>LPNX010881463.1:0-48518 GCA_001517045.1 Pseudotsuga menziesii | reverse complement strand
TTCTTGTGTGAGAGATTCCATGAAATCTGCAAGGCTAGGCATCTTCCAGGTTCGAGCTGTGAGTTTTGTGGCATAGAAGGTCGAAACAAAGATTGAATAATCAGGCCCTAGCTTCAAGAGGATGGACAATACGAGCTGCTCATATTTCTTTTCAATACCACACTGTTTCAGCTACAAAACTAGTGCTTTGAACTTGGAGAAATATAGCTGCAGGGATTCAAAATTACTGGGACTCAAGGAGATCAATTCATTTTCGATCTGGTGTCCCCTCATCTCATCTGTCTTTCCAAATAGTTCAGAAATTTTCTCCCATACTTGATCCAGTGAAGTCAATCCATCGAGATGGAAAAGGAGGTCTCGGGAAATACTGAGACATAGGAGGCCATAGGCCTCATCTCTCCGATTGTACCATTTGATCTTCTCTGCAGCAGCATTGGGCTCTGCTTCTGTAACCATAGTCACCCTGTAGAGGCCTTTCACTCTCAACAAGATCACCATCTCTGCTTTCCATTCAAAAAATTTGAAGGGAGTGAGGATAGTTTTCTGTGACTCCATAGCTTTAGAAAATCTGTCCCGGCTGTCAGTAGAAGGCTCCCAGTCTTGATGTCGAAATTGCAAAACAATTTTTGGAGGAGAGTAACAACCTACAATGGCTCTGATACCATGTATAAATTCAGGCCTGCAGTAGATTAATTTCACTCACAGCAATTAACAATTGATCATGCAAATTATCAACAATGGAGATTGAATATGGAGCTGTAACACAAAATTATATTAACTGAGTGTACAATAGCCAACCCTATAATAACATAGGCTTCTGAATATATAGAATACATGAGCAAATCGAATGCATAAGGAAGCATCCAAATCTAGCATAAAGCAGGCTTACCCAAAATAGGCAAATCCCCCATAGGTGTAAAAAGCTGATCCCAAATCTATCAAGGACCCCACGAATTAGCAAGGGCACATGGGAAAGCTAAAGAGTGGTCAAATGGAAGCTCATACATGCTTTTTCATGGAGGAAAGAGTGGAGGATGAAAGGAGAATAAAACAGGTTCACCTCACCTAGTCTAGCTTTCCTTGTGTGCTTTAAAAACTGGAAAAGCAGTCAACAAAGCAGAAAAAGTAGAAGGGCGCCTAGGAGGCCAGGAATAAAGCAGATTTGATTCCCAGGACTTTCCAAAGCAATCCATGAGTCAATAATGGCAAGTTTGACCTCTATGGATAGGCAATTGACAACTTGCACATGGTGGGACTCATGGACTAGGCAAATAAGACAAAATAAATGAAATAATGTCTAAGTGGGTAAATACTATGGGTTGATTATTCTAACAATAGGTACTTACCCTTTTATTCATAACATATAAAAATATATATATATACATATATCATTGTAAAAATTTACTTTAGGAATTGTATAGCAGGGTCTCAATCACATGGTACTTTCATTAGCTTATAATCATTTATTTTATTAAGGCCTTCGAGTAGCGTTGGTCAACTATGTTAGGAATCTCTAAACCTCCTTGCATGTTGTATTACCTTGTATATCATGGTAGTTCTTCAGTACTTGATGAGAAGTAGAAATTTGAAATTTCATTTAATCAACTTAAAAATAAGTAAGATGAGGTCGTTGTTTATCAAAGTCATTTTCACTCAACACAATTAATTTCTAGTAAGTCCTAGCATCATTTAGATCCCACCCTCAACGCTAAAAAATAGGAATTCCACCTAGTGCAATTCCAGAGCCTCTCGCTCAACACTAATGCTAGGATGTACTTGTATAATACACTTATGGATACAATGGCCAAGGATTAGATGTTCCATAGATTATGCTCAACATCAATTTGGAGTGCTCCATGGTTTATGCCCAACACTTCCAAATATTATATTTCATGTGCTTCATAGATTATGCTCAACATAAAGAGTTCATAACTCATTTGCTCTAGAGTTGTGGCTCAACACAAACATCAAAACCCTCATGTGCTCAAGAGATCGTTCTCAACACAAAAATTTCATAACTCATGTGCTCCATAGATGGTGCTCAACATAAACATCAAAACACTCATGTGATCGATATATTTTGCTCAACACAAACATAAAATCACTATTGTGCTCTAGATCTTTCGCTCAATACAAAATCTCATCAATCATGTGATTCAGGGTCCACACCCAACACATTTATAGAACTCAATCATGCAATCAGTCTTCCGCACATTCTATAACAATAATCATCTCAATATATGCATTTTAAGGAAAATCACATAATATAGGAACTATATCGTTATATGACAATACTCTTATCCATCAATGTCCATTCCCAACCTATACAATCACATACATGCTAATTAAAACACATGTAGTGGCTTACACCCAATATATCTAACAAATCATCATACTCATTTGCAGTGGGTTCTTACACCCAATATAAAAAATATAAATATAAAAGAAACATCATATGGACTGGGACTTAAACCCATTAGTGTTAGATAAAGATTTAGTATATTACATTCCTCCTCGCTTAGAACAACCCCGTCCCTGGTGCTCTAGAGACTAGAAATGAAGTCATGAAACAAGGTGGGGTAAGCCTCTCTCGTGGTGGCTTCATTCTCCCAAGCAGCCTCATCAGATCCATAGTGCTTCCATTCCACTTTTAACTAGACTACGATGCATCTCTTGAGCTGAACTTCTCTCTTGTCGAGAAAATGAAGAGGTTTGGGTACAAAGTCCCCTTCAGTTTCCACCTATAACAAGGACCAATCAATAACATGTTTAGGATCATACAAATATTTCTTCAATAAGGATGCGTGCAAAACATTATGATCTTTTATATGATCAGGTAAGGCTAATTCATAAGCCGGGGACCCTCTTTTGGCCAGTATCTTGAAGGGTCCACAAAATCTTGATGCCAACTTTTCGCACCTTCCCAAGCTAAATGAGCATCTATTTGCTTTTACTTTTAAGTAAACATGTTCGTCGATTTGATAATATTTATATTTTCTTTTCTTATCTGCGTAACTCTTTTGGCGGTATTGCACTTATTTAAGGTTTTGTTGGACTTTGGTGACCAATTGTTCCAATTCTTTTAGTAAATTGGTCCCTAACATGAGTCGATCCACCAAGATATCCTAAGTAACCAGTGTTCTACACTTCCTTCCATAGAGTACCTAGAAGGGACTCATCTTGTTCGAGTTCTAGTATCCATTGTTATATGCAAATTATGTGATATGTAGATAATCCTCCCACTTGGTGTGGTTGTTTATAACATACATCCTAAGCATGTCTTCAAAAATTTGGTTTACCTATTCTGTCTTCCCATCCGTTTGTGGGTGGTAAGCAGTACTAAAGTTTAACTGCATCTCTAATATGAAGAATAAGTATCTCCAAATGTTTCCAATAAACTTTGTGTCTCGATCCAAGATGATTTCCTTGGGTATCCCATCCAATTTGAATATCTCCTTAAGAAGATGTTGGCAATGGGAACTACATTGTAGGTTGACTTTACTGGAATGAAGTGTTCCTCTTTCGATAAATTTTCAACCACTACAAAGATAGAATCATTTTTCTTCTTTGTCTTTGGCAGACCCATAATAAAATCCATACTAATGACCTCCCACTTCCATTCCGGAATGGGTAACAGTTGCGGCAATCCTAAAGGATGTCGGTACTCAACTTTGACTAGCTGGAATTAATGATATTTTTCAATAAATAATGCTAGGTCGAAATTTAACTTAGGCTAGAAAAAGAGTTTATTTACAGTAGATATCATCTTTTGATATCTCGAATTCCCCTAGTAGGGTTTTTGATGAAATTAGTGAGGATGTTGGACCTAATGTCCCCTCCTTCAAGAACATACAATCTTTCTTTTGACCACAATATTATGGTCTCTTCTACCTTATACTCTTTTTGTTGTTGAAATAACCTATCCTCTTGGACCTTCTTGAGGATTTCAACACAGAAATGGTGAACTCCATTGGTCGTTCTGATCCTCTCGTGCAAATCTGAATTGGTTTGACTTAAATTTACCTCATATAACATAAGATCTCGTCGACTTAAAGTGTCATCAATTTTATTGTCCTTTCCCTTTATATGATTTAAATCGAAATGGTACTCGCTAAGGAAATCCAACCATCTGTCCTTCCTGGAATTTAGATATGGATGATCAAATAAATACTTTAGACTCATTTTTTTTTCTTGATAAGAAATTTCTTCCCCATGAGGTAGTGCCTCCACATCTTCAAGGTGTGGATAATGGCGGCTAGCTCAAGATCGTGGGTGGCATATGTTTTTCAATGTTCCTTTAACTTTTGTGACTCGTAACAGATCGTGTAATCATTCTGCATGAGGAATTTTCTGATTCGTTCCTTTCTCGCATCCGTACAAACAATGAAATTCCCATCGGGATCCAAAATTCGTAGTATCAGTGCAGTAGTCAAAATTGTTTAAGCTTATGAAAACTTTCCCCGCACTTGGTTGTCCACAACAACTTGTTTTCCTCCTTTTGTAAAGAGGTCACGAGTCAAGCAATCCTTGAAAAATTCTTGATGAACTTTTGGTAGTAACCTGCTAATCCAAAAAATGACCTAATGTGAGTAAAAGAGGTAGGGGTAGGCCAATCCTCTATGGCTTTAATTTTTTCCGGGTCAATAACTATCCCATTTCAAGAGATGATGTGACCTAAGTATTATATCTGTGGTTTGTAAAAATCACATTTACTAAATTTAGCATAAAGCTGGTGTTCCCATAACACCTGTAGTACTATGTGAGATGCTCCTCATGTTCCTCTTTGCTCTTAGAGTAAAATAGGATGTAATATATAATGGCCAATACAAATTTATCTAGGTATTTACTAAAGATATTGTTCATCATGCACATAAAATTTGTGGGTGCATTGTTCAACCCAAATGGCATTACTAATAAATCGTAGTGGTTGTATTGAGTTCGAAAGGTTGTTTTATGTATATCTTCATTGCGGATCTGTACCTGATGGTATCTAGACCATGGGTAGATATTTGAAAAGATATTGTCTCCTCCAACTTGATCGAACAAGACATCGATCCTAGGGAGTGGGTAATGGTTCTTGATGGTCATCTTGTTAAGTTAGTGGTAATGATGCACATCTGCATCATATCGTCCTTCTTCTTTACGAAGAGTATAGGTTCTTCCCAAGGGGACACACTAGGTAAGATATAACCCTTCTCAATCAAATCTTGTAACTGTAACTTCAGCTTCACCAATTCGAGTGTGCTCATGAGGTATGGGGATTTTGAATCCAGAACTAACCCTTGTGTCAGTTCTATGGAAAAATATAAGTCTTGTTTTGGTGGTAATCCTGGTATTTCCTCATGAAATACATCCGTAAAGTATATGTGAACTGAAAATTCCTCAATGTGCTTCTCTCTCTTGGCTTCTACATACTGGATTTTTACTACAAACAGTTTGCATCCTTTCTTAATGCACTTCTTTTCTTGTAAGAAAGATATTTTCCTAATGGAAACCTTCTTAGGTATGCCTTGAATGTTTGTATGATTCCATTGGCTACGTATGCATAATATTGACTTCTGTATGCAATCAAGCATGACATGGTGTTGTTTCAACCAATCCATGTCAATAAGTACATGGTATGATCCTAAGGGTAATATATTTGAATATATTCTTGTACGAAAACCGTTGAAGTTCAACTCACAATATTTAATTATTTTAGAAACCTTTCATTTCATACCTGTGGCTAATTGCGCTAGCCATCATTTCTAATGTTTAACTTTGTCTAGTTGACATGTATCAACAATTTTAGGTGGTACATCGCTTTGTAAAGCACCGAGGTCAATCCAAATCGAAATAGAGGTGTTTGAAATATTACATTCTATTTCAACCATAGTATCCTAATGGTCTGCTTGTTAGCCATCCAAAGCTATATAAATCCTTGGTGTGCTAGCTATTTTCTCTACTATTGGGTCTTCTTGTAGATTGTGCAAGACTCCATTAGTCTTGTTTTTACAATCTCTGGCATAATGGGGCCCTTGAATTTTCCATAATTTGATTTGCAGTGGGGTAGCATTGGCTCCTCCATTTCCTTCTGGTCTATTAGCATTTGGTGTTGGTACATTTGGCCTTGTACCTTTCTTGTTGAAGTTCATTTTTCCTGGAAAAATGTTGTTCAATTTTCTGTAAGGCGGTGGGTTGAATCCCGGTTTGCAGTTGTCCAAGAAAGTTCTAGACCTGTATTGACTTCTGTTGATGTTTCCATGCCTTAGATGGCTATGCTCATGGCAAAGCCTAGTTTTGTGTAGGGTAGTGCCCATATTTTTAGGCATATCAAACTCAATTCTCTCTCAAAAATTAGGAGCAGGACATCCTAAAAAATGATGTATTCTCACTTTCTCATCCTTTATGTAAGGTACGTAATGTAATACATCCAAAGATTTGTTAATGAAGGAATCCATGGTCATGGAACCCATTATTAACTCGTGAAATTCTTTCACTTTCCTATCAAAGAATCTCTCAGACATGTATTTCTCTTGAAATATTATGCGAAAGTTACTCCATCAGATTTATTTTACCTCATACTTTTTGGTATGCTTAAGGTCTCTCCACCATCGAGCTACTTTTCCATTTAAATTATAGATTGCTAGATAGGCTTTCATTTCAGTAGAGTGGTTATGTACTCTGGAGTATTTTCTCATACCTAGAAGCCATTCTTCATCTTTCTCATCGGTTTGCATCTCTCCTTCATAGGTTGGGGCTCTTACGTTTCTGAATTCTCCTTGGAGGTTTTCATCATTCCTTGGTTTATTTTTGTAAGGAGAAAGGGAATTATCACTAAAAAGACAGTGATAATCTCTTTTTGGAGGTTTAGGTGTGTGTTCTTCTTTTCCTTCTTCTTTTGGGTTGTTGGCCCATTTAAAATGAAGATTTTTCTTATATTTATTGGTTGAATGAGTAGGTTGTCCATGTGGGATTCCTCCGATCATGTTTCGAAGTAAAGCTTCATTGATTTATTTTTGCTCTTTTGTTTCATTTATATTATCATCCTTGAAGCTTTGTAAGTCTACTTGCAAACATTGTATGATTTTCAGTATATAAAAATTTAATTCAACCACCAGTTATCCTTCCCTTGTGGGGTTATTTATATTTCCTTCCCGACTGTTTTCTTCTTCTGTATTGATGATCTGAACTATTCTTTAATCTTGCAATTAAAATATTTAGTAACAAACAATTTTCTATTAGTTAACCAAATTTCAAAATACAGTTTTGAAATGTTATATTTTTGCAATGAATGTTTTGGTAGTTCCCATTAGGTCTCTTAGTGTTTGAATCTGGGCTTTAATAGCACTTGTAATGTCCCTAAAATTCATAATAATAATAAAAATCGTACACTAATAAAATACTAAAATTCAAGGACATCATTAAAAATTATGTGAAATAAAACTTGGGTGTATACTGAACCTAAGTGTTGTAAGTCATTTTCCCTTTATGTGTTTTACTGTGTGATGATGATTTTTTACATGATGTTGTTCTATTACTTTGACATGTTGGTATGTTTAATTTTCATGTCTATTAGCTATAGACATTTGTCGACGCTTACATTATGTCTTATGTTTTACTTTTATTTTAGATGTCTTTAAATTCATTTATGGTTTTATTTAATAAAAGGTTGACTTACTTCTATATGTCAAGGCATGGAGTGGCAGGGTTTTCTCCCTTGAGGGACCACTGGGAAAGGTAAGGATTTCTATTTCTAAGGGTATTACTTATTTCGTCACGAACTAATGCATGATCCTACTTCTCTTGTGCATATTATTTCATCGATGAACTCTGTCTTATGATCATAGCGACAAAATGTCCTATATTTTCAGCAAGATATATCTATACTACACTATTCATGTGCATAACAATATGAAAATATGACTAAATTCCTAAGCATAAACTATTCCTAAATCCTATGGTAATAAGGGTTTATAAGATTATATTTCTGTATGTTTATAAACTATAATTGTATAAACTATATGCTAAGGTTTTAAACCTTAGATGCATTTATAATATATGCTTGGAACTATATGATATAATGGGTTTATATTTATGGCACAAGCATATGCCATTGAAACTTTGGGATAGCATGAAGTTGGAGGGTTTAAGAGTTATGCAATGGTGTTGAGTTTACAATGGTGCATAAAACATGAACAAAAGTATATCGTAGTGGGTTTTGATCTAAACGAGAGTGGTGGATAGGGTGGCAAATTTATTGCACCTTGGGAAGTGCAGGAAGAATGCCACAAGCTATGTGTATGGTTTGTATGTGGTTCATTTGGTTATTTTTGTTATGGTGTAGGTGAGGGTGGTCTCGTGCTCCTCATGCAAGCTACTCTTCTCATGATGCACTACCGGCAAGCTTCCATGCTCTTGGAACAAGTATGCGATAGTGTTGGTATGCACTTGTATTGTTTTTTCTTGTTTTTGAGTTTCACAAAACATACTTCTGATATTTGTTTTGGTTCTGTGTAGGTGGGAAAGGCATGGCACCCAGCGTGGCTTGAGGGCGGTGCCATAGCTTACTTGTGCAACCAATCTTTGGGTAAGCCTCGAAATTGGCAATGCCCTTTAAACTACTGTGTGTTTTAACAGAGGATTTGAGCTTTAGGTGGGGAAATGCATTGTTGAGTTGTTTCATTGGTTGGCATTTTGATAGTTGCATGGTATTTAAGGATGAGACTGTGTAGTATTTCCATGGCTCTGTCATATCTAATTTTTGGATAAAGGTTTGACTATAAATATCTTGGTTTGGATCTATGTATGGATTTATCATTTTGAAATGATCTATAATGGGTTTTATTTAACTAGAATTGAAGCTTTGTTTGGGTAACGATTATTTGTTATTCTTATGCTACGTTTCTTTTTATTTACAGTGTCATTGCTTGGAATGGAAGCAATGATGATTCGACTGTGTAAATTTTTCTTATGTTAAATGTGCGTGGTGAATAACATGGATGCATGAGTTTATTAATAATGTGGCTGGGTTTTCCTTACGGTCGTAAGCATGAAGCTTGGCTCGACTCTTAGCATGGATATGTAGAATGGGTTTATTTATTAAAATGTATTTATGGTTTTTAAATGTTGACTATGCATATGATGTATAATAAAAGAGCATAGCTCTGTTTCATGTTTGTTTAAAGAGTTGGTTATATTTAAAGTCTTTTCAGGAAGCTTGAGAGGAGAAACCCTAAATATATAATTCATAGTGCGTTGTTTTGTATGTTTGAGCCTACAGGATTCAATCCTCGACTGGTAGATGAATATATGGATTTGTTTCAGTTCATTGTTAGAGTTTGATTTGTAATTTATGAAATGAATATATAAAGGACCACAACCAGTCCTTGATAGGATTTGATGCCTTGTTGGGTCAACGATTCTTAGAAATGTTTTAATGTTTCTATGGCATGGTTTGGATATGATTTATTAGGTTTAACTGTAACCTTTTTTTAGGCTCTCGGCCTTCTTGTTTAGGGTATATCTAATAGTTTATGTTTTTATATTTATTATTTACAACGTTTATACTAGATGTTTGGTTTGGTTTAAAGTATGGATGTTTATGAGCATTTTATATCTTGGAAACAAATGCATTAGCTTGCAACATGAAATTTGCCAGTGTTTTGAATTTATGTTAAGGGATTCAATTTAATGGTTTAAGATATTTGATCTTTGGGACATGTATATTTATAATTTATAAATGGTTTATTTAAATGTTTTGATGCATAGTTTGTTTTAGTTTTAATTACTATTAGGGTTTACTTGACCTAGATTTATGAAATCTCTAGTTTAACTTTACATTAATGTGTGAGGAAAATAAAGTAGCTAGTTTTCTTAATAACTAGAGTTTAAATCTAAGATATACTTGCTTGACAATTTAAATCATTCTACAACTTTTTTAAATCAATACTAACAGAATTTAAACTATGAATTCCTATCTAGGAAATAATGGCCGAGTTTAAGTTTAAGCAAATAAATCAACCTGTAATACAAAATCTATCTCTAGAGTTTATATAGAAATAGAACAAATGGAGATGTAGCTGAAACATGCATTCAATGTGCATATTTCCAATCAAGATTATAAGCCCTACTTAATAAAACCTGTAAGAACTTAAAGAAGGTAAAAACGCCATACCTACAATTTGTAGTTTGTTAGTGGCTAGAACCTTGCACACTTAAAAATGCATAATTAATAATAACTTAGACAATAATGACCTCATATTTGTCAACAGCTTTGGAGATGCTCTCCAAAATTATTAAGAAGAATAATGATGAGATAGAATAGAATGCAATCACCAAGCCTTCTCTTGGCTTGGGTCTTTATAGACAATTTTTAGGGAAAAGGGTAGTTAAATTTCAGTTAGATCAAGAATAATTTATTTTCTTGAAATAATGTTTAATTGATTTATGTGAAGTTTACTAATTTATTATACTTTAATTTAAGAACTCTTTTACTAGTTCCTAATTTCACTCTTTTAGGATTAAATATTTATTTAATTACTTTTAGTAAATAATAACATATAGATTCTTTATTAATTATTATACTTATTATTATTCCCTTATATGTAATATATGTACTTACCCTTTTACTCATGACATATAAAACTATATATCTATACATATATCATTGTTAACATTTACTTTAGGAACCATACAACATGATCACAATCAGATGGTACTTTCATTAGCTTATAATCATTTGTTTTATTAAGGTCTTTAGGTAGGGTTGGTCAACTAAGTTAGAGAGCTCTAATCCTCCTTGCATGTTGGATTGCCTCGTATATCATGGTAGTTCTTCAGTACTTGATGAGAAGTAGAAATTTAAAATTTCATTTAATCAACTTAAAAATAAGTAAGATGAGGTCGGTGTTTATGAGAGTTATTTATTCAATTATTTTTCAGTAACTCATAACGTTATTCAAAGCCCACACTCAAGGCTAAAAACTGGGAGTTACACTTAGTGTAATTCCAGAGCCTCTTGCTTAACACTAATGGTAAGATGCACTTGTATAATACACATGGGGATACAATGACCAAGGATCCGATGTTCCAGATTTTATGATCAACATCAATTTGGAGTGCTCGAGGGATTATTCCCAACGCTTCCAATTCTTATATTTCATGTTCTTTAAAGCTTATGCTCAACACAAACATTTCATAACTCATGTACTATAGATTTGTGGCTAAAGACAAACATTAAAACACTCATGTGGTTGACAGCTCGTGCTCAACACAAAATTTTCACAACTCATGTGCTCTAGCACTCGTGCTCAATACAAACATGAAAAAACTCACGTGCTCGAGAGATCACGCTCAACACAAACATCAAATCACTCATGCACTCGAGTGCTTGTGCTCAACACAAAATCTCATCAATCATGGGTCCATGACTAACACATTTATAGAACTCAATCATGCAATCAGTTGCATGCTCTATAACAATAATCATCTAAATATATGTATTTTAAGGTAAACCACATAATGTAGTCAATATATTGTCCTACGACAATACTCTTGTCCATCACGGTCCATGCGCAACATATACAATTGCATACATGTCAAGTAAAACATATGCAGTGTCTTACGCCCAATATATCTAACAAATCATCATACTCATGTGGAGTGGGATCTTACTCCCAATATACAAAATATAAATATCAAAGCAACATCATATGCAATGAGACTTAAGCCCATTAGTATTAAGTCAAAATTTGGGATATTACATTATAAGTCAAACTAAAAAGATTTGAACACCAAATATGCATTTTATAGCACAAGAGATGCTAAAATAAAAATACCTTGATGAGAATCTAAAGGAACTTTTTAGGAATAGAAAAAAGGAAGAAGGAATAACCAACCATAGGAGATTGTTCTACTATATTTTAAATATTTTAGTGCCATTATGAACAATATTAGTGCCAATTGGTCTAGTATATCAACTTGAAGGAATACATACACGGTATTAGCATGTGCACATTATTAGTGTTTGTGACCTATTAGCATGTGCACTTTACTCTATTTAAAAAAATTAGTGGGTTTTCCTCAATTAATCTTCATCTATATGTTGGACTATTCGATCTTATTTGGTTTTAGCTTTGGCATGACAATTCTGTTGGTTTGAGTTACAAACACAAACAAACAAACAAAAATCCATTTTCCCATTTCTTATTCCCATTTTTAAGCATAGTTTTAAATATGAATCACATATTCATTGTTTATGAAACTACACACTTTTACAGTTTTGTTTAAACACACAAAGTTTCTTCATTTATGGTGTTAAGAAAAAAACTATTGGTTAAATGTAGACTCAAAAGTGTAATTCTCATTAATTTTGGCCTAATTATAATCGAAGGATTCATTAATTTTCTTAATTTAAAAAAAATATAAAATGTATAATAAAATGTATAAAATAATAATTATGCATAAGAATCAATTATTATGTACAAGTGTACATATTTTTTTTTTCAAGAAATTTCATTATTTTCATTCCTATATTTCATGTTTTTTACACTATATTATAATAAGTTGTACATGTAGCTTCTAAAATTCCTCTAGTTGGCTTTTTTCAAATAATTTACACCAACTATAAACATCCTTAACTTGGTCTTATTTTCTGCAAAGTATATATATTTTCAGTGTTTTATAACAAAATTTAAAAATTTCATGCAAAATGAAAACTTTTAAAATTATTTGCACACATAAAAAATAAACCTTTCCCTTATCTTTATTTTAGAAAATATTTTAAATTGAGTTGAACAATAAATCTATGTGATGTGAAATGATAAACAAATGAAATGAAACAACATGCACTGTATCTTGACGTGAGTAATGAATTGTGTTGCAAGCAATCTTGAAATGACTAATCAATTGTCTTGCAAGCATCAAAATCTGACATGTTATATAAGAAACAAGGAAGGATTAAAGATGCGACGCATTCTGAAGTGACCATTGAATTGGTTTACATATCTACACTAGAAACCATGAGTCAACTCCATAACTCTTCATAGAAAAGCTGTTTTCCCGATATAGTAAAAGTTGAATCAAATTGATTCCACGAGTTGTATAAAGGCAATGAACGAGATTTAGCAAAAGAAAAGAAACGAGATCAAAAGTATTGCTTTACTCCTTGCAAATTTAAATCTATATGGCAAGTTCCTTTGAGTCGACTAGACATCCATCATGAAAATGAACGATGAATTTCGTGAAGAATACTCGCTAATAGTCTGGTTTAGTGTTTCCTAAAAGTAGGAATGACAAGCATGCGTGGAGCCAAAGCTGTGCACATACAACTCATTTCATAAGCTAATCATGTGCAAAACAGGAGAGTATCTAACCTCCTTCTTTTTCTACGACACTAAAAGTCAAAATTATATAAACAACCTAAAAGTTAAAACTAGATTTCTCAAACTATGATATAATATATTCCTTAATGGGCCGCTGGAATAAAGCTGTAGGCCAATGGTATAATCCTCGTGCTAGCCCACAACAAAGTTTCTAAATATTCAATTAAGATTTGTTTAGATTTGTTTTACGAGAATTTTTTACAAAATGCTCACGCGAATGGTGTTATATTTGGAAGTTCCTTCTGGTTTAAAGACGATTCCTCGACTTTATTCTAATCATGGGTAGGACTGTGATCGGTATAAGAATTGGACGGTAGCGGAGCATAAACAGAGTTATGACTCAATCTGTTTGAGAGTCGAAGAAATTAGTTCGATTTCGATCTTTGTCTGGCTTGGCTTTGCATGCGGAGTTGTTTGTTGTGAAGAATACAGCCCAGATTGTAAATAACCTAGCCCAGAGATGTCGAGATTGACAGGGCCATTGACAGTAGGGGGAGTTATAGGGGATGTTTTAGATATGTTCACGCCTAGCGTAAAGATGAATGTGGTTTATAACTCCAATCTGCAGGTTAATAACGGTTTCGAGCTCATGCCTTCAGCCGTTACAGCGCCTCCTCGTGTTGAAGTCATAGGCGGCGACATGCGCACATTTTATACTCTGGTATTTCAACCTTTTTATTAACACTTGCTGCTCTCTGTCATTCTGGCTTTTGTACTGAGTGTTTGCTTTTAATTTCGGAATCCTTTAAATTCAAGTTATGCCAAAGTTTCGTTTAATATCTGTGAAGTAATAAGTGGAGCACAGAGAGAACAATGTTTGGTTAGGTTTAATTAATTCTAGATTTCCATATTCAGATCATGACGGATCCAGATGCTCCCAGTCCCAGCGATCCAACCGAACGGGAATATCTACAATGGTATGCGTGTACTCTTGTGTAAATATTTCTACGAATAGCTGTTAATCACAAATTCTTCATATCAATGAAGTTGTGATTGGGGAAACTGACAATGACTTTCAGTTGGATAATTTGGGGTCCCGTGTAGCCGTTGAACCATTGATTTTCCACCATTATTAGATTTATACAGCCTTAGATATCCATGTTATGTTTTGCAGGATGGTTACTGATATCCCGGGAACAACGTCGAATTCTTTTGGTAAGCACCGAATGCATTGTGAATTGTGTGCCCAGAAAAAACACATTAATGAACCAAAAGGGTTCTCAGGACTCTGTATACAATATTACAGTCCCCTCACTCTCGTTTTTTTTTTTCATTGGATTTTCATCTTTTAGGGTTCTCGTTTCAGATCTATCATCCACATACTGTGACGTCCCCGATTTGGTATTTAGTTGCGAAATCCAAATCTCCGTTTCTGGATTTGTTGTTCCATTGTAACTTACATCCTGGGTAACTCAATTCCATTCGTGGGCATTTTGTTTTTTTGGCTTTCTCCCTTGTTTTGGAAGAATTACATTAATTCACCCTGGGCAGGTATTCATCGACATCGACATGGAGTACTCTATATTTGTTTGACACGTTTATACTTTTTCTGTTTCATTTGTATAGATAAAACTTTATGTAAACAGGCTGTGAGGACACTAAAAATTGTGCATCAGCGCATAGCATCTTATTTTTCTGTTTCATTTGTAGAGAGAGGACTTTCTGCAAACTTACCAGAACTCTAAAAACTTGTGCATGAGTGTATAGTATGTTCGTTTTACATGGTGATATCTCCGGTGTTCATATCGCGTTTAACATTGTGGGAAACTCAATGATAAATAATCCAGGTTTTGGATATTTATTTTCAGGCTGTGAAATGGTGACTTATGAGATTCCAAGGCCTTACATCGGGATCCACCGCTACATATTCGCTCTCTTCCAGCAGAAGGGCCGCCAAACAGTACTTTCTCCTCCATCGCGCCACCATTTCAACACCAGACAGTTTGCACAGTATAATGGGCTGGGATTGCCTGTTGCTGCTGTTTACTTCAACGCGCAGAGAGAGACAGCCGCTCGGAGACGTTGAAACAATCGAAATAACGTGTCCTGCACGCATGGCTACCTGCCATTGTTGCACTGCATCAGCTTTAGTTTCCTGATGCTATTGCATTTTCATTACTAATATTTACCTTATTACATTATCAGTTTTAGATGGAATGAAAACTAAAGATTGTGCATGTGTGTACAGCTTTTTTTTATGCAGTCGAGAGTTTTTCAGAGCTGAGGTCTGCGCCTCCTTTTTAATACCTGTTTAGTTTGCCGTGAAAGAGATGGTGTAAACATATTTAATAAAAAGGTTTCTCGGGATTTAGTTTCATGTAAGAAAAAGGAGCCATGTCTTTAAATGAGAACCAATAGTATGTTCAGTACGTAAACCTTTATGTGATTTATAACGTTTCTGTATTTCTTTGTATCCGCAACATTTGGAAGTTCAAACTTCAGAAGAAGAACATTTGGTTTCCTTGTATTGAGCAGAATTTAACTTATTAAAAAGGCATTCGTTTCCATCTTAATTAATCTCAATTTATCTTATCTTGAACGATTCCCTAAGCGGTATGCTGAGATCAAGTTTAAGTTACTCATTATATGTATTCCGATAATATGACTGAATTTTGTTTTCTTTATTAAAATAAATAAGATAATCTTGTATAGTTTATATTTTTAACAATTTTTTTTTGGTAAGTATTAAAATCATTTTTGAAGCCTTGCTATCTACAAGAATTACCTGTCCAATAGTATGACCATGTCAAAGATATAGATGGTATTGTAGATTTTGTTTAAATAGAAATCTATCATGAGACAGAGTTAGTTTATCATGTAGAAGTAAACTCCATCAAGCAAAATTTAGGGATAAGTATTTTTCAACCTTTTTGTAGCCAATTTATAATTGCTAATTTCAAAATTAATAATATTTACAAAAACTTCTATATTGGAACCCTACTCATATATTATAAGAATGATTTTACTTAACCTACACATTTTATACCTAGTATTAACCTTGTCTCTAGTGCCCTACGATTACACCTAGTATTAACCTTGTTTCTAGTGCCCCACATCGTAATACACCTAGTGAGACAACTTGATTTACAATAAGCATTCTTTCGAGAAGATGAGAGATACCAAATCTTGTGATTATGGTTCACCTCCTTTTATTACCCGTTAAAGAAATCCCATGAATGGAGGCTTCCCACCAATATGAAGTTCTATGTAAGGATTTTCTAAACCATTTGTAAGGTTCTTGTTATCTTAAAATGTAAGATTCAAGTTCATTAAATTGTCATGTTAGAAGGGATGAAATTGATACATGATAGGCAATTAAGTGATGGATGCTCCAATTACGTAGGAGCACAGCTTAAAAGGTGATGTTCACCAAGGTTATTTAGGTTTTTTCATTTCTTCATAAAATAGCAAAGTAGATATTGATAACGATGACAACACAGTTTTTTTTTTATTTCTTCATAAGATATTAAAGTAAAGATTGATAACGATGAAAACTTAAATTTATTTAATTTTCTTATTTCTTCATAAAATATTAAACTAGTTCTTGGTAATGATGAAAAATTAAATTTATTTAGACTTTTTCATTTCTTAATAAAATATTCAATTAGATTTTTTTGTTTGTTGGCAAAGTGGTTGAACCCCCCTGACTAGCAAGGTTTCCATTGGCTAAGAAACCACAAACCAGAGGCATCTAATCCGTCAAAATTACCGGGGGATCGCGCCCGGCTTGGACCGCACCAACCCTTAACATGGTTGTATTTTTTGGTATCTGATGGGATTAGAACCGGTGAGCTTTCAGCTTAGGGGGCATCTTAACCATACCCCGCCACCAACTTTTCTACATCTCACGTATAAATATTCAACTAGATGTTAATAATGATGAAAATTTGAATTTTTTATAGGTGGTATCGGTTATTATCATAACTTCATTTTACAATTTTCATGGACTTGATAATCTCTCCCATCAATCTCATTTTTAACAATTTACATCATCTCCATCATCTCTGGACCATCAATGTCCTATTTATTGGACCCTTAATAATTGTTGGAGATATTAATTAATCGCATATTCGTATCAGATCTTAGTCGACTCTATAAGAGTTCGTATCAGTTCAGATTCTATCGGATAGTATGACAAGATGAAGAGTTCATGTCTCTCATACATAAACGAGTCGAATTAAATTTCTGAAACTAAGTTTTTAGGTAGAGAGTTAATACATACTTTAATGTTAAGTGAGTAGATTCACGGGGAAGCAATTTTAGTTTGCCTATATATAGAAGCAGAATATTGTAAATTAGTAGCACTGATTAAAGAGAGAATTCTAAGAAATTTTGAGAGAACAATGTCAGAGCTCAAACTTTGGTGTGTTTGAAAATGTTGAGAGTCGAAACTCTATAAAAGGTTAAGTGAAAGACATAGCGGTAACTCAAGTTTAGTCGTCTCAGTTTTGGTTAACTTGTATCAGATCGGGTTTACAAAGAAACCTTGTCTTAAAAAGGGAAAAGTAATTTTCTAAGGAAAAATAAAAAATAAAAATGGGTTCAACTTCTGGTTCAAACATGTCGAGTTTGCAAAGTCCAATTTTTACAAGAAAGAATTATGAATGTTGGTCTCCAACAATCAAAGATTTGTTTAGAGGTCAAGATGTTTGGAAAATTGTCCAGTATGGGTATGAAGTTCAACCAGCAGATCAAACAACACATAACAATCTTACACAAGCTTAGAAAGATGCCCCGAAGGAACAACGAAAGAATGATGGAAAAGCTCTATTCTACATACACCAATCCATGCATGAAATATACTCCCAAGAGTAGTTGTAGAAATTACCGCTAAGTAGGCATGGGACACATTAGAAACTTCCTATCAAGGTTTGGACAAGGTAAAGACTTCCAAGCTACAAATTCTTAGGAGAGGATTTTAATCTTTGTCAATGAAAGATACAAAGTCACTAGACTCATTCTACACTAGAGTTATTTGTGTGATAAATCATTTGAAATCTCATGGAGAAAATATAGAAGACGAAAGGGTTGCTGAAAAAATTCTTAGAAGTATTTCCCCAAGATTTGAATCCTTGGTTGTGATCTTGGAAGAAAACAAGGACATCTCAGTGTTTACCATTGATGAGTTGCAATCCGTATTCATCAATCACGAACACAGAATTAGTAGATCAAACACATGATTGGACGGTTCATTTGTAGCACAGTCACCCATAAGTCGTGGTAGAGGTAGGGGAATAAACAATTCTGGAGGAAGAAGAAGAATTTATTTTATGGGATGACATGACAGCTGTCATGCGAATGTCACTAGTAGAAGATAGAATCAAAACCCAAGTAATCCAAGTGGTCACAGGTTTGATAAATAAAAAATTCAATGTCATTGTTGTAAGAAATTTGGTCATTGTGCATATGAATGCAAGAAGAAACAATATGACCAAGGAAGACAAATCCCAAATCAGTTGACCAACACAAGCACTCCATCGAGTGCAATGTTAATGGCATATACATCTCCAATTGAATGCAATATTGTCTAATAAATTCCACATGACATATGGTACTTAGATTCAGGATGCATCAAGCGTACGACTAGTAATTTAAATTTGTTTTCCAATCTAAATAATTCAATTCAAACTGATGTAACACTTGGAAATAATGTCCAAGTCACTATTTTGGGAAAAGGTACTATTGGTATTCTAACCAAATAGGGGGAGAGTAAATTTATTCCTAATTTCTATCATGTGGAAGGTCTAAAACATAATTTGTTGAGAATTAAACAACTGATACAAAAAGGTTACAGAGTCTACATAGTAGTTAATCACTGTGTGATTAAAGACATATGTCCAAGAAACCAACTGATGGAAAAAGTGCCAATGACAAGCAATCGCTTTCTTCCATTGAGGATAGTTCCAGACATGAAAAGAAAGACAAATGTAGGAGTTGTGTTCAAGGAATAAAGTAAAGAAGAAGTCGTACATTTGGACAAGAAATAAAATGATAGTGCTAATTTTCAGGCTACACTTCAGACAGAAGTTCAAGATGAATACTGGTTGTAGCATTTTAGATTTGGAAATCTAAATTTTTGTGGGTTGAAGCTACTGCACACAAAGAATATGGTGAAAGGATTTCCATTGATCGAAAAACTAGAAAGAGTTTCTCAAGGCTACATTTCTGGCAAGCAACATAGAGAGGCTTTTCTAGTCGAAAAGTCATATAGAGAATGCACACCACCTGCGATTCTACACTCTAATATTTGTGGTCCAATGCAGACATCATCCATTGGTGGCTGCAACTATTTTCTTACTTTTATTGATGCAACTCAAGAAAAACATGGGCATATTTTTTGAAACATAAATTTGATGCATTTAGTAATTTCCAGCAATTCAAGAAACTTGTGGAGAACTGGAATGGACACTGCATCAAAATATTAAGGATCGACATAGGCATTGAATATGTATCGAATGAATTTCCAAAGTTTTGAAATATGCCATACAAAAGCAATTCACTGCAGCGCACTCGCACGAAGTTGGTTCCACTTTTTAGTGCCACTTTAGGAAGCGACAACGTACATCCGAAATGTAAATCTATAACGCATATGTGTTATTTGTGCTACGTTCGGAAAAACTGGAGCCAAAATCGACACTAAGGTTAGTTAGCGAAGATCGCAAGTGCGATATATCGCACTTGATTTTTTGAAGACTTACAAATTGTAAGTGCGATATATCACACTTGCGATTTGTAAAACCACAAAAAAATAAAATAGAGCCCCTGCGACCTTAATTTATTATTTGCACAGTGAAGGTCGCGATATCGTGACAGCGAAAAAACTGCACCACCGATTTGAGTTTGACAATTTGGAGGTGCCTTTGGAAGATAATTTGCAAGGGCCAATTCAAAAATTTGATCCAATGGAACGTAAGTACTCAGTTCTTCACAATTGCTTTCAAATTTTGTTTGTTTTTGTTAATTTTATAGTTTTTATATTTCTTAAAATGAATTTAACAAAAAAAAATGAATTAAATCAAACAATGATATATTAAAACAATTTTAATTTGTTGTTTTAATCTTAATAGATAATATAAATGTTGAAGATAATGTGAAAAATGAACCCACTAATAACCAAGAACCAAACTAAAAAAAAAACCAATCACAAACCCAAATACAGACATAAACCAAAACACGGAGGGGAAAGAAAACCGAAATTCAGCGATTTTGGCTCGTTTGGGTGCATGGAGGCGCCTTAGATAATTATTGAGAGGGAGGGACCATTTTAGACAATTATTATTCGAGGCATTGGATACCATAACGCACACAATTTTGAATTCTCAAGGAGATCTATACAACATTAGCTCGTACAAAGAATCCATGAGGCAATATTGTTCCAATGGTTTGAGCTATATAGACATAAAAAAATGAAAGATAACCGAAGACCAATTGTTTTCATTATTCCAGGACCCTAGCAATGGATTGGTTCCACCCATTAGTCGAGCACACATTTCCATAGACTGGTGCATGGAACCAAACATGAAATCCAAATCGATGGATCGTTGGTGCATGATCTTCGATGAAAACCCTCATGGGAATAGAGACATCCGATTTTATTTCTTGAGGAAGTTATATATAGAATTTATCTTGAGGAAACATGTCAACTATTTTGATATCCCAAGATAGAGAAGGGGATAGGACTGATCCAAAGTGTGTGCCACACCCTCCACGCATACCAAAACCCCCTCGGGTATATCCTCCCATGGGTGTTGTGATTTATTATACACAGGAGGCCTTATTCAACTTGGACTATACATTGCTTCAACATGGAACTGTTGTCCAAGGAAATGTAGGCCAAGGGGTTGGAACTTCTAAGGCTAGACCATCCCACACTAAGGGTCCACATACTAGTTCTCTAGACTTTGCTCGAGGTATAGATCACACTAAAGATGCAGAGGGTTGAGAGCGTCATGTTACTCCACACCATTACACGGTGTGTGGAGGCATACGCCATGGGGCTGCTTCATATTTCCTAGACAATGGTTTACTTCGATATGTAAGTATAACTCATTCTTTTCATATTATATATATATTTTTTATATCACAATTTTAAATTTTTTCATAAGTTATTTGTATTTAATTATCTAACAAATTATGTGAACAAATATATAGTTGTTGTCCCATCACACCCCAGATTCGCATAGTCCGAAAATTGACGTTGATAACATTGATGCACCAGGAAATGATGCATATTGTTTTGTCCCTTCACCATTAAATGTAAGAACTTTACTTTTTAATTTGACATCATTATTTACATATTTATTGTAATGTCCCTAAAAATTGAAAAAAAAATTATAGGCTAGTAAAAACTACATAAATGGAACATTATTATACTTGCGGAATGTAACGTACCCTAGTTGTACCATTGTTTGGTTGTAAGATGTTCTTACATTGTATCATCCTTCTTTCAGCTATACTTATTGCTATGTTTTAGTTGAGGTGTCGTAATGGTGATTACTACTTGGTTCTTATGGTTATACATTGTGGTGTTTGTGTCATTGCTTTGCTTACATGCTTTGTTCCTTCTTCATAGTCTTACTTGTTATTTATATTGTTCTAACATAACTCTGTTTTTGGAAACAAAGTGGGAGGAGTGGCGGGACTCGTTCTGCCATGATGGTCTGAGAGGTAAAGTGTTCACTTGACTAGCAGGATTACTTAGTTATTCAAACTAAGGCACCTCTTTTATTTCATATGCAGATTATACTTCGCGATGGAGACTTGCTTCTAAGGAGTGTTGAATGTGTTGATCATTAATGCACCTGCTGTTCATTACTACACTTCATTACAAACTCATATTTCTAGCAAGGTAATTACGACCTTCATTAATTATTTAACCTAGACGAATTATCTATGTGATAATTGTATTTCCAATTTATGTTATTATAAGCATTATCATATCTCTTGTTTATTTCTTGGCAGGTTGTAACTTGGTTAAAGATTAAACTTGGAGTTTTATTATGGAAAATACTACCATGGAATATTTCATATGCCATGATTTCTAAGCATTAAGATTAGGGAACATGCAAGGTATTAAGGCTTAATCCTATGATCTAAACGATACATGTCATATGATATACCTTGTACAATGTGACAAGACTTTGGGTTAGCATATACAATCTATGGACTAAGCATTACACTATTCATTACATAGACTATACATTATACCATACCTTGCTTAAACGTTGAGGTGGCAAGTTATAATATATAGTTTGAAGCATAGGTGATGGGTTTTAAGTGCCTGCATGGTAGTGGAGACCACGATATTGTAACGATTGCAAACTAGGTAAAAGTGGGTTTTGGATCGCTAGGTGACACCAAGATGGCACCATTAATTCTTCTTGGGGTTTGGAGCATCCCAAGCTTAGGGCTTGGCTCCACAAACGGTTTGGTCATTTCACTTGGTATGTTGATGGTTGTGGTATTGGCTCTGTGCTATGAAGGAGGAAACCCTTGGTGATGAAGGTAAGTTTGGTTTGGTTTCAGGGATGCATTCTATATTTGTTTTATGGATCCTTATTTGTCATGCTTCTCATCTTGATTGTGTTTGGATGTTTGCAGGTGATAGGGTAAGCGAAGGTGCGATGGCTCAGAGCTTTGATGTCAGCTCAAGGATGACGCTAATGTGTCCATGATAAAACTACTTTAAAAGAGAAGCTTGTCACTTCTCAACAATGGGGTATGAATGGGTTATATCGTTTTTGTTTGATGTTTTACTATGGGAACTCAATTCTCCTTCGGTAATGTGTATGCAACGTTCAGGTTTTGTAAGTATTGGCATTGTTAGCAGTGAATGGCAAAAAAATTCTAGCAAAATTTGTCTTTCATTTATGTAAATCGTATTCTGGTTTGGGGGTTTTCATCCTGGGCAACACCATTGCTTTCAATGGTGCCATAGCCCTTGGAACGATTGGGTAGCTTCGATTTCAAACTTTAATGGTGACTATGTAAATAATATAACTCTTGCATTTTTTTTGGCAATGGTTAATATATGGGACCGTGTGTAAAATATTATGCTGTGATAAGTGTTTATTTACTTGTGTTGGATGAGGCATTTTCCTGTGTGGATGCATTGTGTAACTACTTGGGTTTATTTCTTACTGGTTCATTTTATTAATATGATATGCGGAAATGTAAAGAATCCATGGGTGAAAACCCACAATGGATATCGTTGTTGTAGGTTTACTTTTAATGGACTTTGTTATTTAGTTAATTGTGGTCGTGGTCGTGATTTATGGTAAATAAAAACCCCACAAGCTTTGAATCCTAGTCGTGCTTGATTTATTGAATATGTATTTTTATGTGGATGTGAATTGGGGCTTTAGGTGCCCACGGGATTTGATTCTTGCTGACTCTTGTAATTGTTTTGGACTGTGTAGAGATTTCGATATGGTTTATAAAATGAAACAATTCTTGTGTGTGAATTTATATTGGGGATTTTAATGTGGCTTGCGACTTGGGTTTGGGTACCCACAGGGGTCAATACCGTGACCTTTGATAGCTTAAGAAGTTTAGTTTAATAAAATTCAAGTTTATTACAGTTACTATTTATTATTAATTGTTGTAGGTTTTAAGATGATTGTTTCATGGTTATGTACAGAATAGCAAAGATATTCTACACGATTCATTCCTACGACCTTGTGTAATTATTGAGTTTCTTCATTTAATGATTATGATATTATTGTGGTTAATTTTTACACTATGGCCGTGAGTGATATTTAAATGAGACCATTCTATTTTTATGGCATATGTTTTGATTATGTGGAATTATAATGTTAGGACTGTGTGTTTTAAATATAGGAAAGAGATTCGATTTTGGACCAAAGAATGGTCACGATACTTACTATGTTCATTGTTTATGATGATGTTATTTTCAATGTAATGATTTAGTAGTTAATGTGTATTTATATATGCAGACCTTGGAAGGTCCTTACTGGTTTATTTATTTTAGAAATAATTATAGTCTGTACTTAGTTGATTTAATTTATATTTCCATTCTAGAACTATTAATGTATACATAAATAGTATTGTGATTTGTTTACTGTTGATTTCTATATATTTATATATATATATATATATAGTAGTTCATTTTGTAGATAATATCTTAGGTTATCTAGGTTGTAAGTTTATACTTATAGGTATATATAACTTACCTCTGAACTAGTTTATTTAAATCTAAAACATGCCTCTGCTGAAAAATTGAATATGTTAGTAGAGTATAAAGACCAAAGGAGCAAATAAGTGGTAGATCTGAAATAAAACCTAGTTTGTACTTAAACCAGTTTCAACAGTAAACTAATATAGGAATAAAAACTAGGGTGCGGAACCCTTGATGAACATTTATACATAAATTAAACTTGTAGAACTAAACTGATGAATAAACCTTGGATAAATCTGATATATAAAATGTCCCACATCCTATGGTTAATATTTAGAATTGAAAATCCTAGCAGATCTTAAACAAAGAAACAAACACATAGGGTTAGGATATACCATGTAATTATTTACCTAACATAGGTAGCATTTATTCTAGGAAAATGGAATAGGAATTCTAGGGCTTCATACATGTAACTTGAAGCTCTTTTAATGGCTGAACCTGCACACTCAAATAACCAGCATTAATAATTCAAAGGAAGATATTACCTCTGTTTTTTTATGACCAAATCACTTGGGAACTACCACGTTCCACCCAACCTTGAACTGAAACCATTCCTGGTTTTAATCCGGATTCCCCCGAGTTGGACTCCAACATACAAGTAGCTTAGAGCTCCTGATGTAGGGTTTCCTATCTAGTATATCAGGTTTGGGTCATCTCTCCTTTTTCCTTCCAGGAAAACGTTCTCCAAGAATTTACTTGAGAGAAAAATAGGTAGAAAAATGAATCCTCCAAATGATAGGTAAGAACCCCAAGCCTTTCCTTGGCTTTAGTCTTTATAGACAGACTTTTCAGTCAAAAGAGAGTTAAATCAAGAAACCTTGTTTTCTTGATTTAACCCTTTTCAATTACTTTGTGTAATTTTTAATATTTTAACTTAGGAACTTTCAACTAGTTTCTAATTAGACTTTTGTAGGTTTTGGGCTATTTATTATCTTTACATAATAAATAACAATGGATGAAGCTTTTATTTTTTTCTTACATCATTAATATTACTATATTTATTCTTTATACATCCCATGTATAAAATACATAATAATATAACATTTGTTAACATTTGTCTTTGGGAATCATATACCATGATCCCTAGACTTTATGACACTTCTTCATTAAGGTCAAAATAGGTAGAAGGTTAGGTCTACTAGGCTAGGAAACTCTTAACGTGCTTGTATTTCCCTTTTATAATGTCGTAGTTCTTTAGTACTTGATGACAATACATAAATTCAAAATTTCATTTAATCACTTATAAATAAGTATGATGAGATCAATATTTTTCTCGAGTCATTTTCACTCAGAATTTATTAAATTCTTTTTAGTAACCCCTACCGCTTACCAGAGCCTCTACTCAATGCTTTAATAGGGAGTTACAACTTAGTGCAATTCCAGAGCTCTTCGCTCAACACTAATGATAGGTTGTACTTGTACGATACACCTAGGAATATAATGGCCAAGGATCCGATGCTACAGAGATTATGCTCAACATTAACATGGAAGGTTCTAGGGCTTGTTCCCAACACTTCCAAATCTTATATTTTCATGTGTTCTAGAGGTTCTCACTCAACACGAATGTAAATACCCATGTGCTTCAGAGCTCCTCGCTCAACACAAACATTTAATTACCCATGTGCTCCAGAGCTCCTTGCTCAACACAAAACATCAATCACCCATGTGCTTTAGAGCTCCTCGTTCAACACAAAACATTAATCACCCATGTGCTCCAAATCTCCTCGCTCAACAAAAAACATTAAGTACTCATGTGATCCAAAGCTCCTCGCTCAACACAATACATCTCCTCAATCATGTGCTTGAGGTTCCACTCCCAACACAATAAGAATATATATATACCTAATCTGGATACAATATGTTTTATGCAGGGTAGGGAGGATGAGTTTGTGGAATCTCTTCCAAATCCCTCACATGTAGAGAAAGATTCCCACACACAGGTATTATTTTGATTATGTTTTTAATTATGATTTTAATAATTCAACATGTATTCTTTTAATTATTCAATTTTTTTGATTCTATGTTTATGTTTTGTTACGTAGCATGATATCTATGCCAATGGAGTGGCCTTCATTATTAGGGAACTGCCTCTTCCCCCTTTAGGTACATGTATGTTTTAGTTTATTTGAAAAATTCATTTTTTGTCCATCTTGTATATGTCTCGTTGTCTTTGTGTTATATAATATTTACATATGTTACTTTATGCATGCATTTATTAGGCCAGTGGTGCTTGAAGAGCACCAAATATAGGTTTTGGGTGACCGACCTCCGCCCCTAGGTACATGTATGTTTCCCTTTCTTCGAAAAAATCATTTTCATCCATATTTTATATGTCTCATGTTCTTTGCATTATCTAACATTGACATATGTTACTTTATGTAGGAATCTATTGAGCGAGTGGTGTTTGAAGAGCACCAAATCTAGGTTTTAGGTGACCCACCTCTCCCTCCCCCAGGTACATGTATGTTTCGCTTTCTTTGAAAACATCATTTTTTGTCCATGTAGTATATGTCTCATTTTATTTGTATTTTCTCACATTGACATATGTTATTTTATGTAGGAATCTAGTGATCCAATGCTTCTTTAAGAGTACCAAATCCAAATTGTTGGTGACCCACCTCTCCCCCCCAAGGTGCATGTATGTTTCGTTTTCTTTGAAAACATCATTTTTCGTCCATGTAGTATATATGTCTCATTCTATTTTTATTATATGACATTGACATATGTTACTTTATGCAGGCTTCTAGTGAGCCAGCAGTGCTTGAATAGCACCAAATCGAAGTTGTTGGTGACCCACCTATGACCCCCCACCAGGTACGTTCATTAGAGGAAATTTCAACTCAAAATGGGCCTTTTAACAATAATTCGAATTCCATGTCATCATGTGTTAGCCAATGAAATTGATTTAAATTTGAAATACCGTATAGGTCTTAAACAATTTTTTAATATAAATTTGGGGATAGGTATCATAAAAAAGTACTTTTTGTTTCGTGTTTTTGATAGATCTCCCTGTGTTTTTACTCAAATTTTGATCAGGAGAGTTCCCTGGATGCAAAATTAAATTGTGCATTCAACGAGTACCCACTCGGCATACATTTGACAGACCCATCTACCCCAAAACAAGAAAAACCTAAAAATGTGATGATGAGTAATTAGACATCATCACCTTTTTCAGGAATTTATTCTTTTTGGGGTTGTGAGGTCCATAAAAAGTTTTCTAATTGGGTACTCGTTGGATGAAAAACTTGATTTCGCATCCAATGAGCTCTCCTGATTGAAATTTGAGTAAAGTCACAGGGAGATATGTCGAAAATATGAACAAAAAAGTAGTTTTTTCTTTTCTTCCTCCAAAATTAATAAATATTATTTTATTATTTTTCTTAGAAGGCCCATTCTGAGTTGAAATTTCCTCTAATGTATGTCTCCATTTCTTTTAATTGTGCTTTTAATGATTCAATGTGTACTTTTTTAATTATTTGAAATTGTCTAATTGTATATTTATCCTTTTCTACGTAGGAACGTAATTCTGATTACGCCGTCGAACAAACAACCTTCTTCGCTAATGCATACAGAAATCCTTTTAGCCCGTTGTCAGTTCTTTGAACCATTGGTTACACACTTCTTCACAACCCCTAGATAAATTTATATTTTTCTTATCTTTCTTATATAGCTTTTTGTACATGCAAGTATATTTTTCCTTGTTTCCCCCATTGATATGCTAAATTTTACATATATATTATTTTACTCAACTTGATAGTGAGGGAGTGGTCCTTGAAGAGCACCTCATCAGGGTTTTTTTCACTCACCCACCTCTCTCTCCCCTAAGGTACATGTATGTCTGGATTTCTTTGAAAAAGACATTTTCCCTCCATGTAGTATAGTTTTATTTGTACATGCAAGTATGTTTTCCGTGCACCCATTGATTTGTTGAGATTGAAATATATATATATTTATGCAGCTTGATAGTGAGCAAGTGGTACTTGAAGAGCACCCAATCAGGGTCAATGCTAGTGACGCACCACGACCCACCATAACCTACTCATGTACAATAAGTAAAATTTTTATATTGGTTTGGAATTTGAACAAATGTACATAGAATTTTTATAGGTTGGTATACTAACTTACAAATTTTGGTTTGTCTACAGTCTCCACTTATGTGACCTGTCCCTCTTGTTCCGTTTTGGATCAACACTCAAAAGCCAGAAAATAAAGCTAGATTTCTCAGAAGACATTGAGAGTGGTGGTGAAAGGGGGGATAAATAGAATAAATGTATAGGGGGGATACATACATGTAACTTTTTGTTTGTATACACACATATGTACAGTTTGATCCACTATTTTGTATTATGTCCATGTGGCATGCCAATTTTTGTAACATTATTTGTATACATATATAATATAAATCAATTTTCAAATTTATACATATATGTTTGACTTGATTTTGGAACATGTATGTGTGTTTCACCTATGTGATATTATGATATGTGTGGTTCACATATGTGATATTATGGTATGTGTGGTTCACCTATGTGAAATTATGATATTATACACCTTATCATGTGACATATGATACTAACTATTTGAATATTTCCAATACTTCAAGGAAGAATTTATGACTCATCCAACTAAGATCAAGTAACCATTAAGTAAGTCATGGGAGATAATCACTATACACCATAACCAGAACCATACCATACAACTACCTAAATTCAACTACAATCAAATTTTTAACATTATGGCTATCCTCAACTTTTTAACATCATAACCATACCATACACTACCTAAATTCCATACACTAACATCATAACATCATATCCATACAACTAACATCATAACATCATACATGTGTTTCTACTTCTAAGTCATGCATGCATTTTAACTTCCACTTGTGATCCATGTTCAACACTATTCGTTTCGTTTTATGTATCTACATAGCCTACTTATATGGCCTTTTGGTTTCTACTTAAATTATACTAACCAATATAATTATCTAAACCTAAAGATACTAACAACATACGATACTAACATATCATACCATACTAATATACCATACCATACCCTACAATACTAACAAAACATACCATACTAATATATTGTACCATATCATACCCTACAATACCCTATGATACTAACATACCATACGATACAAATATACCATACCATACACTACAATACTAACATACTACATACCTTAACATAACATACCATAGCATACTAATATACCATACCATATCATACCCTAAAATACCCTATGATACTAACATCATACCATACTAATATACCATATCATACCCCACAATACAAACATACCATAACATAAGTATCTTAATTTTTCACTATTAATTTTGTTTCATGTATGTGCATAGCATAGGTATATGGTCATGAAACCCTAGTTCCATCTCATAACTTATAAAGGGGTCATAAAACCCTAGTTCCATCTCATAACTTCTCAACACTAGTTATAGTATGCAATTTATAGTTCATGAAACCCTAGTTGCTTTTCAATTTGAACATGTACATGTGTTTCTAATTCCATCTCATAACTTGTAAAGAGGTCATAAAACCCTAGTTCCATATCATAACTTCTCAACCCTAGTTATAGCATGCAATTGTAGTTCATGAAACCCTAGTTGGTTTTCAATTTGTACATGTACATGTATTTCTAGTTCCATCTCATAACTTGTAAAGAGGTCATAAAACCCTAGTTCCATCTCATAAATTCCAACCCTCGTTATAGCATGCAATTGTAGTTCATGAAACCCTAGTAGGTTTTCAATTTGTACATGTACATGTGTTTATAGTTCCATCTCATAACTTGTAAAGAGGTCATAAAACCCTAGTTCCATGTCATAACTTCTCAACGTTAGTTATAGCATGCAATTGTAGTTCACGAAACCCTAGTTGGTTTTCAATTTGTACATGTACATGTGTTTCTAGTTCTATCTCATAAATTGTAAAGAGATCATAAAACCCTAGTTCAAGCTCATAACTTCTCAACCCTAGTTATAACATGCAATTGTAGTTCATGAAACCCTAGTTGGTTTTCAATTTGTACATGTACATGTGTTTCTAATTCCATATTATAATTTTTAAAGAGGTCATACAACCCTAGTTCCATCTCATAACTTCTCAACCCTAGTTATACCATGCAATCTGTAGTTCATGAAACCCTATTTGGTTTTCAATTTGTACATGTACATGTGTTTCTACTTTGATCTCATAACTTGTAAAGAGGTCATAAAAAACTAGTTCCATATCATAACTTCTCAACCCTAGTTATAGCATGAAATTGTAGTTCATGAGACCCTAGTTGGTTTTCAATTTGTACATGTACATGTGTTTCTACTTCCATCTCATAACTTGTAAAGAGGTCATAAAACCCTAGTTCCATATTATAACTTGTAAAGAGGTAATAAAACCCTAGTTCCATCTTATAAATTGTAAATAGGTCATAAAACCAATCTAATGATATAAACATAAAGAAGTCATATAAGCCTTAGTCCATTTTTCTTGTTATTCATGTCCATGTGTTTCGAATTCTAAGTCATGCATTCACGCAAACTTCCACTTGTGATCCATGTTCAACCCTATTCATTTTGTCTCATGTATGTGCATAGACTAGTTATATCGATTTTTGGTTTCAACTTAAATGATACAAACCAGTGTAATTTTATAGTCAAACATAAAGAGGTCACAAAACCCTAGTTTGTAGTTACATGTCTCAATTTGTGAACCCTAGTTTTATTATGTGGGTTGTTGTATTATACTTTAGTATGAGAATAATATATCCTGTGAACCCTACCAGCAGAGGCACGGTTGATGGTTTTGTAGAGTTGAACCGCCAATGATAGAGTTGACTTGAAGGAAACTAAGAAAAACCCTAGTTTACAAAATAAAAGCACAATGAAGTCAACACTAAAAAGAGGGAGTTACAAAGGCCCAAATAGGAACTAGCTAAAAGTTCCATGTGAGACTGGCAGGTGATGCTGATATACCAATCAATCCCTTCCCAAGGGAGTGAATCTTTGCTAAAGGGAATATGGAAAACATTTTCGTTACTATTCCTATCAACATCTTTGTGAACCCCAACAATGTGGAAAATGTATATATTGGTGCAAACTACTCTCTGTAGCAGATTTCTATCTATACAGCCCTGTTTAAGGAATTATGCGACGTGTTTTCCTAGTCATATGAGGAGATTCTAGGCATATATCCATCGATATTCAAACATGAAATCTGAACCTATCATGATGCCAAACCAGTTCGACAAAAACATAGACCTCTCAATCTGTGTAAAGCGACAGTTGTTAAGGATGAAGTTGAAAAGCTACTGAAAGCTAGTTTCATTTACTTGATAACTTTGACAGAATGGGTATCTAACCCTATTCCTATTGATAAAAAGCAAGGCACGATATGTGTTTGTACTGACTTTCATGATTTAAACAAAGATTGTTCAAAGGATAACTACCCCACACCATTCATAGATCAAATAATTGATGTTTACGCGGGGAGTGAAGTCTTTTCATTTATGGATGGTTTCTCTGGGTATAATTAGATTCAAATCAAGCTGAAAGACCAACATAAAATGACTTTCATCTGTCCTTGGGGTACATTTACATACAAGAAAATTCCTTTTGGATTTAAAAATGTGGGGACTACCTTTCAACAAGCAATGAATTTTTCCTTTCATGACATCAAGTCCATTGTCGAACCCTACCTAGATGATCTTCCAACACATTCTCGTAAGAGGATTGATCACCCAGATCACTTGTGTTTAATTTTTGAATGATGTAGTCATTACCAAATATGCTTGAATCCCCACAAGTTTGTTTTATATTTCGAGTCACGTAGGATGCTCGGGTTCATCATGTCTAACAAAGGTATTTAGGCGAATCCTTTGAAAATCAAGGCCATAGTAAATCTGCCTCCTCCTCGTTCGATCAGGAAACTTTAGAGCCTACAAGAGAGGTCTAACTTTCTTTAGTGTTTTATCATGAATTACACCAATATCACCAAAGGTTTCATGCGCCTGTTGAATCTGGATACCCCATTTGTATGGGATGAAGCATAACTTGCATTCAAGTCATTAAAGAAAGATTTGTTGTCGGCACCTTTATTACGTCCTCTAGATTACTCTTGTGATTTTATATTGTATCTAGATGCATCTAAGTTGACCATTGTGGTAGTGCTAGTCCAGGAGGATGATAAGATACAAGAGCATGTCATATACTATCTTAGCCATGCTTTTTCTGGCCCTGAACTTAGGTACTCCTACGTCGAAAAGTTATCCTTAGCAGATGTGTATGACATTCAGAGGTTATTTCACTATATCTTACTGAGGACTACAGTAGTAGTGGAATATGTCAATCCTTTCCAATACATTTTGTCCTGATGCATAGTTGGAGGAAAATTCAACAAATGGATAGTCATTCAGCAGGAGTTTGACTTGGATTTTCAATCCACCAAATCCAAAAAATCCTTGGTTTTTGCATAAATTATTGAAAAATTTCTTGTTGAAGAAGATATAACAATTGAAGAAGACTCATTCCTAGATGAGTACATTTTCTTGATTTCCACCTCTGACCCTTGGTATGGAGATATAATTATCTATCTCCATACTCTAAAGTGTCTTGTAAACTTTTCACGGGAAGAATGACGCAAATTACGCACACATATGAAAAACTACCTCATTATTGGAGATACTTTATATCGTAGAGCGGTAGACTTTGTTTTATGTCGATGCCTCTCCCACAAAGAAGCTGAGATTGTCTTAAATGATGCCCATAGTAGAGTGTGTGGGGGTCATTTATCTAGGTTACCAATGGCCCAAAATATCTTACGTGCTGGTTATTTCTAGCCCACTATTTTTAAAGATTGTGTGGAAGCCATGAAGCATTGTCATCCTTGTCAGCTTTACACCAGAAATATGCGGTTGCATCCTGCTCCATTATTTCCTTTAATCACAAATGGCCCCTTCACCAAGTGAGGGATATGTTACGTGATGTTCAACCCAGTTTCTATTGGGGGGAACAAATACAACATTGTCACTATAGATTACTTCACGAAGTGGGAAGAGGCAATGCCCACCTAAAAGGACGACAGTGAAACTGCATTTTTTTTGTTTTTAACCATATTATCACACATTTTGGTATTCCTAAAGAGATTGTCGCTTACCATGGTAGTCACTTCCAAAACATGGCATAATGACTGAATTGGATATTATTCTAGGGTTTAAACAAGAACATTCATCTTCTTTCTACCTGCAAGCGAATGTTCAAGTCAAGGCAGTCAATAAGACCTTGAAGACTATTCTCAAGTGTATAATTAACGCAACCCAGTCGAATTGGCACATCATGTTGTATCCTGTACTTTGGGATTATTGAACCAATGTGAAAACTTCCACAGGGTTCTCACCTTTCCAACTCGTTCATGAAGTGGAAGCAGTAACCCCAGTTGAATGTGAAATCCCATATTTAAAAATTGTCATTCTTGTGTTACCTAATATGACTGAGCTAGAACAAAATTTGCTACACTTAGAACATCTAGATGATCTGCGTAGAGATGCGCTGACTGCAAACGAATCTCATAAGAATAGGGTGAAAAATCAATATGATAAATCGATCAAACCTAGGATTTTTTCTGAAGGGGATCTTTTCTTTCTCTGGGTCCAGGACAAAGAACCCTTAGGGGAAAAGAAATTTAGGTCTATGTGGTTAGGAATCTATGTCGTCTATAAAGTACTAAAGAAAGGGGCATATGAATTAACTAATTTTGAAGGGAATAAACTACCCGAGCCCAGAAACGGGCTCTACATGAAGCAGTACTATGCTTAGGATTAACACTTTTTCTTGTATTTTTATTGTATGTAACTTTATGTGCAATAGCTAGCTAGTGTGTGTCCTTATATCATCTCTTGGTTGTTATAGATATATTCCAAGTGGTTGGTAGGTCTTGTAGATGGCACTAGTCATCACACTTGCAACCTGGTTTCAGCCGCATGGGTTATTTACTCACCCTTAAGACAACTAGTTTCCTTTGGAGGTGCTTTATTAGGCCTTGCTACCAATAATGTGGCTGAATATGGGGCTTTCATTGAGCTTTTATCGGATGCCGTGTCACGTGGAATCACCCAGTAAGAAGTTAGACTTGATTCTCAACTGGTGGTTTCCCATATCAATCGAGCTTATCAAGTGCGAAACCATTTTTTGTTATGCCAGTTTTTGCAAGTTAGGTTATTGGAAAGAAATTTTTATTTTATTACATTTAATCACATTCCAAGAAATCAAAATTCATTAACTGATGCATATACGAATTATATCTTAGATTGGCATTTAACACACATTCAATAAAAATATATAACAAATACATTGTAAAACACATGTAAATAAAATGGCAATATATATATGTGTGTGTGTGTGTGAATATCTGTCCATATATATAGGTCACGTTCTTGATCCTGAGATCCAATCATAGCTGTATAAATATAAAAAAATGTACAAAAATTGGATCGTAATCCATAAACTTCACTTAGGTCTAATCCTTACCACCCTAGTCACCCTGGTCATCTTGTTCTTGAGCCTCCTAAGCTTCCTGAGCTGTAGCAGCCCCTGTGGCCTCTATGTAAACAAGGACTTCCCTAGCTACCCTCCTCATAAGGCATATCCAGGTGGGTGTAATACCAACTGCTAGTTCCTGCATAATGGTAGGAATCTGCTCAATGCGTAAAGTAGGGACTATTTGTGTAAGATTGGGCATCTTCCCCACAAGAACCCTAATCAAACCCTGATCCTATCCTACCACTAGTTGTACATACATACAAGGTTCCCATTAGGGCACACTGGTCGAATATATTCATTTCAAACATTAGAAGGATTAAAAACTTTATACATACATATATATATATATATATATCTTTATGATTAAAAATTCTTAAAAAAATTGAAAATTTGAAAAACCAAAATACTTGATGCTCTTCATGATCCTGTAAGAGGGAGGACAAGGTCATTGTCACCCTGGAAATCCATCCCAACATATGGAAACTACTCCAATGTCGGTATCTTCCATCCCGAACATAGGTAGAAGTCATCATCATAGACACTCTAAACTGAGGCACTGCCACCTTGGCGAAGAAAAAGTTTCTCCTCACCTACTCAGTCTAGGATGACAAGGAGAGAAAGCTCATAGAGGTACTACAGGGCTGAAGGCAGACACTCTCTAAAATAAAAAGGCCACCGATATACTATAATAGCCAAAGTTCTTCCATTGGCCTCTCTTACAATCAGAGAGTTGCTTCTTGATTATCAGGATTACTCCAAAGCACCAGTCAAATACAACTCCCTGTAGGAATTTGACAACAACTCATCTGGTTTCGAGTTGCAAGATGGAGTGATGAAAATACTGCAACCCTCACTATTGTGCTTACCAACACCTGTAATGGCAAGCTACAAATCTGTACAATAGGTATGCAAGTTCCCCTTTTCAGAGTGTCGGGCATGCAGTAAGTGTTGATATAGTCCTAAACACTTAGAAGGTCACCACCCCTGCCAGTACCTTCCAAGTTGACAGGTGGTCCCCATCATGACAAACCCATAATGAAAGAGATGTCTTCTGGTGCAATTTCTAGAATCTCACCTTGTAGGTCAAATGCACCTAGATCATGATCCCAGTAGTTAATGAAAAACTCCAGTAAGAGGACATTGGATCCCATAGATGAGGTACAAAAGAAATTTAGCTACCCACTTTGCCGCAAGGCGTGCACCATGGGGGCACTTTGGAGTGCATATTGGTCCATAGTTTCATGTTCCCTCTCTCTCCACTCCAACATCATGTTTTATCTTGTCCATAAAGCCACCATCAAACATTAACAATCATTAAAATACTTTGATTTTGGCCCTAGGTATACTTTTTCTATGTCGTACAGTATACACAACTATCCTTTGGACATGTTGCATATCGTACGCAGGTTTCCTTCAAGAAAGTCATGTATAGAATGCGTGTACGTGACTGTGTAAGTCACATACACACGTATATAGCACGACCTTCCTAAAATTGGCTTAAAACATTAAAATTTTGCATAAAATTGAAAATTTGAATAAATGAAATGGAAGAGCATAAAGAGCTGAATTACCTGGCACTTTCGTATTTGAAATTCGTTGACTGGTTTTTCCACACCGAGTGATTGAAGTCAGAGGGAAAAATTGCCTATATTGGGTAAAAATATGAAATGGTGATTTTGATTTCTATTTTTTAACTATTTATAGAAATAATTTCAAAATGTGGGTTTTTTATCGTATAGTCTTAAATTCTATTAAAAAGCAAAATAATGCCATGCCATGTTTACCTAATACAATAGGTCCAAGTTTACTTAAAGTTGTTATTCACTCATATAGGATAGGATTTTGGTCATTTATATGGATTTTTGCATTTATACCTAATTTTCCTTAACCCTAGGATCACTATTTTGACCACAGACTATGGTTTTTAGCCATTTTTTTTACCTTGTCTATACCATTGTTCTTTCATCAATAGGGGTTTCCTTCCATGAGTACCCTATTTTAGAACACATTATTGTCTTTTGGTACTCATGCCGCATTTGTCGTAGGTTAAGGGGAGCCTTCTTAGCTATTTTTCATGCCAAATTGAGCCTCATTTTGGTCTCTTTTTTACAAGCTATCCATTTTCTAAGGCTCCCCACCCTTATGGAGTATCTTTAAGCCCCGGTCTAACTCCTCAAAATAGACTTGAATGTCGAGTAAACTTGTTCATTCCAGCTCATTAAGAATATTTGAATGGGAATCCACATTGGTGGTAGGTTATCACTTTCTCAAACCATGTGGAATGACACGAGAAACGATCACTCTCTTTTCTATGGAATTGAGAAGAGTATTCTTAGGCATAGATTTATCACTCTTCCAAACCCTAGGGACTAAAATTACAAAAAAGGAGCACCCGACATGAGCTTAGTTTTCTCTTTTTCGTGCTCTGAACCTAAAAATCAAAAAGATTCTGAGTGTAATTTATGTCTTTGTCATGCTCATTAAACACTAAGAAGAAAGCATCAAGTTTGTTGTTGTAAGCCCCATTCCTCTTAACCAAGTGTATCTTTCTGAGTGATCTTGATTTCCTTCACACTCATAAAACTAAAGCTATGAGATTCTCTTGAAGGAGCATTGGGTAGGTAGTAATTTAACCTTTTTTGGACCTCCTTAACTAAGTATGAAAAAGGTGCTCCTTTTCTTTTTCGAAAGTTAAGGGGGTTCTTATTTGGTATGTTTTATACTTTTCTGACCTCAGGAGACTAAATTGGATGAAAAAGGAACCCCCTGGAGTCTTCTTCAGAGTTTTTAGACTCTCTAAACATGAAAATGCAAACAAGCATATACCAGTTCGGGCTGGTAAAATCCACGAATTAGTGACATTATCAAGAATTATTCTCTCCCCTCTTCAAGATTGTCAAAAATGAAGAGAGACCTAAGTTGACTTTCTTGGACTCGTTAAAATTTAACATGAAAGATAAGGAAGAAGTTTTCTTTTAGTTTACAAATGGTGGTATCATGTCCTCTTTGAACATAGAACTCTTTGAACTTTCTGATACTCATGTCTCGGTGTAAAATTTTAGTTTCAGCTATCACTTTGAGTTTTCTTACTCCTCCACTTGTCCTTTATACATGGGGAATCTGATCATGTCTCCTACATGACAGATAAGTATATTTGTCCCATTTGCAAAGTTAAAATTTTCCTTCGGTCACCTCTGTGTCACTCTCACTATTCAAGGATTGATCCCTAGATTTGATTATTATCCTAATTCCATCATTATCATATCTGAATATTGCTTATGTCTACCTTCCCTTATCCAATTCCTAGTCACTCTTGTAATCCGTTGGGGGATCTATTGCCTTCATCATCACAGTATGTTTTCTCATCAGCACTTCCTTAAGACGAATACCTAGAGTCTTAACAATGTTACCTTAGGATTCACTATCATCATTGGTGAACTCCTTTGCTTCAGTTGTTAGTTTTCACCCATTGATTGACAATCTGTTGAATCCTTTTCATGTTCGACTTCAACACATCTATTCACATGGCTTGGATTTTACTGGCTCCTTCGGATTTTGATGAAGACCTTAGGTTCACATCAATAACCTAAGTTGTGCAAGATTTTGTTGTGTTCATCCACACAACTTACATATTTTGAAGACTCATCATTGTATATTGTGACTTCGATCCACACCTTTGTAATATGTGTGGTATTGTACCCGTATCATATGATGTAATCAAATATTGTAAAGGACCTAGTGTTCCAGTATATTTAACATAGCATCCTCAGATATGATTTTGTATATGACATTGATATGTGTTTATTTCAGGTACTTCCTCTGCTTCCTTAGACTTCTGAGTTCTCCAAGACGAATATTGTAATGTATTTCGGCCATCGCTTCCCTCTGACCTCATACATTAGGGGGCATCTATTATTAGTCAAAATGGCACTTCTCCGTCTGAGTGCTGACATTCACCATGTTGATACAGAAAAGGACAGTTAGAATTGAAGTGGCCAAAACACTATATATGTGCATGACCTTTGATGCATTATCCTCAAACCAGCCTTATATATTTGTATTCTGAGTTTTGGGTTGCATACGTGACTATGTGCATTGCAACTCATGTGTCATACATGAGTATGTGCATTCCAACCCGCATATACCATGCATACCTGAGTTCACTTTGAGTAACTCATCTATCATACATGATTTTCCTATATTAATACTTGTGTATACCTTAATTCAACCTTAAAAAATATAAATCACGATTAGAGGATTTTAGTTGGGCCCTAATCCATAACTATCCCAGCTGTCTCAACCATCCTTACATTCGAAACCTCTCTATTTCCCAAAGTATAAATATAGGGCTTGGGATGGGGCTAATCAATAAATTTTTGGAGAGAAAAGTTATGCTAGTGGTATACCTTCAGGGTATTGGAGCAGAAGAACTCAGAGTCCTTGCTTGCAGAGGAGTCCTTCTATAAGAAGATGGATTGTATTCTTACTTATTCACCTTTTGTTAATACAGAGAATTATTCTTCCAATCTTGTTTTATTCTTGCCTCATGTATATTGGTTTAATGAATATGTTCAATGATGTTATTAATATTATTTTCATCTAACCCCTGATTTATATATATATGAGATATTGATTGAAGAATTGGCTCTTTGTAGGTGAATAGAAGCATCCCTAGAAGCTTTGGAGAGGATTGGAGTGAGAAAAGACCAAGCTTGGATCAACCGTCATAAACTGGGTAATCTAAGATATCTTCCTATTCTCATTCTAGTTTCTATAAAAGCTGGTTGTCTGTAATTCAAATAGTAAGTTGGTAACCTTAGACCCTAGGTTACAAGGGTGAAATGTCATGTACAATAGAACTAGGGACTCCACTGGGGAGCCTAGCCTGCTATGGGTTTATCCTACAGGTTCTTTACCAGTATTTGTGCTGATTCTGAGTGTGGTCTTTTTATCTTGATTTTGATTTACAGTGTAGTGTGCCTAGAAGCCTTTACGATCCTTTTTTTTTCTTTTTTGAAATTTTTTTAGTTGTATACGTGGGTTACTGTTATACACAGTCGCATATATCACCTTGTATACATGAGTTACTCTAAATACAGTTGTGTATGGTACGTGGGTTTCCTGCATACACCGACGCGTATATCCTATAGCAACATAAAATTTGGGTAGGGTTTTCTTGTCCCTGTCTTGTTTGATTTTTTTCTTGCTTGGGGGTCTTCTATTGTTGGCATGAATATGTGAGTCTAAATTCTTGCATGTCACACCTTTTGCTTGTTTTCAAGCCTTTTGAGCCTTCGTTGTTTGAAGTTTCTTTCATCTAGTGATTTGAAGTTGGTTCTACTGCTTGGTCGATAAGTTCAATCATTTGCGTCTAGGGAAGTGATCAAGGCTTTGGATACTTTATACTCTGTATTGCATGTTGTAGAATGCGTTTGTCACTTGTTGTTTTGCGAATCTACTGGACTTTTGGGTTTAATAATTTCTCCAAGTCGGGTTTGTTTCCGAGTCTTCTTTGTGATTGGTTGAAGTTTTTTTTTTAAATTTTGGGTCCCTTATACTTCATTTTACTTATTATATGCTCTAACTATTCAAACTTGATCAAAAAAATTGCATTTAGTTGCATTGTAGTTTTTGAAGAATTTGAAAAACATGAAGAAAAAACATCTTATACTTTTGCATTTACTTGCACTTAGTCGTTTTCTTTTCAGTATTTTTCAAATAAAATTTCAAAAACTATAAAAATAAGTATTAGTTTATCGCACTTAGTTTTCAATTTCATTAGCTTATATTGGCAAAAAAGAAAATAAATTTTGTTTAAGTAGTTGCAATTTTCTTTGGAATTTGCTTTATACAACATTTTTATTTTTCTTATCATGTCTATAACATCACAGTCTTTCATGCCATTTACCTTGTTTCTAAGAACAACCATTAAAATGAATGATATAATTTAAAAATTATTCATAGGTTTTATTTTATGGGGTAATACACCAACTAGCTTAGGATAGACTTCTGGAATAGGGAGTTTTAACTCTCTACAAGTGTTTAAATTCAGATGTAGTTGGCCAATCAATAGGTAAAACCTCTTCTATGTTGATTGTATCTTGAAATATCCTCTCAGATGAGAGTTAAGCATGATACCGCGTTGAGGCTTGGACTGAGGAGATAACCCTCTGATTCTATGTCAAAGTGTAGACCAAGGTTTTTGCGCGTCTGGGGACTTTTGTCTTTCGACAAGGTTTTTAGCTTTGCTACCCTGCCCATGCATATGAACCATGCTTGCGAATGTCCCCCCAAACTATCAATCTAGTTGTACTAACCTTTAGTCTCTTGATATCTAGGGTTCATACATAGTTACACTGGAAGGCTATTTCTGGTTGATCTTGGACGGGCTTTGAAGGTAACCCTCATAGAAGGTGTGGGAGGGTGGTGTGTGATTCATCCACTTGTGCCTAAGAATATCTACAAGAACTCTAAGTAACTATCTCTCACCTTTATTATGGAAATCATATCTTAGACCCCTTGTGTTTTTGTGGCTTTAGGAAATTTTATAGTGATTGTTGTGTGGTTTGTTTGTCTTTAGCTGACCTTAGGGTGTGAAGAGTCCAAATTTCAATCATTGAGGACCAACCTCTCAGAAGGTCAACAAGGTTGCAAAACCTTCCTCCGTTTACTACAGTAGAGCCTCCACTGCCCCCTCAAAGGAAGGGATTAGACACAGATGATTCTTTTGAACCGGTAGGAATTAGTGAAGTTCTAGGTGAACTAGAACTTAGGACAAACCAGGTTGATACAACCACAATAGAGATATAAGACTTGCAGTCTAACAAGTTTGTGATAAAATTTAATTCACATATTACTAACCTAAACAATCCTATGATCATCCAGGTTTTTCCTTTCAATTCACCTATGATTGGTGTTCCTTTAAGAAGACTAATGTCTAGTGCAGGAGAAAGTCCTTCTACCCCCTTCTCAGCTATTATGGCTGAAGGAGTGCCACCTCCCCCGGTTGGTAACCCTAGAACAAATATACCTGCTACTCCCTTAACTCCAACTAGTCAGGGGGTTCAACCAGCGGCTTCCGTAAATGTAGTGGGAACTTCTGGTGGGGTGGTCATGGGGATTCCCAGTGTGCCTTCTACTTCACCTTATTTTGCACACACTGCTCAGAGTGGTCCTGCTGGATCCTCTTCATTTTTCCAAGGTTTTCCTTGGAATGGGGGGGCACATTCCCCCATCCACTCCATATGTAGGCCCCACATCTGCATATGTAGGGGTGCAGTTTGGAAACACTAACCCATATGGTCAACGTTTTGAAACACCGATTTTGGCTCCTTTCACGAGCTCTCCTTTTTTGCTTTTTAGCGGAGGGATACCCACTCCTGTTTTCCAAACTCCAGTTTCAACTCGAGCAGCTCAAACCACATACACTACACCACATATGAACAATCCACTCACTTATGGGTGGAATCCTTTTCAAAGTAGTCCAACTAGCTCACAACCGGTAGCTAGGGGAACCCCGCCTTTACTTTGGGGAACCAAGGGGAAAGTCCTTCTACTTCCCAAGCTCATACTTTTCAGGCTTTAGTTAGGCCCAAAATTCCCTTCCTAGAATATTTGAACTTGCCATATTTTCCGAAGCTAATGAATGACCTGGTGAAACATGACGCTACCTGGCCACCTTTCCCTTCCAAATCACCCTCGAATATTCCAAAATTAGAAGGAAAAGTTCATGAAGACCCAGGGGCTCATATCACCACCTTTCAGTTTTGGTTCTCTTCTAACTCACTGAATGATGACACCGTTTGATTGAGATTGTTCCAAATAACTCTAACTAGTGCCATAGCAAAGTGGTACATTGAATTTCCATTTGCTGCATTTGATAATTTTTGGGACTTAGATAATGTGTTCCTTAACCATTTCCAACTTCCTATCTAGTATGATGCCGGCATAGACATATTGTCCACCTTTTGGCAGGACAAAGACACTCACATTTCGAATCACATCCAAGAGTGGCAAAGGAAAAAAAGGCTCATTAAGGCCACTATCCCTCTCAATTTTTTGTTAGAATGGTTCCTTAAGTCCTTATTGCCATATATATAAGTATGTATCCACTTCAGGAATAACTAATCAGGAAGAGGATATCCTTAGGTCCCAGCAGTTAGATTTGATATACTCTCAGTCTGGGATTCTATATGAAATCATCCCTAATGCACCGCGACCAACACATAGTGTCGAGAAACCTAAGCATGGACCCCATGCTGATGGTGTGGTTGGTTCAGTTAAATATCCCTCTCTAGAATATTTAGCAAAACAAATCCATGAGTTGCCCCTTAAACATTCTATAGTGGAGGAAGCAAAGGTTGCCACCTCATCCTAAAACGCAAATTTTTTTTCTCAATCCTCCCAAAAGTGAAATCAGCAGCCCGGTGGGAAAAAGAAAAAGGGGAAGAAAGGTGAGGGTAACCAAAACAAGATGAAACCCACAAATAATACTGATGGGGAGGAGAAAGAGAAGAAGAAGGTGAAATTTCCTTGTAATTTGTGCCAGGAAGATCACCTAACCCATCAATTCCCTCTTATGGATCAAGCTCAGAAGCTGCTCAAAAATAAACAACCGACTATCCTAAAGGATCAATTTCCCCAAGGACAGAATGCAGCTTTGGTTTCTAACGTATCATGGGGTGCTTCTAATGTCCCTAACCAAAACCATATCAACATGGTTCGATCCCAGACCTTGCTCCAGACTAGAATTAATAACTATGAGAGGGAGGCTCCTTAGAATGGTAAGTCTGTAGGTGAACCTCTCATAATTGAAAACCCTGTTGAAACTATGCATAAGATACCAAAATATGTCTTCAAGAAATCATTGCACAATCCTAATGCTAGCGCTGCGACCAATTATTCTGTAGTTGAAGATTTATCCTAAAACCCTTGTGCGATGTCGACTTTGGAGGTGTTACAGAGTTGTCCTACTCAGTGAGATGGACTCTTAGTTTCTTTAGGTAGTATGGATTCATCGAGCCTCATGGAGAATTTTAATTTTTCTGATGTGAAAATTCGCCTATCGTATCATGTGGCCTTGTCGATAGATGTCATCCATGGCGGAAAAACTGTTAGAAGGTTAGTTGTCAACAAGGGTTCTTCCACATGTGTCATTTCCTTGTCTTGCTGGAAGGCTCTTCGATCTTTGGAGCTAGTTTAATCGAATACCCTACTTACTTCTTTCAATGGAAGTTCATTTCATCCACATGGTATCCTACCAACTTTCGAGATAAAGTTAGCAGGGAAGGAAGTATTTGTTGAAGTAGAGGTAATAGATGCACTGTTGGATTACAACTTGCTTCTGGAGAGAAGTTGGACTTATGCCATGTGTGCTATTGCATCAGTCGCTCTTCATGTGGTAGTGTTTCCACATGAAGAGAAGTTGGTTACAGTAGACCAACTCAATTTCACTCGGAATGGAGGCATGGAAACTAATGAGTCCACCGTGCCATTGGTTGATGAGGTCAAACTTGCTTCAGAGATCTTAGGGGCTGGAATGTATTCATCATTAATGGGCACTTTTGATATCCCAGCCCCGATTAATTATTTAGGTTCTACTAGAGTAGGGAAGTCTATTGCAATGGTTGGAGATAGAACGAATCCTTGGGTCCTTCCTTCCCATCATGAGTCTGAAGTGCCCTTATCAGCAATGGAATGAAGCTATAATTAACACCATTGTTGATCCTGTTTCAGTTCCTCCTATAGTCTCAGAGGATCCAAAAGAATCCTATCTGCCTTCTTGGGCAGAGAACTCTTTGTATATTGATGATTGAATATATGGTTTTTCCTTCAAACGAATCCATTTTAGAAGCTATGAGCAGGAAAGATAATATCTATGAAGATATTCATCATAAATCCTACTTTCTTCCAGAGTTAAGTAGGATTAAAAATCAAGAATTCCATCTGAGACTAGCAGGTGATGCTGATATACCAGTCAATCCATTACAAAGGGAGGGAATATTTTCCAAGGGAAATATGGAAAACATTTCCCGTACTATTCCTATCAACATCTATGTGAACCCCAACGTTGTGGAAAATGTATATATTGGTGCAAATTGCTCTCTAGAGGAGATTGCTATATATACGGCCTTGTTTAATTTATTCTTTGACGTGTTTTCCTGGTCATATGAGGAAATTCCAAGAATATATCAATCGATAGTCGAACATGAAATCCGAACCTATTCTGATGCCAAACTAGTTTGACAAAAACATAGACTTGTCAATCCACGTAAAGCAGTAGCTGTTAAGGATGAAGTTGAAAAGATGCTGAAATCGGGTTTTATTTACCCAATAGCTTTGATAGAATGGGTATATAACTATGTTCCTGTCGATAAAAATAAAGGGATGATACATGTCTATACTAACTTTCGTGGTTTAAACAAAGCTTGTCCAAAGGATAACTACCCCACTCCATTCATAGATCAAATCATTGATGCTTGTGCAGGGAGTGAAGTCATTTCATTTGTGGATAGTTTCTCTGGGTATAATAATATTCAAATCGAGCCAGAAGACCAACACAAAATGATTTTCATCTGTCCTTGGGGTACATTTGCGTACAAGAAAATTCCTTTTGGATTGAAAAATGCAGTGGCTACCTTTCAGCAGGCAATGCATTTTTCCTTTCATGACATCAAGTCTGTTATCAAAACCTACCTAGATGATTTGCTAGCACATTCTCCTAAGAGGATCGATCACCCAGATCACTTGTGTTTAATTTTTGAACGATGCAGGCATTAAAAAATATGCTTGAATCCCCACAAGTGTGTTTTATGTGTCGAGTCAAGTAGGCTGCTAGGTTTCATCATTTCTAACAAAGGTATTTAGGTGGATCCTTTTAAAGTTGAGGCCATAGTAAATATGCCTCCTTGTCATTCTCTTAGGAAAATTTAGAGCCTGCAAGGGAAGTATAACTTTCTTCATCGTTTTATCGTGAATTACACCAATATCACCAAAGGTTTCATGAACTTGTTGAAGTAGGATACCCCATTTGTATGGGAAGAAACTGCAGAACTTGCATTAAAGGAGTTAAAGAAAGCCTTGTTGTCGGCACCTTTATTGCGTCTACCATATTACTCTCATGATTTTATATTGTATCTAGCTGCATCTGAGTTGACCATTGGGGTAGTGCTAGTTCAGGAGGATGATAAGCTCCAAGAGCATGTGGTCTACTATCTTAGCCGTGCTTTAGCTGGCCCTAAACTTAGGTACTCCCACGTTGAAAACTTAGCCTTAATACCTGTGTATACCGTTCATAGGTTAAGTCACTATATCTTACTAAGGACTACAGTAGTACTGGTAGATGTCAATTCTTTCTAATACATTTTTTTCTCGATGCATAGTTGGAGGCAAATTCAACAAATGGATATTCATTCTCCAGTAGTTTGACTTGGATTTTCAATCCACCGAATCCAAAAAATTCTTGGTATTTGTATAAATTATTGTAGAATTTCCTGTTGAAGAAGATATAACAATTGAACAAGACTCATTCCCAGATGAGCACATTTTCTTGATTTCCACATCTGACCCTTGGTATGGAGATATACTTATCTATCTCTAGACTCGGAATTTTCCTGCAACCTTTTCGTGGGAAAAACGACACAAATTACATACACATGCAAAAAACTACCTCATTATTGGAGATAATTTATATCGTAGAGGGGTAGACTCTATTTTGCGTCGGTGCCTCACCCATGAAGAAGCTGATATTGTCCTAAATGATGCCCATAGCAGAGCGTTTGGTGGTAATTAAATTGGGTTAGAAACAACCCATAAGATATTATGTGCCAGTTATTTCTTTCCCATGATTTTTAAAGATTGTGTGGAAGTCGTTAAGCACTGTCATCCTTCCCAGCTCTACACCATAAATATGTGGTCCCATCCTACTTCATTATTTCCTGTCATCACAGTGGCACCGTTCACCAAGTGGGGGATAGATTATGTGACGTGCAACCTAGTTCCTATTGGGGGGAACAAATACATCATTACCATTGTAGATTACTTCATGAAGTGGGCAGAGGCATAGCCCACCTATAAGGCTGACGGAGAAACTACAACTTTTTTCATTTTTAACCAAATTATCACATGTTTCGGTATTGCTAAGGAGATTGTCACTGACCATGGCAGTCACTTCCGAAACAACATGATGACTGAATTGGCTACTATGCTAGGGTTTAAACAAGAACATTCGTCTTCTTTCTACCGACAAGAAAATGGTCAGGTCGAGGGAGTCAATAAGACCTTGAAGACTATTTTCAAGCATACTATTAAAGCAACCTGGTCAAATTGGCACATCATGTTATATCCTCCACTTTGGGATTATCGAACTAATGTGAAAATTTACACAAGGTTCTCACCTTTCCAAGTTGTTCACAGAGTGGAAGTAGTAACCACAGTTGAATGTGAAATCCCATATTTATAAATTTCCATTCATGTGTTACATGAGACGACTGAGCTAGAAGAACATTTGCTACACTTAGAACATCTAGATGAACTATGTAGAGATGCACTGACTGCAAACGAGGCTCACAAGAATAGCGTGAAAAATCAATATGATAACTCAGTCAAACCTAGGATTTTTTTGAAAGGGGAGCTTGTATTGCTTTGGGACCAGGACAAAGAACCCTTAGATGCAAGGAAATTACAGTCTATGTGGTTAGGACCCTATGCTGTGTCAAAAGTGATGAAGAAAGGGGCATATGCATTAATTGATTTCAAAGCGAATAAGCTGTCCGATCCCAGAAACAAGCTCTACCTAAATAAGTACTATGCTTAGGCTTATCGTTTTTTCTTATATTTGTATTGTATGTAACTTTATGTACAATAGATAGCCAATTTGTGTTCTTATAGCATCTGTTGGTTGTTACAGATGTCTTCAGAGTGGTTTGTATGTTTTGCAGATGGTGCTAGTCGTCACACTTGCAACCTGGCTTCAGCCACATGGGTTATTTACTCATCCTCACGACATATAGTTGCCTCTGGAGGCGCTCTCGTAGGTCCTGCTACCAATAATATGGCTGAATATAATGCTTTCATTGAGCTTTTATGGGATTTTGTGTCACATGGAATCACCCAGTTGGAAGTTAGACTCGACTCTCAACTAGTGGTTTCCGAGTTCAATTGAGCTTAGCAGGTGTGAAACCCTATTTTATTATGTCAATTATTTCAAGTTAGGTTATTGGAAAGAAATTTTGATTTTATTACATTTAATCACATTCCAAGAAATCAAAAAGCATTAACTCATGCATATGCAAATTATATCTTCAATTTGCATTTAACACACATTCCATAAAAATATACAATAGACACATTGCAAAACACATGTAAATAAACTGGATATATATATATATATATATATATATA
>LPNX010881431.1:431057-469386 GCA_001517045.1 Pseudotsuga menziesii | reverse complement strand
TATATATATGACATTTTCCATTTTGTAGATGTTGATGATTATGTTCATTTTTATTTATATGTTGATGGCGACGTGTATTTTAGGTCATTGAATACACACACACACACACACACACACACACATATATACATACACACACACACACACACACACACACACACACACACACACACATATATGACATTTTCCATTTTGTAGATGTTGATGATTATGTTCATTTTTATTTATATGTTGATGGCGACGTGTATTTTATGTCAGATTCAATGATGTTTGTTAGATGTGTGTGATGGTTATTTTAGAAAATGAAACATGTGTTTTGTTAGATGTTATTGTTATATATGGTGTTAGATGATGTTTAAATATGTTATATGTATATGTTAGATGAATATGTAGCATAATGTTTATGATGGTATGTTCATGCTTATTTTCAGTTTTATGTTGATGACGGTATGATGTTTATTTTTACGTTTGTTAGATGGTGACAATGATAATGATGGTATGTTTATGTTTATGTTGTGAAAATGATGATGATAACATGCTTATGTTTATTTTTTTGGTTATTTTTATGATGGTATGATGATGTTTATGTTTATGTTTATGATGGTATGATGATGTTTATGTTTATTTTTATGATGGTATGATCGTGATGTTTAAAACATGCACTATTTGGTAACTTGAATGCCTAAAATCACATTATAAAAATTAATAATACTTGCACTATTTGGGAAATTGTAATAATAGAAAATGCTATGGTTGAGGTTGCTTATATGGTTGAATTTAATTCTATTCATATTTCAACATTTCAACAATAATAATTTAATAGGTTATATGACATTTATTGATTGATATTGCTACGTTTATTTATGTTGATTTTCTACATTGCTCAATGGTTATGTTGTAATGTGAAATTCATGAAGTTTAGTTATGGTTGACCATAGGTTATTTATTTCAAGACAAAAATTCATGAAACATAAAAGGATATAAGATCATTGTCCCTAAAAAAATAATTAGTAATTGTTTCATCACATATACTAACAATCTAGCAAGACTTAATAATGGATGATGCCATCAAAGTTTACAAATAGTGAATACCTTGAATTATTTTTTAAAGACATTTTTCAATTACTATACGAATTACAAAACTTTTCATAATAGAAAATTTTGTTTTATTTATTTATTTATTAAAAAATGTTCACACACACATATATATTGTTATATTGTTATTTGACTCGGACATGCAATGAAATTAAATTCTAAAATTACTCGTTCCCATATTTTACATAGGATTTTTCTTCTTTTTTCTTGGACCACTTTACTTAGTACTATCAAATTTAATGAAGCATTGCTTTGTCTACAATATTGATGCACTTCCTCAACCCAAACTCAAATTAATATGGTATTGCACAATAATAAGCAATTAATTTAAAACTAGGTGTATGTAGTGCTTAGTGGAGAGGTATCACTATTAAAGACTAACACACTCAAAGATGGCATGGATGGTTATACACAACCTGCTAAGGTGTGAGATTTTAGTCAAGAGGATGATGATGTCCAACCTTTCATAAAAATTCTCTAACACCAATAAATTGATCATGTTACTGGAAAGAAAGAGGCAAAGTTCAAAAGTACTTGGATGGTCCAAGGGAAAAACTATGGCTTTTAGTAATGGGTTGAGGGACCATTAGGTTTAACTATGAGAGTAGTGCAAGTTGCAACATGGCCCAAATTAGGTCACATCATCATAATTATGGTTTAAAAATTGATAATTAACTAAATGTATAATGTTGTTGTAAATTCGTTTGTTATCAAGTTCATAAATTAATGCATTGCAGAGATCAACAATGGTAAAAAAATTGTTGAATTTTCAATCTCCATCAAGGTTACAAATGTGTCATATTCAATGTTGAATTTAACATTATAAATAGTATCATAAAAAAAAAAAAAATTGCAAACGTTGTAACAAAAATGTCATAAAGTAATGCAATTATAATTCTTAGCTTAGCAAAAACATCATAAAATACAAGCATTGAAATATTGTCATAGAAATTAGAGATCGCCTTAACGTTAGGAAGATGATAGTCTTCACGTTCACAAAAATCATTAAAATTGAATCATGTAATTTGTTTTTATGGTGTATTTATATGTACACACAAAACAAAATGTGAGTTTGGACAATGACATACAATCAGAAATTATTTGATAGACATAAAACACATTTCACATCACATTGTTGTTAATGGTTTGCATGATCATATTAATGATTTGTATGATAAAAAAACCCAAGAATATCGAAATTAATAAAGGAAATGAAAGGTGGTATACATAAACAACACACATGCTAAGTATATTTATTAAAGGAAATGAAAGGAGGTATACATGAGAGACATAAATGCTAATCATAAATATCATGAAACTAAATAATAGTTCTCTTTAATGCAACATATTGGTATTTACTTTACTAATCAATGAGGGGATGTTATGTTCAATGATCAATCTATATCAAAGTACTAAAATGACTTATAAACCTAGACTTTAATCAAGGTATCAAGTAAAATATTGAAGATTTTAACGTTGACTAACAATGTGAAACTCCACAATTTTCATCTCTCATTTAATTTTGAAATAAAATTAAAAAAAACAATATAAAATAGATTATCTCCATTTTCACATTATCTTTAAATAGGATATAGAAATCCATCACCAATGAAACTTGAAATACATATAGATATGAATATGCATATTCCAAATATAGGATTTTAAATTGTTTTTCTTATTTTTAATTTATTATATCATAATTTTAAAAGATATACATGATCTTACATTCTTTCCGTAAGTTTTTTCCTGCCTTAATGATATATAAGTGTCTAGGTATCTAAAATATAAAATATGTGTGTCTAAGTATAATGTATTAATTAAATCCACCTTATTATTGAACTGAGAGTAGTTGAAATTACAACAAACAATAAATGATAATTTGCACTCTAATTAGCTGATTCTAATCCAATTGTAATGATCCAATATATTAAATGATAAAAACCACACTAGAATGAACTAAATGAAAAAAAAAACCATCTCTAACTATTGAGAATGGCATACAATCATTCCAGACAATCACAAATTACTTGATAGACATGAAATGTATTTCATATCTGATTGGTTGTTAACCAACTCAAATTGTTTAAACACTACATCTACTAATCAACTTTCCATTTCCACCACCATAACATGAAAAAGAAACAATATAATTCTCAAATCAAAGATAACAATAAAAAAATGATATCTTAAGATGTAAATGATGAAATAAAACATGTACATATGACTCTTCGTCGCCATCACCCTCATTATCTTCCTTGATTGGCATGATATCATTGTTGTTATACAAAACATGTCTAGATCTAGGGTCGTGTATTGATATGAACCACCAATGTCTATCCAACCCATATAGGTAAAAGAAAACTTTTATCCCATATCTTTTTAGAGTCGATACATATCAGCCTACTATCACAATATTCCTTTACATTATTCTTGTCGAATGTGTCCCACCCATTGGAATAATATTAAACTAACCTAGGTTCATATCGCATCATACCAACAAAAACTCAAGGTACTGACCTAACAGGGTTTTAGCCCTATAGATAATACCTATAGAGCAAATGAGGTCTCACCCGAGATACCTATGGAAGCTGCAAGAATCAAGTTTACGCAGTGGTGAAGGGGATCTTTGACATACTAAACACCGACAATATGTACTATGGCATATCAAGAACTACAACGAAAAAATCAACAGTTATCCACAACATCAACCATATTCATATCATTAAACTAACAAATGTTGTGTTGATTCATAGATTCATTCATTGCTATTCATTCATGCATTGAAATATAAACTTAAAACATCACACAAACACATCCTGCACAATCGACACAAGGATTTTAATGTGGAAACCCAATTAGGAGAAAACCACAAAAGCGCTTTTTCATTAAAATAGTTGCTTCTCGAACGATTTTATTCTATGCACACATCCCACAGACATTCCCCAAAACACCCATTGCATCAGATATGCGCACACAACCTACAGATCGAGCTCATACTTGCAACTCTTCAAAAAAAACAATACTCAATAATCAACACATACAACGACTTAGCTTTTCTCATCAACTTTGCTAAAATGGGATAACCCCAAAAAGCCCAACCCTATACAAATTTACAGGCTCTACTAGACAATTTACATCTCTCTCCCCACTACCCAGTAAGTGGACTATAGTGTTGCTAAATTACACCCTAAATTTTTTTTGTAAGGGTATTTTTATATTTATCATAGTCAACAAGATTGTATGTTTTTTTTTCTTTTAGCTTTATTTTTAGTAAATTAACTTCAACATTGTGGAGGTTTTTATGTCTCTCCATGTTCATACTTCTTGTGTTCATGTTCATTCTTTCGCCAAATGCAAGGGTAAAACCATACAATGGTAAGAGTTATCCTCATGTAGAAGTATTGGAATATAAACATTGCATCAAATTGAGAACTAACTGAGATCATGTGGTGTGTGAAGAAGTGTCCAGTCTTATAAAGCAATTCTACCTTCATCTTTTATAGGTACTTTTTTCCTTGGTAGCTGAGGCACGGAGTTCTTTCCATTTTCTTCTAAGGCATATGGCATAGTTTTACCATATTATGCTTTCACATTTTCTTATGATTTTAATATACTTCCTTTCCTCATTGTTTAATAATCGGTGTTTATTTGGTGCAAGGTTTTAAACATTGTATGTATATGAGGCATGGAGTTCTTTCCATTTTCGTCTAATGTATATGACATAGTTTTGCCATATTATGCTTTCACAATTTCTTATGATTTTAATATACTTCATATCCTCATTGTTTAATAATCCGTGTTTATTTGGTGCAAGGTTTTAAACATTTTACAACCCAGTAATATGGTCATAAATGCTTACCTATACCATATAGTACCCATATGTTGTAATATTCCACATCAAGGGAGTAAACAAATATTGTATCATATATAACATTAACATGGGTTTTACCCTTAATCTTGTATATGGTTATAACTATCCAGCGTTTAGGAAATCGTGGGATATTTTAGAGTTCCTCAAAGGTTTTTATACCTTAAAGCACTTTGGTGTTTATACCATGGCGTAGGTTACATGCTACTTAATGAAGGTTATATGCAAGGTTGAGACTTGTATGTAAAAGTGTAATATGGTGGAGCTTTTAATGGGTACCATGTGAAAGGGTATATACGACCTACTGATCGCCTTCCATGTTGATAGGGAATTGAATAAGGTAGTTGGCTTTTGGTAAAATTTCCCAAGATACATGATTTTTCCCATTAGTTCACTTTCGTTGCTCTTGAGAGGATGAGGACGAAAGGTCAAGGGTTTGACCTCACCCATAGCAACCTGGTTCTATCCTTGCTTCAATCTGTGTTTGATATTTGATGTTGAGAGTTTGTGAGGTTTCATGGGTATGCCGACAAGGCATTGCTACTTGTTCACTTAACGTAGCACTATGTGAGTACTTTTATTTATCACTGTTTGTATTTTTCCTTATTCTCATTTGCTACATTCTTAGTTGGGAGATTAATGTGTTTTCTTGTCTCCCTGTAGGTGGATACTAAGGCATGAGTAGAATGGGGATGCTTGAAAAGGTGTAGACCCTAGTAATATCTGGTCGTTTATGTGTCAATGTTCATATGGGAGAAGAGTAGTTGGAGAGTCTTTTAAAAAAAAGGGATCCTAGTTGATAGGAGTGAAGTAGTTTTTTTTTTTTGTTCTTGATGCCTCTAGAGAGACAAGTGTTTTAGAGGTAAAATATTAGTGATACCTCCATGGTCTATTCTACGGGACTGTAATGAGAAATATTTAATGAACAATGGAAGGGTTTTATGTTTAATATAATTCCTAGCATGTTTTTTATAACAGGTTTTGGCCTTGTGGGCATATACAATCATGAATTATAGTTGCTCAATTTTATACACCAATTTACTTAGTTTAAAAGAGATGTTATCCCTGAACTTTTTGTTTAAGCTACAATCCTTATTTTCAAAGTGTATAACGATTTAGGTAGTTGTAGTTTAGTTTGCAAATATGGTTGAGCTTGTTCCAATTCTATAAGTGAAAGGAAAATCCTAGATCTAGAGTTTTTAATGTTATCTCTGTAGCAAAATGAATTTGTAGTCTGCTTGAATGAATGTTTAAGGGATGGATGGATCTCTTGGAATCATATATGTAGTTCTAGTTTGTATTTTTCAACATGAATTTCTAGTGTTTGTCAATGAAAGCGTTTGATTGTATCCTTGTACATGTATGTGTTTGATGAGATGGCTCTGCCATGGGCGTCAGTTTGAACTGGGTGTTTGTGATATCCAACTCATGTTTTGAGGGATTTGGTACCTTGATTTGCGTTTTTAGTTTTCTTTTATAAAAAAGGGCTTGTGGGATTCGATTTCCACCCTATCCTTTTCTTATGGAAGTTTGCATAGTTCATTGTGTTCAGCTTACGTTGTTGGCCCTAGGAAAAGATAGGAAGAATTCAGTCAGAATTCTGCTCAGAAATATGCAGATTCTAGTTGCACGACAGAGGAAGTTGCGGCGGAGGAAGAGATACATCATAAGAAGTAGCGGTAGAAGGGAAGTTGCGATAGAAGAACCACGAGAGAAGAAGTTCATGACAGAAGGGAAGATGCAATGAGATCATACGCGGTGGAAGGAACCACGATAGAAGGTGTGCAATGGTTGAAAAGAACAATCTAAGAGATCATGGGTAAGAAGTTAGTTAGAGTCATGCGTGATTTAGGGAATAAAGCATCTTTGTATTTTGGACCCATAGTGCCTAGTGGCAGTTGTAATGGAAATACACGAGAGTAGGAATGACAACCTGTCGACTAAGAGAATAGAGTCCGCTGATTACGACATGTAAGAGTCTATAAAAGGGAGAACCCAAGATGTGTGTGGGTTAGACAGTTACTTCCTGGTTGGTCTGTGTTAGTCATGGTTATCTATTGTTTGTTTGTAGAATCGAAGAGTTATAGAATTGTAGAGAAGAGTGAGTCGATCTAGGCGGTGTGTGGATCGATAGTAGAGTGAAGGAGAGGAAAGCTTCAGAGGCATGAGACTAGAGAGCATGAGAAGAGAGAGAAGTCTGTATAGAGTGTAGAAGAAGATCTAGAACAAAGTCTGCAAGCTGGGTGCGCAGACGAAAGGTGCCATATATTTCTCATGCCATATGAAGAGCGCCTTTGTGGTTTTTCCTAGATGGGTTTCCACGTTAAATTTTGTCTATGTGTATATCTAATGAATGTGTTTGTGTCGAATGAATGTATGTTGTGAATGAATGTATATTATTTTCTTATCAATGAGTATTATATGCATCTGTCACACAATTGTTAGTTGGAACCGTTGATAAGGAGGTATATTAACTGTTATAATCCCTATTGATGGAAAACTAGAGTCACATATTGAATGCATGCACTAGGAATAAGTAATATAACCATCGGTTTTGGTCGACCAAGATAGTAAGGTACCGAGGGACAAGAAATCCCCACACAACTTCAGAAACATGGTTCTGGAAGTTACCCATAAGAGATATATTGGGTGAGACTGGAATTGCTTCGTAGGTGTTGCCGATTGAGACCTGCTCTGTCGGGATGATATCTTGGGCTTTGTTGACGGACAAACAAGGGACTAACCCTGGGATGAAGGGATGAAACACCAACAAATGGTTATGTTACCGAGATCGTGAATCATTTTGAGAGGGATATGTTTTGGAACCCAATGAAGCTGGAAATTCAAGAGTGGGTGGATTATAAGGAATTTAAGTTTGTACGAGAACAAAGTGAAGGATCAAAGTTGAATATGAAAAAGTGGTTGGAGTGATACCTCTATATGGATATTCATGAAATTTTCTTTTTTTGAGTTTCCTATTTTGTTATATGAGTGGTTGTTGAAGCTAGCAACCCATCGAAAAAATTTCCAAGGAGGAGAACCAACAAAGTGGAGTCCTTAGTTGATTCGGTGGCTGAAAAAGAACTAGAAACCTCATATCTAGAGCTATTGATTTCTGGGTTGATATTATTTTGGGTGGATATATCACATAAATCGCTGTGGATAGTATAAGGTCATATAGTGAAGTTGAGATAGAATGCTTCCAATGACCCAGAGGAAAGTATTTGACATCTTTGAAAATATGGATCAAAATGATCATATGCGAGAAAGGGATCTTGAAAATGAAATCTGACGAGTAAATAACTGTATATAAAGACCTGTGTTATGTCACATAAGAAGTACGAGAAAAAAGGAGCAAGGTAATATGAGATGTTCCCTGGTGATAATGAAACTGCACTAGAAGGTGGATGTTTGAGAAGTGGAAGGATATTTTAGTCAGGAAAAAGAAGAAGAATTGTGACAAGAAGAGGAACTTGTAGTATGACTAGAGGAGAAGACTACGAGTCGACTTTGCACTTTGAGGGAGGTTCTTGAGACGAAGAAGAGGAATATCATCCCATACCTAAAATAGAATAAGAAGAGGAAGAAGCCCCAGATACAGAATACGAGTATAGGACACCTATGACTCTGCGTACGTCTCTGGAGGTAAGGTCGAGAAACTCATATCCTAGTGGGTTTGTCAATACAAGTAATAATAGCTATGGGAATAATGGATAAGGAAGTCCTGATAGACAAATGTTTATCCAGTAGTATAGAGGACCAATATAATGGCTGGGAATGATATTAAGCTACCGATATTCAATGGAAATGGGTTGGAAGACCTAGAGAAACATTGGTTTCTATGTGAAGTTGTATGGATTGTGCGACAGGTCTAAGATGATGCAATAAAGAAGGCGTAGATGATCACAACCCTGAGGGGTCGTGTGTTGGATTGGTATATGAAGTTTTCCATGGTTTCAAAAGGAGTCGCACATAAAACGCTTGACCAAATTCAAGAGGGACTAATAGATGAATTTAGAAATCCCAAATTTGAATCTTAGTGTATTACAGAGATTAAAGACATTAAGCAATTATCTACGGATTCTATGTGGGATTTCGACCAGAGATTTAAGACGTAGATGGCTAAAGTAAACTTCCAGATGTCGAACATACAACATAAAGAGTGGTTCATTGCAACACTGTTACCGCATATCCAGATTCCCTTGATGCAGCAAAATATTGTGTCATAGACTGAAGCGCTGCTGGAGTTTGCCATGGAGCTAGAATGCTCACCTGTAGGAGAGACCAGTGCAGGAATGGTGCAAATTTAGTCACATCTAGCTAACCTTACACTACAAATCCAAGACATTAAAAATGGGAAGGAAGTTCAAGAAGAAATATGGTGTACCAGATGCAGAACTAAAGGACACCATAAAGACAATTACTCGACGCTCATGAACTATGTCGCATCAGGAGCGCTAAAACCAATAAATACACAAGGGATGCCTTGGTGCATAATATGCAAGAAAAGAGGTCATCGGTCAAAAGAGTGTTTTTACTTACAGAAGATTGTAGGTGCACCAACTAATTTATACCGTAAATTTTGTAAATTAGTAGGCCACGATGAGAAGGTCTGTAGAGCATTCCAGCTGTTGCAGGAGAAAACAATCGACACTTGTTTAATGAAAAATGAAGAGCAGATGTAAGCTAAGTGGGCTCAAGCTTAGTATCCACAAGCTCGGTATCCTCAGCCCCAGTATCCACAGAATCAATACCCGCAACAACAATACCCTCAACAAAGGGGGGGTGGATATTTTCGAGGTCGAGAACAAGGAGAAGGATTTGGTGTGGAAGAGGCCAAATCATATGTTATAATTTTAGACAACGAGGACATTTTTCTAGGGATTGTGCAAACCATGCAAATACATGTTCGTATTTCAAATCCTTTGATCATACTATCGAATAGTGTCCATAGTTGATTGTGAAGTGGTAGGATCAAAGTATCGGAAATCCAAACCCTCTGTAGAATCCCAATCTGAATCCCAACCAGAATATCCAAATGATTTCTACTCAGCCGAGGGAAACAAATACTGTTGTCATGACAAGGAGAGGTGCTACAACTGGAGTAGACCAAGAAACATAGCATGAACAACCACATGTGCAACTAGCAACAAAAACAAAAGTGGCATTCAACATCTAAAGAGAAAAGGAAGTATTCTTAGACATGTGAACAAAATTCGTCAACAAAAATCAAGCATCAACATCTGCTCCTACACTGCTAATAAGACCAATAATGGAGATTCCTGAAAGGTTTGATCAGTTGTTCTGAAAGCAACCAACCATCAAATCCTTCACTTACAAACCAGAACAAAGGAGATGATACGTTGATGACACTAATTTTATCTGGCCGCATGGAAAGGACATGCTTGATGATTTCCTCACACACATGAATAACCAATCCGAACACATTAAATTCACCATGGAAATTGAGGACAATAAGAAGCTCCCTTTTCTAGATGTTCTCATCACTAAAAGCAAAGATGGGTCACTAGCACATCAAGTGTATCGCAAGAAAACACACACAGACAAATACATCCATGCAGACTCTCATCATTAGCCTGCTCAAAACATCGGTGTCCTTAATACCCTAGCCACAAGGGCCAAACAGATCTTTGATCCTACTCACCTAGACCAAGAACTAAAACACTTAAAATATGTTTTCATTAATAATGGTTATAACAGTAAACAAATTGAAAACACCGTAAAAAAATTGCATATGAAAAAACAGAAAACTAAACAACACAATTTCACTAAGACCATTAATCTACCCTACATACAAGGGACCACTAACAAGATTGCTAACATCCTACGAAAGAAACAAATCAGAGTCACTTTGTCCCCCTTAAACATTTTACGAAGCTTCCTTGAACACGCAAAAGATCAAGACGACCCGAAGAGAAACAAAGGGGTCTATTCTACCCCCTGCACTTGTGGAAAACTTTATATAATCGGTGAAACAGGTCGCTCTATCCAACTAAGATTAAAAGAACATAGTGCTGACATTATCCACGAATGCACTAAGAAATTGGCACTAGCTGAGCACTTTGTAACTTCCAAACACCACATCTGCATAGAAGATGCTAAGGTTATTGTCGGCATTGATCACTACACCAAAAGACGCGTAAGGGAAGCCATCTAAATTGAAAAACATCCTCTAAACATTAATAGGGATGATGGGTGGAAACTAAGTAAATCATGAACGCCTATCATTTCTCTATTAAAAAACATACCCAACAAAAAAAACACTAATAAAAATCACACACAATAACTCAATTTACAACATCTATAACCTAAACAAGACTTTTCATCAAAACCCCAATTCTAAATTAATTTACCTTTCTACATAACTTTTTAAAAATTAAACTTTAAACAAATTATAAAAAACTTATGTTTATTCTACTTATTAAACTTAAACAAACTTTTTCACTATTTCTAATTAAATAGTGTAAAATATTAAAACTTAAAACTTTTAACTAAAAATTTTAATGAAAAATTTCAATTGGAAAACTTTATAATTTCAACCTTTATTTTTATATTTCCTAGGTTTCACTACAAATTAAAACTAAACTAATTTAATAACCTCATTATGCATTGATTTAAAGAACTGTGAAATATTAATAACAAAAATATTCTTAAAAAATCTTCACACCTATAATATAAATAAGCCTTTCTTAAAAATTAAAACAAACTCTTAATTACACCTTAGACTTTAATAATAATTAAAAACTTTTATAATTTATTATGTCTTTCCACTAATAAATAAATAGATTTTGAATAAAAAATAAAAATTCTTTAATAAAAAAACATATAAATTGGACAATAAAAATCATTTAATTAAAAAAACCTAGAAATGAAAAATATAACACTTAATTAAAAAAACCATTTACACATCGACCTCAGACCTAAAAACCAACCCTACAACCTTTCCTCACCTCACGAATATTAATTGGAACCCTAGGTCAAAATTAAGGCAAGGCAAAAGCCTTTATTGTATCTCCTGATGATGGGCTGAATTATTCTTCCCGAAATGTTGAGGATTCAATGTACCACCACAGGATTCCACATTTCAGCCAAAATCTTAAAGAATTTTTTAAAAGTTGCTTATCACTAATACAAGATAAAGATGTTGTCTCAGAATTGACAGCTCTAATAGAAGAACCTCAAGAAGACATGTCACTGGACAAAAGAGTAAACCATGTGGGAAAAATATTAAAGACCGGTCATGAGTTAAAAATGACTGCTCAGATAGGAGATTACAATATGGAATATATTATCCTAAATTTGGGCTATGATGTCAACATTCTGGAATGACAAACATAGGAAAGCATGGGGAAACCGCGACTGGAGTGGTCTCCTATTCAACTTAGATTAGGAAATCAGTCGAATGTCCTACTTATCGGTCGAATGAATCAGGTTCCTGTCGAGGTAGAAGGTCTGAGAGCGTATGCTGAATTTTAAGTAATCGACATTGTCGATGACACAAACATGTATCCTGCACTTTTGGGGATCGATTGGGAAATCGATAATCAAACCATCATAAATTTTAACAAAAAATCTTATCATTTAAAGATTCAGAGTTAAGGGTGGTCGTACCAATTGATCTGCTAGAAGGTTAGAGATACATTGATCTGGTAAATAGTGAAGGAAAAGGTGACTATCTTGACCATATTTATATGATCACATCTGTAAGGGATGATGATGTAAATCCAACAACTAACATAAATATTAGTTGGAGAAGTATTAGCTCCTGTACATCAGATTTTGGCGAAGCATTGGAAAATTGGCAGAATTAGATGCATGAAGTATCCATGAGAGAGTGAGAAAGAATTACACTGTCTGTGCGACGGGTAGGAATTGAGGAAAGTGAGACACCTAACTATGAATGTTTACTTAACCTTTCATATTTTTTGATAGAGTTTGAAGAAAAAATCACAAAGCATTAGTGCTTGTCTGCTCTGGACTTTGTGCTGAAATCTACACCTGTTAGATGGTGGGCACATAAAGAATCTATCTCGGAATGGCCACAATGTCGAATATTGCTAGGGATAAGATTCAGAGAAGAGATCAGTTACATTGGTCAAAATTATATAGGATTAACTAATACTTTGAACATATAGAGTATTTTAGTGTGACATGGGAGGCATGTTCGCAAAAGCAATGGGTTCATCAGTTCATGCACACGTTAGAAATGATACCAAGGAGCTGGTATACATCAGTTGAAATGAGATGAGGGACTATTGAATGGGATGAATTATTTACTATATTCATACACACATTTGAATTTACTGATGTCATCTGTCGATTGATGCCACATTGCAAGTAATCAAGATAAAGATATTTAAAGATATCCCCGTCGCAATGACAAAATTCAATCAACATGACACAACAATCCAACTCTGGATGGAGTGATATAATGTGATGGGAGAACCTCATGATGATGATGATCCAATTGATGTCAACAAATTGAGTTTGAAGGTACACACATAGTGGAAGGATTTGGTATTTCTAGCAACCAATTTCTGAATCCACTAAAAGTCAAGAAAGTAAATATTGGTTTCCCGGAGAATACAAAATTTGCCAATATTGGAGATTATTGGGATGATGAGATTGTTGGGAAGATCACAAATATTTTGCATGAGTTTCAAGATTTGTTCCCTATGAAATTCTCAGAGATGAAAGGGATTGTCGGAGACCTTGGAGAAACGAAGATACCTTTAAAAACCGACGCAAAACTTGTCAAGCAGCGACCATACCGATTAAATCCGTGGTATAAAGAAAAATTCATGGAAGAGTTAGATTGAATGCTGGATGTAGGTATCATAGAACCTATAGAAGAATTGGAATGGATTAGTTCTATAGTAGTGCAAGATAAAAAAGACTACTAGTGAAGTGCATATTTGCATCGACCTAAGAAATTTGAACGATGCTTGTTTACATGACCCATTTCCAACTCTATTTACAGATGATGTACTGGAGGGTGTCGGGGGTCAGGAAGTTTACTCATTCACAGATGGTTTCTCTGGCCATCATCATATTAGAATCACAAAGGAAGACCAGCACAAGACAAACTTTGCAACAGAGTGGGGTTGGTTCCATTACATGGTAATTCCCTTTGAACTCAAGAATTCTCATGCTATCTTTTCAAGAATAGTAGTAGTCGCCTTCAAATATTTTATTTATAAATTTATTGAGGTCTAGTTTGACAATTGTATAGTATTTGGGCTCATTAAGGATCATATTGAGATCCTCAGGATGACGCTGGAATGTTGTCACTAGTATCAAATTTCTTTAAACTTAAATAAATGTATCTTTTGTGCCCCAATTGGAATTATGTTGGGCCATGTAGTTTGTAGTGATGGAATTTTGGTTAACCCTACCAAAATTGAAATTATTGTTGACCTACAACTACCTACCACAATGAAGCAATTGAGAGAAACAATGTGACATACATGATACTACAAAACAATGTTCAAAGGATATGCGGAGGTGACTACTTTGATGGAGAATTTTATGAAGAAAGATATTAAGTTCCAATGGATGGAAATTTTCCAAGAGAATATGAACACTTGAAAGAACAAGATGGTTACAACACCCATAGTTATATTTCGAGGATGGAAAAAGGAATTTCATGTACATGTCGATGTGCCGTATGTCACGCTTGACATGGTACTAACTCAACTTGGTCAAGGGCTGATTGATCATCCTATTGCCTTCTCTAGAAGAAAATGATCAACAACATAGAATAACTATACCCCGATTGAAACAAAAGGACTAGATATGGTATACGCTATGCAGAAATTCAGAAACTATTTGTTGGGTGGTCATTTCAAAATGTAAACAGATCATTCAACATTGAAATACCTGTTTAATAAGCCAATGTCAGTGGGGAATATTTACTGGTGGCTTCTCCTTTTTCAGGAATTTGACTTTGAAGTTATTGTTAAATCAAGTCGATTGAATTCAGGACCAAACCACCTATCGAGGATCAAAAGTGGTGACAAACCTAGTAACCTCAACGATAGTATCCTTAATGTGAAACTATTTACAATAACAATGTTTTATGATCATTATCGAGACATCATACAATTTTTGAGTACAATCTATGCACCAGTTAAATTTACTACTGCACAAGAGAAACCATTAGTTGTGTGAGATGCAAACTTGCAGTTGATCACTGAAAAATTATATAAAATGGTCTTTGATGATATTATTCGTCGTTGCATCCTAGAACATGAGTGTTTAATGATACTAAATGAAACACATGCTGGTGCCGCAGGATGCCATTTTGCTGGAAAATCTATAGTGTGGAAGATATTACAAGTGGGACTGCGGTGGCCCACCATGCATCTAGAGGCCCGAGAATATTGTTGCAGTTCTGATTTCTGTTAAAGAATCAGAAAGCTGTAGAGACGAGATGAAATTCCATTAGTACCAAAAATAACTCTACAAGAATTTGATAAATTGTTCATTGATTTTGTGGTCCGTATTGGTCCGACAGGCAAATGCACAAGTGCAATATATAAAATTACTGTGACTGACTACCTAACCAAATGGGCCAAAGCAACACCAATAAAAGATTGTGCTGCTGCAACTACTGCTAATTTTTTGTTTGAAAATGTTGTGAATATATTTGGATTACCAAAAATTTTGATAAGCAACCAAGGCACAAAATTTTTCAACTAGTTGATTGAGGAACTAAGGGAAGAATTCTAGATCCAACATAGAAAGACAACATCATATCACCCTCAAGCAAATGGTGTTGTCGAGGAGAGACTGTCGCAGCTGATATAGTTGGAAGAAGATATTTTTGTTGCAGGATATTGTCTAAACATTGAGAAAGAATGATAGAAAGTATGGCATGATCTCCACATCATGAACAAGAAATTTTAGGTCGGAGGACTTGTTCTTCTGTATGATAGCAAATTATTCAAGCAATCGGGTTGTTATCACTCTAGGAAACTCCTCTAGGTTGCAGCTCGAGGATGCCTGGTAACTTAAATGTTTTTATGGGTTTCTAAATGGATCAAGTTAGATGACCTAAAGGACCTCACATGCTCAAGACATGCATAAAAATCAATCAAAAGATAAGGATTCTAACTACCAATGTTTAGAGGTTTCATAATAGGGTGAACAGATGGAGAACTTACTATGCTGACAGATTCATATATAAAGCAATTACATATAAATGGCTAATCATAATAAGGAAAAGTACTTACAATTCAAATCATCAACATACAGATAGGATGATAGCTATCAAATATTAGATAACATGAATAAACCTGAATCAGACATTTAAGCACAAGCACAGAACAAAAAAGATATGGAAGCTGAACATATAATAGCAAAAGAGCTTATATTAGGTCATGAATAACATGAGGAGCTTGGTAATGATCATAATGGTCTACAGGTCCCCGAAGTCAAACTATTTCTTTAACATAAGTCTTAGGCTTTATATCCTTTACAAAAATATTCAGATCCTGAAAAGTTGGCTCTGTTTTACTAAAAATAGATAAAATAAATGTTTTTTGCAAAATTAGGTCAGAAACCCTAATTTAACTACTACTCTATCTAAATCTAACTCTTGTTCACTCATTGAACTCTTTGATGACTACAGTGAGTATTGAAGTAGAGATGTAACCTATCATCTGATAGATGAGCCACTATAGCTAAAAAACAGGTAGGGTTTGTGACCCTTTTCTCCTTGATTGTATCCTCAAAACTGGAACATACCTCCTCCATTGGTGTTTTTTAGAAACTTTCAGCCTTATATTTCATCCCTGAGATAGTTGTATTCACCAAAACTAGTTCCGTGTGCCAAAATATCTTTCTACACCCTTTTTTGCTTTCGGTGGTTAAGGAAACAAAATCCCGGGTCTATTAGCTGCCGAAAGCTCTGCTTTCGGTGGCTAATGAACTGATTCTGTGTCCACCTAAGCCACTGAAAGCTCCGTTTCTGCAAAATTGTAATCAAACGCCCAATCATCCCTTTTCATCTTTGTTGTTGATCTTCTGGCACTTCTTCAGCCTGCATAAGGTTTGGAAAAACAACAACATCCTGGGTTGCCTCTAGATTCTAAAGGCTCATTGCTGCCTCAACTAGGGTTTCTAGTGCAAAGTGAGTCTAAGAGCTAGGGTTTGAGTTGAAATTCTTCACCTGCAGCCTCATAAGTCTAATCATCCTATAAATCCTGGTGTTTTCCTTCATAAACCTCAGATTCCTTTTTTGCGGCAAAAAATACATACCTTTCATTTCTAGCAAGGAATTATTCAATTGAGTGTTTTTCTTGGTTAACACTGCATTAGTTATTTTTATCTCTCTCTCTAAAACTTCTAGCTCATACACTTTCCTCAATACCTAGTTGACTCTTTGTGACCTAGGTTTGCTGGAGGAAGCCTTTTTCACTAGTTCACCCTGGTCTTCTTTTGGTGTGGGTGATGGAAACTCTTCATTTTCAGCTACAACCTGCTCTGTTACATCAACTTCTTCCTCCCTTTTCTTATTCTTCTTCTTCTGAGTAAGGTAAGTTCAAAATATTTCCACTCTGTGCTGGGTCCTGCTTCTCCTTTCCAATGAAGTATAGGTTTCTTTTAGCTTGGTTGGTTTTAGAAGTGGGATAAGGTTGATCCAATGTTACTGGTGAGATAGCCCTCCTTTTCCTTTTTCCACTCCTAGGGGTGGTGGATTTATTTGAAGGGGACTTTCCTTTATCTTCAGGTTGTAGGACTGTTTCAAACTCATTCCAGAATAAAAAATATGTGCATGCTATGTTTCTCCTTTGTAGCAATCCTTGGACAATGAGTTGTATTATCCCATGGTGAGATAACCTTCCTGCGATTTTGGTGGGCTGGGCCTTTACCTGGTGTGCCATATTGGTTAATCTCTTATGAAGGCAGAAGGGTAGGTTTAAAGGGCTTCTTCCTGTAAAATGGTTCATCAGCTTGAAGTGATATATCTTTGCCCTGTTGTACCTTCCTTCACAGGTTATATACATCAAAATTGATTTCAATAATTGCTGCCACCTCTCCTCTAGCTAGGTGGATGGAACACTTTTATTCCATACTACATTTCTCTGTTCAGGTTTTAAATATGATGTGAACTCCACATTTTTAGTAATGGTGGTATTAAACAACTTCTACCCAGCTCTTGGGAGTTCTATCACTTCTGCAATTAGGGTTTCATCCACTAGGAACTCTTCCTTTCCTATCAGTGCCTTGGAGCCATCAAAAGAAAGGGAAAATGCTTCTGTAACCTGCTGGATTGAACCTTGGATTTTCCCACAAAATTTGTAATAGCCTGCATATTTGAAGAATTGGTAGACTTTTGGATGTGAGTCAAGATAGTTGATGTCTCCTAGTTCCTATCTAAGGGCAGGTCCTCCTTTCTTCATCTCTGAGCTGTGCTTCTTAGTACCTGTAAAAATCAAAATTCAAACTTTGTGAAGGAAATTAACGCGCTGGTTTCGGGGATGGCCTTGAGCAGTAAGGATGCATGTAGAAAATGAGGAGTGTACTGAGGATATGGTACTAATTTTGAGGGGTTAACCACTTGATTGGTACTTGAGTGAGATGATGGTGGATTCTGGTGATACCCATGAGGTAGCCAACCTAGTAATCATTTTCAATTTGAACTTGGTGCTTCATGGAGGTTTACTGTAGTCATGGGATAGATGGAGGGTAGGCTAGGGTTTTGATTTCCATAAGTAATTTTAGATCAACAATGACCTCTTAGCCATCAATTTATGATTTACCACAATTCCCTGGTATTTTCGGTAGTTAATCATGCTAAATTATGACATGCCCCATGCGGACGAGTTTGATTTTGATGAACAGATAACCATTTTCCCTTTTTTTTCCTTTTTGGTGCTTAAGAGAATCTAGGGTTTAATTCACTAGCTACCAAAAGCTGGGCTTTCGGTGGCTAATGAACTATTGGTACGTTTTCCTAAGCCACTGAAAGTCTCCTTTCCATAATTTATTTAAAACAAAGTTAATGCGATTTTGGTGGTTTAATGTCTTCTTGGATCCATTTCTAAGCTGCCAAAACCAAGGATTTTCAGTGGCTAATGAACTATTGGTAGGTACGCCTAAGCCACCGAAAGTCCCTTTTTTCCAAAATTTTATAAAAACGTGATGAACAGGCTTTCAATGGTTAACGTGGTCCTGATTAAAAACGGTTAGCTGCCGAAAGATGGGCTTTTCAGTGGCTAATGAGCTGTTGGAAAGATCTCCTAAGCCACCGAAAGCTAAAACTTTCAAATTTCTTGAAAAATAGAACATCAGATATTCCAACTTTGTTAGTCACCCAAATATCTTTCATAATATGTCTTGAAGTCTTCATCACTATCAAAAAATAAATTTTCTGAGTGGACTTATCTAAAATTGATTTATTTAGGAGATAACATCTGGCTCCTACTCGGGGAAGGGAACCTTCCGGTGAGGGTCCAAGAACCCCAGACCAAAATTCCTTTCCTGAAAAAAAGAAGAATTAAACCTATCTTCTACTGTTCCATTGGGCATGGAGTTTATTTTGTAAGAAAAAAAAATTACTAACTAATATTTTACAATAACAAGGCCTTAAAGCCTCAGATGAAATAGAGTTTCAAAAATCACCCATTTAATGGGCCATTATACACCTCCTCTCCTTCCATATTTTGCAATTTGAAGGTGTTATTCTGCTGCACTTGAGCTATCACAAAAGGGCCTATCCACAGAGAGTCAAAATTTCCATGCTTTCCCTTATCTTTCTTGACAGTATCTCACTTAAGGACCCAATATGCAACCTGAAAGTTGTCCACTTTTTCCCTTTTGTCAAAAATAATCTTGATCTTCTGTTGATGAGCTTTTGACCTTTCCATCACCTGTTCCCTGACTTGATGCAACTCCACCAAATCAAGCATCCTCCTCACCATGTCATTTGGTTCATCCTGTTCCTCCTAAAAGAATTTTGCAACTGGTAGAATTAGATGAATGGGAAAAATGGCCTCAGTACCATAAACCAATTTTAAAGGATAAGTCCCTATGGACCTCTTATTAGTCGCTCTATCATCCCATAGAGCAAACTTTAGCTTATAATCCCAGCTTTTCTGATTATTCTCCAATATTGTTTTGATGATATTGACTAGGATTTTATTGGATGACTCAACAAGGCCATTGCATTGAGGGTAATAGGAAGTGGAATGCACTAGCTGAATGCCCATTGAATCACACATGTTAACCAATACCATAGATTTGAAATTTGGTGCATTATCAGTCACTAGCCTTATTGGGCAGCTAAACCTGATAAATATGTTCTCATATAAAAACCTCATGATGACTTGGTGAGTGGCATTCCTTGTAGGTATTGACTCTATCCACTTGGTGAAATAGTCTGTGGCTACTAGGATCCATTTGTGCTGACCACTGGATGAAGGATTAATTTCACCTATGAAATCAAGACCCCACCGCTGGAAAGGACCATTCACTACAATAGGTCTAAGGGGCAAGGATCTGAGTTGTTGCTTCCGTATGAATTTTTGGCACTTGTCACTGGCTCTTACAAAGGTACACACATCAGAGAAAAGAATGGGCCAATAGTACCCAGCCCTCAGAATCTTGTGGGTTGTGGTCTTCCAGTAATGATGGCCTCCACATGTGCTTGAATGAAACTGATGCATGACCTTAATTGACTCTTATTTATCTAAGCATCTCAACAAAACACCAGATAGATCTTTCCAATACAACAGTTTATCAATTACACAAAATTTAATTGATTTAAGTTTAAGAGCTCGTGCCTAATTTAGAGTGATTTCACGAGGAAATTCTAACTTTTGCAGGAAATGAATAATACCTGAGTACCAATCACATGAGGAAAAGTTGTCAACTACTTCTTGACTGTCATTCTGATCCTGAACTACTTCTGCTGCTGTCTCTGTCTATAGGTTTGCTGAAGTTACACAAGCGAAATTCATTCCTAAAATATCACAATTTTCTTTAGGCATGAGTTTAGCCATACCTTGGCCTTTCACTAACTTGGTGGGATTTACTTCTATGTCAAACTCAATAAGCTTGGAAATCCATTTAGCTCTCTTTCCATCAATGTCAGGCTAGGTCAATACATCCTTTACAGTAGCTAAAGGGACATAGGCAAGGACCTTGGCATGTAGAATGTAAACCTTGAAGGATTTCAATGGCTTGATGAGAGCATAAGCCTACTTTTCAATGGGATCATACTTTAGTTCATCATCCCTCAATGTCTTTCTGAAAAAGGCAATAGGGTGATCAAGGCATTTATCATCTTTTTGTAACAACACAGCTGCCACTGTGTCATAGGATGTAAAGGAGAAAATGCAAAAACCCTTGGTGTAGTCTGGACTAATTAGAGTGGGAGCTTCCATGCTAGCCTTCTTGATGTCTTCAAAAGTGCTTCTTGCTTTCTCTGTTTATTTGATTTCAGCCTCCTTTTTCAACATAGATTTTATGTGCTTTACCAACTCAGAAAAGTTAGGGATGAACCTCCTGACAAAATTTATTTTACCCAGAAATGATTGAATATCCCTTTTTGACCTAGGTATGGACAACTTCTAGATTGCTTCGACTCTAACAGGGTCGATCTTCACACCTTCAGTTGAGACTATGTGACCTAGGAGTTTTCCCTCCCTGAGTGAAAATTGAGACTTCTTCGGGTTCAATGATATCCCAAACTTTCTACATTTCAGAAATACCCTCCTCAAGTGCTGCAAGTGTTCTTCATGGCTGTGGGAGTAAACAGTGAGGTCATCAAGGTATATGAGAACAAATTGGTCTTTCAATCCTACAAAATCTAGGTCCATGGCTCTCTGAAAAGTGGCTCCAGTATTCATCAGCCCAAATGGAATTTTGGCATACATGAAGGTGCCCCAGGGAGTGGTAAACGTAATTTTTTCTTGGTCATCAGGGTGCACAGCAACTTGGTTGTATCTAGAGAAACCATCCAGGAATGAAATGACACTAGCCCCTAAGACTCTTTGAAATATGTGTTCCATCTTGGGTAGTGGATAGTTATCTTTCTTGGACCATTTGTTCAGGTTTTTGAAATCCACACATAACCTAATTTCCCCGTTCTTCTTCCTTACCACCACTAAATTTGAAATCCATTTCGAATACCTAAGGGGAATTATGATTTTGGCTTTAAGGAGATTTTGGATTACTTTTTCAATCACAAGAAGTAGGAGAGGACTGATGGATTTGAGCTTCTACTTGAAAGGGACGGTGTCCTTCTCCAGGGGAATCTTGTGCTGGATGATACTAGTGTCATAGGTTTTCAGGTCACTGTATTCCCAGGAAAATACATCAGCAAACTCTTTCATCAGACTACAAAATTTTGACCTCTGATCAGCAGTCAACTCAAAGGATAGATTTATGAGTTTTGGATGAATTTGGCTACCTATGTTTTGCTCTTGGACAATAGGATCTTTCTCCTTCTTGGAAGGTTTAAAAGGGACATCATTATGATCTTTCTCCTGGAGTCAAATGCGAATATATCATGGTAGGGTTTTGTAATGCTAAGGCCAAGCTCATCCATCTCAATCATAGGGCCTAGGATTACCATGGGCTTATCATCTTCAATCATAGGGCCTAGGATTACCATGGGCTTATCATCTTGCAATTTCACAAAGTCAGCATCTAGGGGAGTTCTTGGCTGAAGGGATTTCAGTATGGATTCCTTGATGGCCTCATTCTTCATCAGTTCTATCAAGGGAAAAGGGATTTTTAACTTCTGAATTTCTTACTCAATATTGAAAGAATATGACAATTTGTCAGAAGTTCTTACATCTTGTGGTGTGCCTTTGAGATGAATAGGATCATGAGCTGATGGTTGTAATGGCCTTTGCTATTGTTTTGGAGGAATAGTCATCTTCTTTGCAGGAGAAACAATATTCCTAGCCTGAGGAGCAAGCTGCTTTGTAGGGACATGAGTCTTCTTCATACGAGCAACAATCCTAGATCTCAAATTATACCCTTCTTGATCATCTTCCTGATACTGAGATTCTTCCATGATCTGCTCATTCATGAGGGATTTCTCATAGTCTGCTTATGTCAGGAAGGAGTAATCAACTTCATCCTCCATGCAGTTGATGTTGTCTTCTGCCTCTCCTTCTTCTTGAGTGAACTCTAATTCTTCTTCTAGTACAACATTCTGAAAAGGAGCTCTGATTTTTTGATCCTTGGCCTGATTCCTATCCCTTTGAAGGATCTGAGTTGGTGGGTTATTTCTTCTGTAGGGGACAAAATTAGGGTTTTTGGGAGCAAAATCATTTGGCCATTTTCCCCTCACATGTATTTGCCCTCGGTAATTAAGCTTAGACATTTCAGCAATCAAACTGTCCATCATTTTGGCCATTTTATCAATTTTATTCTCTGAGGAAGAAGCTCCTAGAGGATCTGAGGGTTGCTTCTTTCTGTCAATTTTTCCTTTAACCTTCTAAGATGCAACGATATTGGATTCCACTTCAAGGGAAGAATCTTGCATGAGTGATAGAGAAGCTTATCTTTTTTCTCTGAGAAGAAGACAAAATTCTAAATCAAAGGCATTGGCATAGGTGATTTTGGCTAAAGTGTCAGTTGTCTTGATCTCAGCAGGGATCTTGCTGAACATATTGTTAAATCTTTTGGTGAAGTTAAAAATATACTCACCATTCTCTCTCTTCAAATTGCTAAACTCAGTGATATAATAGAGGTGGTCTCTTCTCTCTCCCTAATGCTTGAGAAATATGTCATCTAGTTCTTCAATTCCTACTACTGATCTAGCAGGCAACTCTTTGAACCACTTCCTAGCCTGACCATCTAGACTTTGTACAGAAACCATAGTCCACACATCTTTTTGCTCTATCTTTATTTTCTCAGCATAACTATAGAATGCCTCTAAGTGTTCTTCAACTGTGAAATCCCCCTCTCCAATAAATTTAGGCATGTATTTGAGATAATCTCCAGTAGGCATGGTAGAGAGGGGGTTAGGCAAATTTAGAGGTGCATACCTAGCTACAAGGATCCTTTCCATTTTGGTCAGAGGGGCAGCCATGTTGGAAATGGGTATGGAAAGGGTTGAAGAAGATTCTATTGGTGTGGATGGTAGCTAAGAGAGTATTAGGGGTGGATTTATCTTAGTGGAGTCGCTAGGGATTGGATCTACACAAGCAATAATGCTTGATGATTCCTCAACCCTAAATTTTTTTGATTCAATTATAAATTCCTGAGAATTATATGTTTCAACAGAAGGATATTGAAATGGAGGTCTATTTGATATAACGGTAGAAATACCTGATGTGGCTTCCCTTGCAGCTTTGGATGTCTGTCTGAGTGAAGCCCTAGCTCTTCTTAGAATCTCTTCTCGATCTAAAACATGTGTTACTAGTGGCCCTTGAGGGTTTGCTCTGGTAATTGGTCTTCTTGAAGCCAACTTATTCCAATGGAGTCACCAAATAGATGATTACAACCATAATAGTGTCTAGACTTTGTCTATCATCAAAGTAGGATCTATGTCGTTCCCCAGGGAAGTTGAGCTTCAATCTCCTCTCCCCGGCAACGGCGCCAATTTGTTATCACTACAGGAAACTCCTATAGGTTGTAGCTTGAGGATGCTTGGTAACTTAAATATTTTTATGGTTTTTCTAAATGGATCAATTCAGATGACCTAAAGGACATCACATGCTCAAGACATGCATAAAACTCAATCAAAAGATAAGGCTTCTAACTACCAATGTTCATAGGTTTGATAATAGGGTGAATAGATGGAGAAATTACTATGTTGGCATATTCATATATAAAGCAATTACATATAAATGGCAAATCATAACAAGGAAAAGTACTTGCAATTCAACTCATCAACATACATATAGGATGACAGCTATTAGATATTAGATAACATGAATAAACCTGAATCACACATTCAAGCACAAGCACATAACAGAAAAGATATGGAAGCTGAACATATAATAGCAAAAGAGCTTATATTAGGTCATGAATAACATGAGAATCTTGGTAATGATAATGGTATATAGGTCCCTCAAGTCAAACCCTTGCTTTAACATAAGTCTTAGGCTTTATATCCTTTACAAAATATTTAGATCCTGAAAAGTTGGATCTGTTTTACTAAAAATAGATAAAATAAATGTTTTTTGCAAAATTAGGTCAAAAACCCTAATTTAACTACTAGTCTATCTAAATCTAACACTTGTTCAATCATTGAACTCTTTGATGATCGTAGTGAGTACTGAAGTAGAGTTGTAACATGTCATCTGATAGATGAGCCACTGTTGGAAAAAATAGGTAGGGTTTGTGACCCTTTTCTCCTTGATTGTATCCTCAAAACTGGAACAAAACTCCTCCAATGGTGTTTTTCAGCAACTTTCAGCCTTATATTTCATCCCTGAGATAGTTGTATTCACCAAAAATGGTTCAGAGTGCCAAAATATCTTTCTGCACCCTTTTTTATTTCGGTGTTTAAGCAAACAAAATCCCGAGTCTGTTAGCTACCAAAAGCTCTGCTTTCAATGGCTAATGAACTGCTTCTGCATACGCCTAAGCCACCGAAAGCTCTGTTTATGCAAAATTGTAATCAAATTCCCAATCATCCCTTTTCAACTTTTATTTTGATCTTCTGGCACTTATTCAGCTTGCATAAGGTTTGGAAAAACAACAGCATCTTGGGTTGCCTCTGGATTTTGAAGATTCACTGTTGCCTCAACTAGGGTTTCTAGTGCAAAGTGAGTCTGAGAGCTAGGGTTTGAGCTGGAATTCTTCATTTGTAGCCTTTGAATTCTGATCATCCTGTAAATTCTAGTGTTGTCCTTCATAAACCTCAGATTTCTTTACATACCTTTCATTTCTAGCAGGGAATTATTCAATTGAGTGTTTTTTTTGGTTAACACTACATTAGTTCTTTTTATCTCTCTCTCTAAAAATTCCATTTCATATACTTTCCTCAAAAACTGGTTGACTCTTTGTGACCTAGGCTTGATGGAGGAATTTTTTTCCACTGGTTCAACCCGGTCTTCTTTTGGTGTGGTGATGGAAACTCTTCATTTTCGGCTACAACCTGCTTTGTTAGGTCAACTTCTTCCTCCCTTTCTTCTTCTGATTTTGAGTAAGGTAAGTTCAGAATATTTCCACTTTGTGCTAGTTCCTCCTTCTCCTTTCCACTGAAGTCTACGTTTCTTTTAGCTTGGTTGGTTTTAGAAGTGGGAGAAGGCTGATCCATTGTTACTGGTGAGATAGCCTTGCTTTTCCTTTTTCCACTCCCGGGGGTGCTGGATTTCTTTGAAGGGGACTTTCCTTTATCTTCGGGCTGTAGGCCTGTTTCAAACTCATTACAGAATAAAAAATATGTCCATGCTATGTTTCTCCTTTGCAACAATTCTTGGACAATGAGTTGTATTAGGCCATGGTGAGATAACCTTCCTGCGATTTTGGTGGGCTGGGCCTTTACCTGGTGTGCCATCTTGGTTAAGCTCTTATGGAGATAGAAGGGTAGGTTTAAAGGGCTTCTTCCTGTAAAATGGTTCATCAGCTTGAAGTGATATATCATTGCCCTATTGTACCTGCCTTCACAGGTTATATACACCAAAATTGCTTTCAATAATTGCTTCCACCTCTCCTCTAGCCAGGTGGATGGAACACTTTTCTTCCATACTACATGTTAAGTTAGGAACTTGTTTCTTCAAATTTTATGTTTTGATTGTTATTTTTATTCTAAGTTTGATTATTTGCTTGAGTTTGATCTTTTATTTACTTTGGAAAATTTTTAGTTTTGAGTGAAATTTTCAAGTTTTGCCTTTAGGTTCATATTATGTTTATTTCCTTAGGTCTTGAAGGGTTATTTAGAACATTATATGGATTAATTAGTTCACAAACAACATCATGATCATAGTTTATCACTTAAAGTTCATTCAAAGTGGAAATAATGATTAAAACATCACCAAAATTGAATTTAAATTATTCTTGTAGCGCAAATGCCAAAAGTTTACACAGCGGCGCTACAAGAATATCGCGCGCGCCGAAATCGTCGGTTTTTAAGAAAATTTCTCCCACGATTTTGGTTTTTGATGACTAATCACATGCTTAAAGGCTTTTGATACGTGTTTCTTCAGTAATGAACATGCAAACAGGTGCATTTTACAGCATGGAGGAGATCGTGGCAAATCATTAGTTAGATTTGGGTGAATTGTGACAGGTAGACAAATGAGCCTAGATTGAAGTGAAAGGAGTTCTCCATACATGCATTATAGAACTAGAGACTAAGTGGAGTGAGGAAATTTGCCCAAAATCCGGAAGTTGCAGTTACAAAAGGGGAGTTAGGGCTTTCACAATTACAAAGAAGATTTAGGGCTTTCTCGTTTCGCCAGCTGGAAGTAAATTGGACACCTGAAGACACTTGTATAGTTAAATTTGACAATCAGACAGCTCAGGGATTGATTTTAAGTGTCTGCAGCAAGACAACAATAAGGTATTCCGCGTTAACCTGAAAGTGGCAGCTAAATTGGGGGTTTCTTCTTTAAAGCTTGCTATGATAAAATTGATTGAGGAAAGCTGTAATTTATGCTGTTAACAAACTCCCTACAATCAGATATCAATATAAAAGGGTTTTGGATTGCTTTGGCAAGTGATAAGTTGGAAAATAGCAGTTTCATTGAACAATTACCCTTTCAAGACCTGAAAATGTGGTAAGGTGAAGCTCTGTTCAATTTGTGGCGACCATGGTTTCACAGATTTAATTGTTACCTATAAACAATGCTATGAAGGAGTTGAGCATGTGAATTGCATGAAGACCTAGTCTGATTAGGTGTTTGAAACTGACTGGTTTTGGGGCTAAATACAAGTCAGAGCAGAAAGTGAGCAGACATAGGATTGCTCTCGTATCTTTTAATCGACTAGATAAACAAATCACAAGTTGATCTAAGAAGCAGGCATTTGGGATCACTGATGCAAAATCTTTTTGCAAAAGAGATAGCTCATATGTGGCATTAGAAAGAGCCAAATGTACTATTTGAGCAGAACCATAACACACAGATGTTGTCATCCATTCTAGATATGATCTAGCATCTAAATGAACAAGCTTGGATGATAGTTAGTTTCAGCAACATTTTTATTGGAGAGTTTTTGGCACTCTGTTGACCTAATTACTTAATATCAGTGAAAAAAATTTCCTTCATCGAAAATAGAAGCTGACTGTTAAAAAATTAAGAAAAAAAACAGTCAAGGAGAATTAAACAAAGCTGACTGTTAAAACTTTAGAAGCTTGAGAAGAAAAAAGAGCTGTTAGGTCATTCTGAGGGATTTACAATTACACAGGTTTCAGTCATTGAAAGCAGATGGGAAAAAGTGGCAAAACAAATAGGACTGAGCCCACTGAGTTGGGATGGATTGACCAATTTCCTGGTTGTGTAGAGCTATTTCAGAATGTTGGTTGGTTGGATTTTTTCAAGAAGATTGATAGCTATAACACTGAGGTCTCTTATAAATTTTCCCAATGCTATAACCAGGACATGGTGGTATTTGAGACTCTAAATTTTAAGTTGACTTTGGAGCTAGTTGCTGAAGCTACAGGATTCAGAAATGAAGGTGAAATGTGGTTCAAGAATCTTCCTTTCACCTTTAATGCCCAAAGGTACCTTTTACCTAGCATTACTCCAAACTGGAGCAAAGGAATACTAATATATAATTTCAGAGATGAGTGGGTGGAGCCCATTAAAGTCCTACAAAGTTATATCACCTGTGAGGGGAGATATGCCTATGTCTTCAAATATCATTTTAGGTTTTTACAGCATCTGGTTGGTGAATCCAGAATGAGTCTTCCTTTCTTTTTGTTTAAAAGTTTGCAGAAATGTCAAGTAGAGTTAAGGGGCATCAGGATCACACTACACAGTCTATTTTCCATCATGGTTTGATCAAATTGATTATCAGTACTACTCTGCAAAGAGAGGGAAAAACATGGGATTTTTTCCTCTTTTGGTCTGGTTTTCAAATTAAGCAGGAAGAGCAGCAAACCAAAAAACATGTAGACAAAGGGAAAACCCTAGTGAGAAAACTAGGTCAGAAAATCAAGTCTGAAGATAAAAAAGAAGTTAAACTTGAAGAAGTACCAGAGCCCTCAAATGTAGACTATGAACATCAGCAGTCTTCAGCTGATAATAAAGCCAAAATTTCACTATTTACAGAAAAGGAAGATCAGCTTGTGCGAGATAGAGCACCAGCAGAAACTTTTATGAAGGAGGAAATTGTTATCACAAAGGAGATTGCTGTAAAGGAAGAAAACATCCAGGTCTAGCAAAGAAGCCCCGTCACTATTATATCAGAGGATAAAGGATATCTTTTAGAAGAAGATGAATTTACTGTCAAAACTGATTCTAGGGTTAACACATACAGAGAATGCTGCAATCAAGAAGACAAAACAAATAGGTCAAAGAAAAAGAAGAACAAAGTTGCAGCTATGGAGTTTGCTATAATTAAACATCAAGGTAAAAGTTTGAAGATGATGGGAGAGCTTGCCTCAACATGGAGACCCAAAACTAGGCCAAGAAACAAGTTAAGGCTCAGTATGAAAAAATTGTTAAACCGTAGATTAAATGCAAAAGAGGTAACTGTACTTGATGATGATTCTTCATATGAAAAACCAAAGACTGAGAAAGAAGCAGTTCTAAAAACTCTAGTTTCTCATCATACAAAGGGGAAAAATCCATTGAAGTTAGCAAAAGAGGTTAGTCTCACCGAGACTAAATTATCAGCAGTATTTTTAGAGTTAAGAAGTGAAATATTAAAAGAGCAACATAAAAAGGAGGTTGAAGTCTCTCATTCTGAAGACCAGCAGTTGATAGAGGAAACAACACCTACTGAAGTAGCTAATCAGGAAAGCCCTATGGTTCATGGTGTGTCTTCAGACCTGTTGCCAGAAGATAAAGACATTTTTAGAAAACTAGATATTCCATGGCTACCCAGTGAGATGTAGGATACTACAGCAGGGAAGGTTTTTGATTCAGACAAGTAGAACCTACAGAGAACCATCAAACAATACAAGCATCAAATGGATTATATGCAGGAAGTGAATGATTGTCTGATCCTAGCAAATATAAGACTTAGGGAGTATTTACAAGAAGTAAATGAGCATTATCAAGAGCTTACTGCTGTTTCCAAGGAGGCCCTGAAGAGGAAGAGAAGCATAGATTTACAATGTGCTGAATTGAAGTAGACGGTCAAAGGCTTGCAGCAGCAGAATGAAGAACTTACAAGAAGGTTAGTAGATTTGGAAGCTGAGCAGAAGAGAGCCAGGAAGAAGGCCCAAGCTTTGGATCGAATAGCCTTACTAGCTGAAGCTGCTAAAGACCTTTAAGTTTGTTGGTTAGTCAGTTACTTGTTATGTCTTTTGAGAAATATTTTAGTTAGTCAGTCTTTTGTTAAGTTTTTGGAAGAAATATTTTATTTTGTAAATTGTAATATGACAATTATCCCATCGATGAATTGGCTGAAGACAGTTAGGGTTTCAACCCTGACTGATTTTTTGATAAATAGTATTTAGGTAGATGAGAAAGAGAGAAAAGGGTTCTACTTTTTGGCTGGCTTAAGGAGGTCTGTGACTTGTTTATGAGCTAAGTACATAACTCTCATTTGTATTTGTTGAGCAGAATTATGAAATATATGATCTATATTACCCTTCAGACTGTGTTTTAGCTTCATCTTTGGCTTGTTTAGCTACTTGACTGATAAATTCATTGCTGGTTTATGGTTTCTCTGCTTGTAATGCTTGTCAGTTTTCAATGAACTTTAAGATTATATTCTGATTGGTACATGGTGATTATATTATGCATCTCTGTTCTTATTTATTTATGATTTAGTTCCTGCTTGGCTTATGAATGTATTCCCTTCAGTCACCAAACTTTATAACCAGGAAAACCTTTCAAAAGAAACCCTAAACCATAGTTTTACTTGATTGAATTTTTTGAGATTGTGTTGGCTTGTTTCTTTATAGCCTTGGAAACAATTTCTGGCACAAACACTACATTTCTGTGTTTAGGTTTTAAATATGATCTGAACTCCACACTTTTAGTAATGGTGGTATTAAACCACTTCTCCCCAATTATTGGGAGTTCTGTCACTTCTGCAATTAGGGTTTCATCCACTAGGAACTCTTCCTTGCCTATCAGCACCTTGGAGCCATCAAAAGAAAGGGAAAATGCTTCTGCAACCTGCTGGTGTGAACCTTGGATTTTCTTACAAATATTGTAACAACCTACATATTTGAAGAAATGGCATACTTTTGGATGTGAGTCAAGACAACTGATGTCTCCTAGTTCCTGTCTGAGGGTAGGTCATCCTTTCTTCATCTCTCAATTGTGCTTCTTAGTACCTGCAAAAATCAAAATTTGAACTCTGTGGAGGAAATTAGCATGCTAGTTTCAGGGATGGAATTGAGCAGTAAGGATGCATGCAGAAAATGAGGAGTGTACCGAGGATATGGTGCAATTTTGAGGGGTTCACCACTTTATTGGTACTTGAGTGAGATGATGGTGGATTCTGGTGATACCCACAATATAGCCAGCCTAGTAATCATTTTCAATTTGAACTTGGTGCTTAATGGAGGTTTACTGCAGTCGTGGGATAGATGGAGGGTAGGCTAGGGTTTTGATTTCCATCAGTCATTTCAGATCAATAATGACCTCTTAGCCATCAATTTATGATTTACTATAGTTCCACAGTCTTTTTGGTGGTTAATCATGCTAAATTATGACATGCCCCATGCTGGCGAGTTTGATTTTGATCGACAGATAATCATTTTCCCTTTTTGGCCTTTTCAGCCTTTTTGGTGGTTAAGAGAATCTAGGGTTTAATTCGGTAGTTGCTAAAAGTTGGGATTTCGGTGGCTAATGAACCGTTGGTTTTTTCTCCTAAGCCAAAAAATGTCTCCTTTCTAGAATTTATTTAAAATGAAGTTAATGCGCTTTTGGTGGTTTAATGTCTTCTTGGACCCATTGATAAGCCGCTGAAACCAAGGATTTTCAGTGGCTAATGAACTATTGGTAAGTTTTCCTAAGCCATTGAAAGCCCCTTTTCCCAAAATTTTATAAAAACATGATCAACAGGCTTTTAGTGGTTAACGTAGTCCTGAGTCAAAAATGTTAGCTGTTGAAAGCTGGGCTTTTCGGTGGCTAATGAGCTGTTGGAAAGCTCACCTGAGCCACCGAAAGCTAAAACTTTCAAATTTCTTGAAAAATAGAACATCAGATATTCCAACTTTGTTAGTCACCCAAATATCTTTCATAATATGACCTGAAATCTTCATCACTATCAAAAAATAAATTGTCTGAGTTGACTTATCTAAAATTGATTTATTTAGGAGATAACACGGGTAAGCTAAAAACACACTTATTAGGACCGTTTATTGTAACTCATATCATTGACGGAGGTGCAGTGCAATTGCAGAAGTTGGACGGAACACCTATCAAAGAACTGGTAAACGGAAGTCGGCTAAATCCTTATCAGGATAGTTTCAAGTTGGTTGAATGAAAAAAAAGAGAAAGAGAAAAGAGAATGAGAAAGATAAAAGAAAAGAGAAAAGAAATAAAAATAAAAAGAAAACCCTATGAAAAGTTTTGTTTTGATCGCAAGAAATGAGTTGTTTCAAAGAAGAAGCAAAGACCGTCGCAGACTACTAGTTTGTTGTAGAGAGAGAGAAAAATTGTCACAGACACTTTGTCTGCTGCAACAAATGAAAAAATGGTGAAGAAAATCCATCTATCAGATTAGAAGGAAATCTGTCAAATGGTGAAGACAAGTCACAGGAAGAGTGATGGTGTCGTAAGTTAAACTAGAGTTGTAGAAATGACGGCTGGCTGTAATTAATTCAAAGGAGGCCATAATTAATTTAAAGGCCCGAGAGAGTTTTGCGATGTACTTTTTTATCACTTCCGTATTTATTAGACGATAACTACCAGTGATGAGACAGGTGAGTGGAGGAATGCATAGAAGTTTCTTAATAATTATTCAGATGTTTAGCCCATGATGGAAAGGAAAACTACTTTTCCATTTATTTCCCGCTTGTGTGGAGGATTGATAGAATGAATGGATAGAAGTTATCACCATTCATGCCCGAGTATTCAGTTCATTCTTATACAATCGAGAGATATATTGTTTTCTAAAACTGCAAGAGATGAATTGAGTTTTCTTCGGAACATGGTTATTTTGATTTCCAGTACTAGCACAGTTGCAGAATATGGTTTCGCAACCGCATCACCCACACCCATCATGGAAGACACTTCTAGATATGTTTGAGGGAAGACTTTAGCTACCAAATAAGCTGAACAAGTTCCATTTATCCCTACAGTTAGATTAAGACCAGACCCACTAGGTCCATCTGACACAAAAATGGGGTAACATTACGAAATATGAAAGAAAAAAGCACCAACACCAGCACCACTAAACGAGGAGAAATAATCAGGCTATGCAACTATGTTGCCACCATATGTTCCACCAAGAAAATATAGTGTGCCAAAAATAAGAGTTTCGAAGAATGCACGGTACCCACTGATAGCAATGCTTGTTCCAAAAGGAGTTCATGTGTCGTAAAACATTCTTCCGAACATTAATAAGCCAACCTTTGTCGATCATGACACAAATAAATATCAGGATTTGGATAGGAAGAACTACATGGTGGTTGTATAAGATACACCAGATGGCCCGAAGCACCTAGTTCCAATGGAATGGGCAAGAGGATTGTACCAAGTAGGATTACTGTCATTGATGTATATGTCGCATTTTGGGCGAAGAACAAAAGTGAATTCCTGTATAAAATAGTTACTGGTATCATTCCATGGTGGCTTCCTATGGCTCGGTAGAAAAATGTCTATCGATGTTGATATGATAGCAACATTTATAGGACTACCACTTGTAGCCATAGACCCAATGTCATTTTTCAAAAAAAGGCCAAGACATTATGATGACGAACAAGTTAAAATATAAGTATGATTTTTCCAAAGATACAAGAGGATTTTTAATAGCCTCCATTAATGACCACATAGTTCAGTTTGCAACCAAGGTTTTAACTACCATCTTGGTATGGAATATGCAAACGAACCAGTGTACTGCAAGAACGATCGCATTGACTCAACTCTTTGTGGAGGGAGTTCAAATGAATTGGTCACATTATCTGTTGAATGAGTTATTAGAAGCTATAGAAGAGTTATAGGAGAAAGGTACCTCATTCCATTATTCTTGGCTACTCATTTTAATTTCGTTTGTCGCATGGTCAAAACTAGAAAAATACCCAAGGGGTAGATATATTGGTGCAATGCTGCAGAGCTTGATACCAGAGTATATGGTATGAGAAAGATAAAAAGTAGCAACAGAGAGACAACAATGTGCAATTATTTATGCATGGAGAGGCCCTGCACTATCAATTGAAAAAGTAGGCAACAATCATGAATGAAACCATTAGCAGTTTTGAAACATTAATAAATTTATAATTGGGCCCCATCACATCTTGTTGCAGCTGCAAGAAGATCCACAACGCCAATGGTTAGCAACCCAATTCTTGTTGTCTGACGATGAAGTTGATGCCATTACCAAATATTGGCTAGAATAATGACAAGTTCCTGTCACCTATGACCTATTATCTGCTGAAGAATACCTGCGATAGGATGATACACCAATGCAGAAGGATGGAGAATAGGGAGGGCACTCACCACCACAAACACAAGATCCACAAAATTATCCCAACCCTCCCTAGAGTGATTCAAGTGCAACCCAGATAGATCATTGGTGGGCGATAAAAGGAAGCATCCTGAGCATCCTGATACAAGTAATAAGAAAAGGAAGGTTGACAAAATAATATGAATTGTTGGCCTCAACAGTGATGATGTTACCTTGTTGATGGAAGTAATGACAGAGGTTGCTATGCAGAGCCTTCATAAAGTATATGAGTGATAAACATAGCTCATGAGAAGTATTACTGACTTACATTAGATGATATTTACAATGGTCAAATAAGTGACAATGTCGTATGACTTAGTGGGCACGTCAGAAGATCGACTGAGATATGTGTCGATACCTATTCCACCAATAAAAACTCAAATGGTGGGAGAAGCAATCAACCTAGGAATGACAAAGTTGTATACCATGGCCAAGAACTTGGGCTATGTCACCATCGCTTTTTTTCTCAAATGCCACTGTACACAGAAGTTTATGTGATACAAAATTCCACAGTCACAACAATGAAGGTTAGAAAGGTGCATTGATCATAAAAGTGCGTGCATAGAATAAGACTACTAGTAAGATGAAGAAAAAAATCAAAGAATCTAAACAAAATGCAAAAACCTGGGAGGAGGACAGGCACAGGCTTGACAATGCTGTAACACTTTCTTGCAATAATTATGCAAATGAAGGATTAACATATGAAATGTTTGCAGAGGCCAAGGTCATTTGAATTGGAGAAATAGAAAAGGAACTTTGCAAAAAGGTTGCAAAGTTAGAAGCATAGGTGAGACCCAGTACACCCCCATAGGTGCTGGAAGAAACATGAATGACAACAACAGAAGCTGCAAAGAAATTAGAAGAGGTAGAGGAACTGTGTTCCAAGGCAGTTGAAGAAGTTTCTCAGACGTGGAAATCTTTGATCAATGATTCCGATTTAGAGAAAGTCCCAGAGTAGTTGTGCATTGCAGAGATAGAGGAAAATTAGATGAAAAATGAAATGAATAAGTTTCCCTTCATAGATAAATGGCTAAGGATACTGACATGATAAAACTACAACAAGTCACAGAGCTGCGAACTCAACAACAACAAAGGAATGAAAAATTCATTGAATTGCAAGCCAAAACTGAAAGAGGTACTTGCATTATTCATCTTGTACATCAAAAGGTGCAAGAAGCAACAGAGTTTGCGAGACTTGCAACATCGGAACACATCAGTTACAACCTTGTGGAAAATTTGTAGAAGGCAGAAGAATATGTGCGGCAAGAAACATAGGAGATAGTGAAAATATTCCAATATTTTCAAAGTAAGGTTGTCAGAACTGTAGAAGCTTTGGAATAGTGTAGTGAGCCCCGGGATGAGCCATAGGTGAGTGTTGGGAGCCTATTGGCCCAATGAAAAGATAGGTAGAATTTAGTCAGAATTCTGCTAAAAAATATAAAGAGTCCAGTCACACAACAAAGGAAGTTGCGATGGAGGAAGAGATATGACATAATAAGTAGCGATAGAAGGGAAGCTATGACAGAAGTAGTCATGAGGGAATAGGTTTTCTACATAAGGTTAGATGCAACGAGATCAGACACGATGGAAGGAGCCATGATAGAAGGCATGCAATGGTTGAAAAGGATATCTTGAGATATTGTGGGTAAGAATTTGGCTAGAGTCACATGTGCTTTAGGGAACAAAGCATATTTGTATTTTGGGCCGATAGTGTCTACTAACAGTTGTAACAAAAATATATGAGAGCATAAATGATAGCCTATCAGCTCATAGAATAGAGTCGGTTGATTATGACATGTAAGAGTCTCTAAAAGGGAAAACCCAAGCTGTGTGCGCGTTAGACAGTTAGTTCCTGGTTGGTATGTATTAGTCATGGTTATCTATTGTATGTCTATAGAGTTGAAGAGTTACAGAGTTGCAGAGAAGAGTGAGTCAATATAGGAGGTACGCGGATCAACAGTAGAGTGAAGGAGAGGAAAACTTCAGATACCCGAGACTAGAGAGAGGCATGTATAGAGTGTAGAAGAAGATCTATAAAAGAGTCTCCAAGCCGTGTGTGTGGAAAAAAGGTGCCATATATTTCTCATGCAAGATGAATAGCACCTTTGTGGTTATTCCTATATGGGTTTCCAAGTTAAATATTGTCTATGCGTATATCTGACGAATTTGTTTGTGTCGAATGAATGTATATGTATTTGCTTATGAATGATTCTTTATATGCATATGTTGCATTTTTTTTGTTGGAACTACTGATAAGGAGGCCCTATTAACTGTTATAATCCCTATCGATGAACAAATAGAGTCACATATTGAATGCATGTAATAGGAATACGTAATAGAACCATCGGTTATGGATGAGCAATATAGTAAGGTGCTGAGGGAGAGGAAATCCCCACACAACTGCACAAACTTGGTTCTGGAAGTTACCCATAAGAGATATCTCATGTGAGACTACATCTGCATTGTAGGTGCTTCTAACTGATCCTTTCTTTGTCGGGCCGATATCTTGGGCTTTGTTGGAAAACAAATAAGGGATTGAACCTGGGTCGAAGGGAGAAAACACCAACATACGATCTAACATCATGACACTATTTTGTCAACATGCTATGATGTTAACTTGTTTTGGGTTTTAACTAAGGAGTTTGAACCCCAATTAATGTTAATTCGGGTGGGAGTTATTAAATATGAGGTTGGAGAAAAGTTTTGATTGAGATTATATCACAAAACCCACCAGTGTTGATGGATGAAGATACGATTTCCAGAATGACTACTACAACTAATGAGGGGGATTTAAAGGTCGAGGTCAATATTTTAGAAATCAAGAAAATCATCTGTGATGACCCATTTAGTGTTATACATGTCTTAATGAAGGGCATTGACATGCAGAATTCCCATAGAAACATCGAACCGATTTAGAGTTCTGTACAAGCTGCAGCGTAGGCGATCACTCCTTGGAGGATTTCCCTACCATGATCGAAAAAATCAATAATAAAAATAATGTTAATCTTGTCTTATGTTCATAAATCTGATGTTATTCAAACTAAGAATTTGGAAATTGTAACCCGACAAGGAATGAAAATTGGCAAGGAATGAAAATTGGCATTAATAATCAACAAATCAATAAAATAAAAAGTAAAGAAGATCATCCTAACCCTAATGAGAAAAAACGAGTATATCACGATGCATCAATAATGTTTCAAGAACTAGAATCACAAGAAGAACACGTCGACTCCCGACAAGAAACTAATAACAAACTAATCAAATTGATAACTAAAGATGAATATGTTGCAAAGTTAACATATTTACTATATAACATTAAGAATACATCAGATGAATATAAACAAGATAAAAGTATATGCAACCTAAAAAACAAGACAAAAATTATGTAGACCCATTAGTCGACCTAGAAATCGAAGGCTACCACGTCCAACAAGTCGTTCCTAACTTCGGATCGCGGGTAAATATAATGAATAGTCACATGGGAATAACTTGGCAACCCACGACTATAGGAATCAAGTATATACCTAAAATTATTTGACCAAGGACTAATTAAACCAATCGATGTATGGAAAAATGTCGACACAACTATCAAAGGTATCTCGACTAAAGTCGACTTTGAAATTATTAATCCCAATG
>LPNX010881431.1:394719-431004 GCA_001517045.1 Pseudotsuga menziesii | reverse complement strand
CCAATACATCCATCCCAGGGAGAACCTTAGACAGAACCCATCGACGATGATGTCAATGTTCGACAATTATATCAAATAATGAACGACGAATATTATACCAAACCTAATACATACAGAGAAATACATATTGGAAATCCTGATTCAGTCAGATATAATTCAGATGATGAGATGTATGATTGGGAAATAAAAAACTATGAACTGCAAGCATGAAAATGCTGGACGATCCAAGCTATTCCCAAAAAGGAAACACTATAGTGTTTTTTTGTCACTATAATCCCAAAAATATTTGAATGTAAAATTAGAGAATACCCAACTCTAAAACCAATAAAAAATGTTTCATCCACTCCACCACCACTAATATATAAAGAGCGATAATCACCAACACTTCATGTCGAGTAGGTCTCCAAAACTGTAGGTGAACAAGGTCGACTACAAAGTCTGGTCGAGACATTTACAGGTCAAGCTGCACGATGGTGGGATACACACCATTAGAGATTAAAAACTTGGACGACAACACCAACATACTTTATTGACAGGTTTGGAGGAAAGAAGCTAATAACGTGAGAAAACATTCCAATATTCACACAAGGACAAGACCCTAAGAAACAAATTGATACATGTGAAAAATAATGGAGAACATTAGGTTACAAACATGAACGAGTGTGGCCTCACTTATTTCCAAACACACTAGACCGTCTACCAAATAAATGGTACAAAATGGAGGAAGAAAGAGGAGAAACATTCGCATGGAACTAACTCAAAGAAAATTTCCTTAATGACTTCAAATTTTCATCCCAGGATGAATTACTAGTCGAAGCGAGTAAGTAGATAAAACACTTCCTACAACTGATACATAATAAATTAGCAACAAAGAATCAACCTAGCCGACTGAATGCTACATGCAACAATATTCAATCAACCAAATCCCGACACTGGACAAGACTTCAAATAGAAACGAAAAGCACAAAAGGGAAAAGTTTCCAATGGAAATCATACCACCCAGAAACTTCAAAACCAATTAGAACAATATTCAAAATTCAAATATTAGAGAAAGAAGACCCTGAAAGATTGACAACGTAAGACTTCCCACCAACATTTTCACAATTTAAATAAGGTAGTTGATAGATCAATGAAAGCAAATCACCAGAATGGATGGACACAAAAGTTAATGTGAAAGAAGTCAATATATCCAATGACGACAAACCTAAAATCACAAAGATAGATGACTTCTAGAATGAAGAACAAACAATAGAAATCATCAACTTATTAAAATAATTCCAGGATGTTTTTGCTCAAGACTATAAATATTTAAAAGGAATTGTTCAAGAAATGGGTGAAATGAAAATTGACATCAAACCCGAGGCAAAACCAATAAATAAAACACCATAAAAAATCACGCATAAATACAAAGAAATAGTAAAGAAAGAAATCGATAGCATGCTTGCAGCTGGAATCATTTACCCTATTGATCAGTCAGAATGGGAAATTCCAATGGTGGTCCAAACAAAGAAACATGACTCAACACAATTAAGGGTCGGTGTTGACGAAACTTAATAAAGTAATGCTTACATAACCATTTTCGACCCCTTTTGCTGATGAAATTCTTAACGAAGTGGTAGGACACGAGTGTTATTCGTTTATAGACGGATTCTCGAGATATAATCAAGTAATCATTGCTACATAATACCAAAATAAGACTACATTTGTATGTGAATCAAGATCATTCACATACAAAGTCATGCCATTTGGATTGAAAAACGTCCCAGTTGTATTCTCCAGAATTGTCATCAAAGAATTTCGAATATATATGCAAAACCATGGTTGTTTATTCGATGATTGAACAATATACTCTATGCTAAAAAACCACTGTAGATGGCTCAGACTTATGTTAGAAAGATGTCGAGAAATCCAATTATCACTGAATATCAAGAAGTGCATATTTTCACTCCAATAGAAATTTTAGTGGGACATGTAGTATGCAAGGAAGACATTAAATTCGACTATGACAAAATCAAAATTACCCACGGCTTAAAACCACTAGTGAATTCTAAACAAGTAATATTTTTACTGAGACATACGATATATTATAGAAAATTCATTAGGAAATATTCTGACATGACTTACCCATTATAAGAACTATTAAAAGAAAATCAAGAATATTAGTGGATTGATGAATGCGCTGCATCATTTGACATCTTAAAGAAAAATTAGTCGAAGAATCCATAATAGGATTCCCAAATTGGTCAATTAAATTCCATGTACATATTAATGCGTCTGAAATAACAATCAGAGAAATTCTAACTCAACCCGGTGATGATGGAATGGAACATCCAAACACATAAAACATTAGGAAGTTAAACAAAGCTGAGCGAAACTACTTGACAACTGAAAGAGAGGAACTTGGAATGGTATTCACACTCTAGAAATATTGACACTATCTATTAGCCAATCCATTTTTATTTTACACAGACCACCAAGCACTAAAATACTTAGTAAATAAACCCTTACATCGTGGAAGAATCTACGATGGTTGTTACTATTCCAATAATTTGAGCTTGAAGTCATAGTTTGACCAGGAAAAATAAATTTCTGATTCGACAACTTGTCGAGAATAGACACAAGTGAAGAACCAACAGGAATTGAAGACAACCTACCAAATGCTCATTTATTCTGAATTGAATCTATATCTTCCGAATTAGAAGAAATTGATCAATTCCTAGAGGAAGGGAAATATCCAGAGGGATTGAGTGAAAAGAAAAAGAAAATCTTAGGGATGAAATATTCCCGTAAAACAAACTATAAAAATATGAACAAAACACAAGAAAAATTTACAACGAAAAATCAGTATGACAAGCCCTGGATCAATACTTTCGACAATACTAAAGTAGGAAGCAGTAAAACACAAATTGGGAGATACAATCATCGACATGAAAAAAACAGGAATGAAGAAGTCTGATCATCTCAATGAAAAAATTACCGACATCATCACCTACAATAGAATTTGAGCCCAAATTTGACAGATTCCATGTCTAAAATTTGACAGACACCTGTCTGTTATTTGACAACATCAATTTTTTTTGTCGTCGGTGGCATATCGTCGGATATTCGACCACATGCCAAGCCACGTCGAATTTTTTACGTACTATGCCGAAGTTTTTCACCATCAAGTCATCAAATTTATGACTCCCAGGTTGTCAAATATTCGACTTCTCCTTGTCGAAGGTGAGCCAGTTCCTTTGTAATTTTTTGGGCTTATGCCGTCGAATGTTAGAGGAATTGGCTGTCGAATTTCTGACTCCACATTATCGAATTTACAATGGCCATTTTGTCAGACCATCGACTATCAGTTGTCGAATTTGTGACTCAACATTGTCGAATTTGTGACAACCATTTTGACAGATTGTTGACGGTGATGTGTTGAATTTCCGTCTTCACCTTATTGTTTGTGCGACGCCCAGTTGGTCATATTTTCGACAGTGATGGGGTCAAATTTGTGATGATATCGAGTTGGTTTTCCAATGAGCCTAGTGTAATTTTTGATGACATCTTGTCGGATCTCTCTTGTCAAAGATATGGTGACCTCATCGGACGAGGGCCACATGTTGTCGGATAATTGGTGGGCTATTGTATAATTAAAAAAAAAATATTTTTGGTATTCAGCAAGGGTAGGATGTAAATATTTTTTGGTATTCTAACAAGAAACAATAAGCTATACCTTATATCAGAAGGCCTAACCCTCCAACTTGGGGATTCATTAATTTTTCTTTCTTCTCATATGTCATAGGAAATGTTTGTTCAGTCATGAATTCTACACATTGCAGGAAGTGATTATCTTGGGTTCCATTGAGTGGATTTTCATTTTTTTTGCAAGAGATTGTATTCATATAATTTCCTAGTAGCACAAAGTGACTGGTTTCAAGAAAAATCAACATCATTGGAAGAGTGGGATGTTACTTGTCATCTTTGATACTAATGCATATCACCCAAGCCATAGTAGAACATGTGCATCTAAAATGTACGATGGATCCATTGATCCCTAACTCTATCAATTTAAAAGTGAATCAACCAAGTAGAAAGAAGAGGAATTCATAGTAGAATATAATCAACGCCCATTAATGTTTCTTATTAGTTAGAATAACCATGGAATGTAATATAATATCAATAAAACTGGAGCATGTTCAGTCATTTTAGAACACTTGTACTGAATGCATCTTTGATACACCATCATTGCACGTATATATCGTTAAGACAGAAAAAACTTGTGGTGAGATCAATAAAATATGTATATCCTTTAAAATCTATACGATATAATAAATTTTAGAGTATTACTATAGAGAAGTGGCCCCATCCAAGTTTTCTCTAAACAACATAAGACCTTGTTCAGATCTAGGATCACCATGATTTATAAATACTTTAGTACCATGTTCTAGTTGTCCATAATAAACATTGTAGAAGCCACCAACAAAAAAAAAATGAAAAAAAAAACATATCTAGGCATGCACTCTGCTCCCTTCAACCATGAATTTCTTTCCTTATGCAAATTAGTTCCTCACACAACTCCAAAATTCTAGAACTCCTTAGGTTACAACCTCTCCTCCTTCTTTGGTTTCTCCTGTACAAAACTTAAATTCCAATAGGATTCCATACAATTCTACAACACATGCTTATTCATGTCTATAGTAGGAGTGACTAATTTATTTTCTTGGGTCTCCCTTTCTTCATTAGACGTGGCTTCTAATTTTCACAGATGAATCTTTTCTCCCTAGCCATTGTATTCTTCCTCTCATGGGATTTTTTTCAAGATCCAACTACTCCCACTCCATATCCTTCTAAAATAGACTTGATGGATTCTTCTTCCTATCTCGCTCAACTAGCCTCCATATACCAAGGAAAGGAGTCAAGAAAAATTGAGGAAGAAAAGGACCCTCCCAACAGAGAAACACATGAGACCATCTACTCTCCATCAAAATTCTCCAAGGTGTAATTTTATTATTTCTCTGCATCCATTAGGGCATACTAATGTAAATCAACCAATTTTTTATGGTTCATATTTTTAATAGTATTTGGTGTTTTGATTCATTAGTTTGGTTTATATTTCAGTAATTCATGGTTACTTGGTTTATTTAACATCATTTAATGATTGTCCAAGTCACAACTCTTATATTAGGATTTCTACTAGCTGTTGTTACAGAAAACCCCATAACACCAAGGAAGGAGTTTCCTTCTATGTAATGTAGTGCCTCATGGAATCCCCTTTATCTAATGCAAGCAAGGGAATATATTTTGTTGGGAACTATGGATTTAGAAATATTAGCATTGGATTATCAGTTCTCTATATATCATAGCTAATCTTGGATGTGGTTTTCACATATGTATGGTAGTAGTTCTAAAAGGATAATTACACGAGAACAACATAGTATTGTTAGCATGAGAAAGTGAATAAATAATTAATGAACTCTAGTTGAATTCCTTTGGGACAAAAAATTCAAGGAATTTTTTTCATGCTTGCATTAGCACCATCTTCCTTCTCAATAAGCCCATTATCATTCCTTGAGAAGCTAATTCCAAAAAATGGTCAAAATTAATTGACATAGCTAAGGGTTGAATAACTCATAATTAAATATGGGAAACAATAAAATATTCTTATTTTTATCTTAGCCTATTTAGGCTCCTTTCTTCTCCTCTCTTGGATTCATAACTCCTTTATATTCCATTTTATCACTTTGGTGTGTTTATTATATGACTAAAATGTACTTGTGTACAAAACCAAAGTATAGTATGGGAATGGCTCACTGTTTGGTGATCAGTTAGTGTACGAAATCTAAAATCACATATGTATAGGATTCTAGCAAATTTTCATTGGAAATATACATCCATAATCTAGGGTCAAAATGATAGTATTACATAGTTTGTACGGATATTTTTTGCAACAGGGCCACTGGCTATTAATTTTATCAATTTTATGATTATCTCAATTACTTTCATTCTTATGTAGGTTTCCTTTTTCTTTTTCAATATGTTCATAATCCTGAAGGGTAGTTAACATAAGATGGTAACACATGATTTTTGTCTTTTTCCTTTTTGCATCTCAACTAATTCTAGGATGGGTCGTGGATTATGGGATACCCTTCCTCTTATTGGGTCAAGAGAGAACAAGCTCATTTGGTTTTGGTTTTATCAATAGAATTAGTGCTTTATCAAAATATTTGACATTAGTTTCTTGTATCATTTTCATGGGGATACATAAATTATTTCTTCAGTTTGTTTCCAGTTTTGCGATGTTTGGCCACTGTTCAAACTCATGTTTGATCACCTTGTCGTTGAAAATGAGTGGATAAGGGTTGGCCTCTATTTGGTATCCTCTTTAAATTATTGGATTGATATAAATATTATCCATGGTGGTCTCAAACTTTAGTCCCTTCTAATAGTGGTTGATCATGTGAATCTATAATCAAAGCTAGTATAGAGTCACCACATTCTCAGTTGTATCAATTGTTAAAGTCATTTTCATTAAACTCAGTCACCAATAGAATTCAAAAGAATATATTCTAATTCTTATGGTATGGTAATTTACAGAATTCAAAATTTCATTTACCATCTTGGGAAAGTATATCTCTACCCAAATGTATGGGAGGTTGGGATATCAAGTGTTTAGATTGGTTCAATCATGCTCTGCATGCTAAAATTCTTTGGAGGAGTCTTTTTGGAGATGATTTCCTATACAAATATTACTTGTTATTTGATACTTTTACCTACAACAAATATTTTTCGTAGAAGCTACTTAGTAGTGTACTGAGGCATGAGGTCATGGGATGGCCAAGGCATGAGACTAAGAGTTGATCAAGATTTCAAAGGTAGATTTAGAATAAGGTATACTTTTTTATATGGATATAGCCACAAGGAATATTAATAGGACTATGAGTTTTCATGCCCAAACACATGATTTTTACAAAACTAATAGGGAGTGTAGGTAAAATCCTTTAGACATTCCTTTTGTTTAGGTATTGAATTGGAGTTGGAAGGGGAAAAGATTGATTATGATGGTAAGTTCTTATCTAATGGAAATATTGTTTTTTACCCTAATTGAAGGATTTATTTTGATCCCAAAGAAAACACGACAGTATGAATGTAGCTTTATATGAGGCAATGAATAGGTATATTTTAATGGATTGCCAATAGTAAGGTTTTGTGTGAGAAATTCATGTGTGAAATCCATTGTTGAAGGAATGGGATATCATGGAATGGAATACATTATCAGTATCCTATGGCATCCTATCTCTTTCCCTTTGATTCTGACATATGAATGAATCCATAATATAATTCATGGCCTACTGAGGCTTTGTGCCCAGTGCCCACAAAATCCTTGTGGAGGTTACAAAGAATCAAATCTCACCCAAGTTTAAGGAGAGGTATATCCACATAGGTCAAACAATTTTTTTTTAGAAAAAAAACACTTTACAATGCAAATATTACACAAAAGTTTCAAGATACTCCAAGATTTATGCCATATCCATGAAAATATGTAGCCTCTAGTTCCAAGTTAGAACTCAAATCCCTAACACATGACCTTGCACCATGGATCTAGTTTTCGAGCTACCCATTTTCCATGAACTTAAAGACGAGATACAAGTCTTGGTTTAAAATATTAATTTTTAAGCCTAAACTTTAAGATCCAATAAAAGTAAAAATTCCTCATTTAGTGTTCTTAATAGCTTTGAGGTCTCTAGGGAATTTAAGATGATAGATAAAGCATTGTGACAATAATTAAACTCAGCCTTAACCCTCCCCTTGATTGGTGCCCTATCTAATATTCACAACTTAGGAACACTATCTTATCTATAACACTGGGTAGATTACTAATAATATCTATTATAAAGGAAAACATATGAAACTTAGAGTCTTATTTGACAGAGGCCCCAACACAGGAAAATCCACTTATAAGTCCACAGACAAACCAAAAATCATGCCAGCCTAGAACAGGGTATCATGGACAGTGGAAGAAATAAGAAATAAACATTACAGAAAAATCAGAAAACAATGGGAAAACAACAAAATTAAAAGCACTTTATCCATTTGAGAACTAAGCCAAGGGAAAACATCCTTTCATTCATTAAAAAAACACTACCAATTCCCATGAAGTGAAAGAAGAGAAGTAATGTGCATACCTTGGAAGCTTCAACACATTTGTTATCTATGAATTCAAGATGGGGGCTCTATTTGGCATGATTAAATATCATCTCTTGTTTTGCTTGAAATAAGTATATTATATACTCGTGATTGTTAAGGACCTTCGTGACCACACCCATCATTCTCACAAGCATCAACTTACTACCCTGACCAGAACTGAGATAACAAAAATAAGTGCAAGAACAAAGTGATTACTAGCGGGTGGTAGCCATTTTTTCGGATAGGAACCAAGTACTCCATAAATATACCTACATAAAGCGGGCACTAAAGTAATCAACTTGTTCAATTGTTATTTTACAACAAAAATAAAACATACAAACAAAATAAATTTATAAGAACGTATGCTTTGAAGTAAAATTATGTTAGGAAGGGATCTGAAAAATATTACTAGCCCAACCATGTCACAAAATCCAATGCAACAACAACAAGAACAAAAACACTGGAAATATGCAAGTACAACACAACAACATGTTTAATGAAAAGACTACTTCATCTTATTATGAATCTCAAAATTTGATTTCTTATTTCCAAAGGACTTTTTAGTATTCTATGCAAATGTTTGTAAAACTTGTGGGCAATTTAGAAACACTATGGCTTGTGTTCAATATAATTTATGAGATTTAACAAAGATATGTTTGACAAGATATTACATAATCAACAAACTTCTAAATTGGGGCTTTATCCATTTGAGTTGTCTCAACCAAATGAACAATCTGAGATAAAGAAACATCTAAACCTACTTGTTGTCACTTGAATGTGAAGACCCCATTTTAAGTTCATAGTGTCTCCTATGATTGTCCCCCCAACCTCCTTTGACATTGGTGCTGAACCACTAGTAATCATACTCTTATTGACATGGTTGGAACCCCATACTACTATTCCATCAGCTGGTACCTTTGAACCTGGGTATACTTTGAGCATGTCACTCCTTCGAATCAACTATGCATCAATTTATTTTTCTACCACATGCTTTCCATCTGCCATACATAAAAAACATGTATCACATCTATGAATTTAGATATAGTTATTTATGAATAACAATATAAATAGGATATTCTAATATTTTTCCTTTAAGAAAGTTTCCATCCTTTGTGATAAAAGCAAGCTATGTTAGCTCACAACTAGAAAAGATCTCACTAAAATATTCAATAACAAAGACAAGAAAATGTATACCATAAAAAGGTAAAATGAAACATGCATAATATATATCAATCAACATTACGATTATATACTATGTCAAAATAGTAAAGTGCATAGTAAACTTTCATCCTTTTAATACTTAGGCAAAGTTCGTCATGAAGAAAGGTACCCCAAAAGTTGAAATTTAGCATTGAAGTAAACACAATAATGGCTAAAGATCAGTTCTAAAATTTCTTCGAATTATCATAAAAATGGCAGCGTTGTTATCATAGACATTGGGAAACTTTTTGGCATTTACTAAGGGTCATTCTCATACTTATATTATGCAGCATGAGGTGGATTCTTGAAATTCATATCTCAAAAAACAATTCTCGGCATAATAACAACCCTAAAACATGAATTTTCGTCAGTCCTAAGTCATGTTTGGACAATTTTGAATGCATTTGGGCATTGAATCCAAAGTTTTGGGAAATCCTTTGGGCATAAAAAACCCTAGAAAAGGTAGATATGGGCATAATCTCAGCCCTACACAGTGGTAATTTTCAGCAGTTACAACCATTAAAGGAGGAGGACAAGGACTATTACATATCATGATATGAGGGTTTCATAGCTTATGGTCATCCCTAAAAAATATGTAGAAGACCTATGAGTTTATTTCTTGGAGAATATGGTGTTGATCCAACTTAATGCAAAGGGGTTTTTATTCTAATTTTTGGCTGAGTATGACATAGTGCACATTGTTGGTAAGTGCCCTAGTTTATGGACGAAGCTTTCCTCTTTATGAAGCCATAGCAACTTGGATTTAGTCAACCTATAGATTCATTAACAAAGATTTGATTTGGGTAGGAATTCCAATCTTTTGTTAGAATATTGGATTGGGATACCCTTACCACAATTGGTAACAATCTAGGAAAGTTTATTATTATGGACCTAGAAACAATAAGGAAGGATACTACATCTGTGGATTGAATTTGCATTTACTTAGATTTAAGTGAAGGCATCATTGGAACATTTGTGTTTGAGTGCAAAAATCATAGTTTGACATAACTTTTGGACTATAAAACCATACTGTTTTTTTGCAAAATTTTCTTTGAGTGTGAGCTCATGGAGATTCCATGTTCAAAGACAAAAGTCTCGAAATATTTTAGGTCGAAAAAATTAAAATGCCATCAAATATACTTTTAATTTTATAAATTATGGTTTTTAAATAATATAATTTCAATTGATGAATATGTAACTTTATGGATTTGTTAGGAACTAGTTATGGCCAATTAAGTACACTTTATGAGTAGAATGAAAAAAAACCTCTTCATAGCTATCTTAACTTCTCAAATATTCTTTTAAGAGTTGAGCTTATGAGATAGGTTTGAATCCACTCTAGCTCCTTGCATTAGGTATTCCAAAAACTCACCCATAAGGAAAAACATATTACAGAACCATATTTTACCCACCCAGAGACTATTACACACCCCCTCCACAATGGATTCCATGCTAAAAAAAATAAATTACCACATCCATAATTAATTATGTTGCTTTCTCTTGATAAATATCATGAGTCCAAGTGGAAACATTTCAAAAAGTTGGGTCAACCGGTTGAGAAAAATAGGCCAAGTGGCGATCTTGGAAATAATTTCCAAAATTAAAATTATGTTTATTTCCTATAGTTCTCTTGATTAATATTACTAGTTGAAGTGGAAATCTTGCAAAACATTGGGTCAACTGCTTGAGAAAATAGGCCAAGTGGTGAGCAAAATATGGGTCCAAATGGTGAGCTTGGAAATATTTTAGTTGGGTATCGTTATATTAATATCACAGTTTGATTGACATGCACCAAATCCAAGTCCTGCGACAAGGCATAATCCATGTGCCAAGAAAATTTGTTGACTGAGCTCGCAGGGTAATATAATTTCACAAATCATATCTAACTTCACAAAGTACCGTCAATTTAAACTTTAAAAATTAATTGCATGTTGGATGTGGGATGAAGTTCATTGGGAAAAAATAAACAATACCTAACCCTCTTACCTATTCATTGCTCAGTTCCACAAATTAATCTTTCATTTGTTCATGGTCAACGATATCATTATTAAAACAAGGTATTTATTGCACTACATATCAACGTTTGATCTGCGGGATATGTGGACGGTTGAATCATGATTAATGAGATATCAAAACAATTTCATCATATTGGGTGGTCTATAAAAACCTACCTTTCAGATGTAGATCAAGCCATGAATACAACCATACTGAGGCTTTGTGCCTAGTTCCCACAAAAGCCCTTTGGAGTTTACAAAGAAGCAAATCTCACCCAAGTTTAAGGAGCAACCCCCCCCCCCCCCCCCCCCCCCCAAAATACAAAGGGAATCCCAAAAAACATGGTCCAAACACAGAAAAATTTCTTAGCTTTGGAAGTATTTCATGCGGGGAAGGAGATAGAACCAAGCTCATATACAAATGCTAGGGGAGAAAAATGTTGATCCTGATTAAAAATTGAAAAATATATTCTTTCAAATAGTGAAAATTGGAAAAGATTGAAGATTATTTTAAAAAGGATATACAAATAGCACCCAAAATTCAGCCTTACCTAGCAAAGGTATATGCAAGTTGGCACAAGTCCATCCCTACCTTGAATGGAAAAGCATATGTCTTACGAGAGGGTTTTCTGTCACTTTGTTCCTTTGAAAAAGAGAAGTGAAAGTACTCTATATCAATGATCTATGGTTTTATGTTAGTTTCTAGAGTGCAAAATCTACTCACCATGGTATGTTTTTTTACAAATAATTTCAGCAAAAGCTAGAGTTCTTGGGATCTATTCAGTGTGGAAATGATAAATAAAGTAATTCAGAAGTCTATTTTGATATAATCAGACAATTCTCCACTTGGCATTTTGATACAAATATGTGTGGAGATGGATTTTATTTGAGGGTTTTCCAAAAGAAATACTTCTGCAAAACAATAAAATATAAAGTGGAACCACTTATTAGAATATGAAACCACTTATTAGAATATGAGAATATTGGGTTTCATTGTAGGTTTTGTCATGAATATAGTCACACAGTATCTTCATGCAAAAAATTGACAAAACTAATAAGTTCCAAAGGTGAAAGGAAATAGGAACTAGAGAAATCATATTTCTTAGTTCACAAAAGAAAAAAGACAAGTGTGGATGTTTTAGATGCATTTTGTTGAAAAGAGAAATTGGTCAAGACATCCAAGGAACCTATGAAGATGCAGATTAACCAGAACCAATTATCAATGAAGCTCAGGAATATAGATAAACATACATAAATAAAAGAAAATTCATTGTCCTTTAAAGAGTGAATGTGAAAACTTTAAGGCTACAAATAAGAAAAACGCATCAACAAAGATGACATAGATTATATAGTACCATCATGTAGAAAATTGATAGAATTAATAACTGCCAAATTCAAATGGATATGGAAATTGAAGCAATCAACTGACTTAGGCTCACAAATGAAAGAGGCAAGAATGGAGGTTTCAGATGAATTTTTCTAAATAGAAGAAGTTGGTCAAGGTGTTCAGGGAGCCTATGAGCGTGGAGATTCAACTAAGGTAAGAAATAATGGAGCTAGTGAATATAATGTATATATACATTTTTTTAAATGGGAAAGATGATGTTGGATGACACCTTGTAAGTGAGAAATCCCATCATCAACAATCCTAGCTTGGGAAGAAGATAACCAGCAAAATAACATTATGAGGTAAGTTGGGAAGATAAACCTTCAATGGTTGTTGATATTCCTAGATAGAATGGATGGGGTCACTAGGATGGATGGTGTTGTTGGTCTTGTTGGGATCGATGGCTAGCTGGATAGGATGGATGGGACCACTGGTTGAATTGCTGGCTAGAATGGCTAATGAAAAAGGGGGGAGGGGAGTGGTAGCAAGTCCTTCTCACCTAATATTGGAGCATTTTAGGAGTATAATTGCTCCATGAAAGTGGCAAGGTACTGGCCTAGATATTTTTACTAGCAATAAGAGTTTCATCCTTTTGTTGATGGTAAACCCAAAAAGAAACTTGGCCCCACCCTCATACACTCAAGCAAAGAATAGGGTTTGCTAATAGCTCACCAGTACCATACTCTAATGCTACTACTGGAATGTCATAAAGGAAAGGCTATATATATATACATTATAAAAGTACTCTCTTGGACTTCTTGGCCTACAAATACATTAGATATGTTTTTAAAAATAGTTGTGAAAAGACTGTATTCTACAACTTACTAACTCATAAAAATCAGAAGTTTCTTTTCCAAGTTATTCAATCATAGAAACAACTTGATAAATCAAACTAATTAAGTTAAGTTTATAGATCAGATAGAAAAAAGTTATCCTGAATGTATTGTAATCATCATCATCAACTAAATGTGCGTGAGTGTACATGCATAAATACCCAATACACAGTTCAATCAAATAATAAAAAAACGTAATTTTACCTTGATTTGTGGAGCTTCGCACTGTCTTCTTCTACTTTATCTTTCAAAACATCATTCAACATACTTCAATTTTTTTCCCGTTGCAATAATGTCATGTTAGGACCCATCAAATAAATATTTGTTTGTTTCTGAAAATAACAAAACCAATTTGAATAAATACAATACTATTCAACTATTCAAGTAAATTACTTGTTAATAATAGATCACATGAGAAAACATGGAGAACCAAAAACACTATGTATATAAGGCCATCGATCACATCAAAATTCCATTTATTGCCTCTTAAGTATGAAAATGTTTCTCAACGCTATCTGTAACAAGTTCTAATGGAGGAGTCAAATAGCAATAGTAAAATTTAAACACTACAATGATAGAAATAATTGTTTTTAATGTATTCTTCCTTACCATTCATTGAGCTCCTCTCTGTTTCGAGAATAATTTAATATTCTCTACTAAACAGGACCAACCACGTGAAGGTGGAAGCTCTTATGGCCCCTCCCCCCCTCACATCACTCTCAATTCCCCAAACCCAGTGCATCTACTTGCAAATAACAATTTACTGCAAACTATTTCACTCAATAGCTGAAAGAAGCTTTCACTAAATCACTCTTTAAATCATTCATTAAACCATTCAATCATTAAACATCTAAAAAAAATTTCATTAAACCATTCAATCATTAAAAATCTAAAAAAAACATTCATTAAACCATTCATTTAGTCAATAGCCGATAATAAAAAAATCAGTAAACCATTCATTTAACCATTCATTCATGAAATAGAGGAAAAAACCATGTAAATTTTTTTATTATAAATAAGAATTAATCAAAATTTCTTTATTCACTTCCTTTTTACTTTTCTTCTCTTTACATATTTAGCCAGAAGCGCATCTTCTAGAATCTGCTAATCGGTCTCCCTACTAGACTACTCGCAACGTTGAACTTGCGGCGAGGGGCTATGAATTTCTGCAATAATGTCAAAATGTTTCATTAATTTATTTTTATTTTTATAAATACAAGTAAATTCATTAAAAAAACATTACAAAGGTGTTTTTTTACCTAGCATGGGAACATCAACATGTTCATCATTATCCTATATAGGCTCAACCTATTCAGTGTTATCTGCATCTACATGCTCTGTAGCTGAATTGTGGAGAATTAGAATTAATGTTCATCATTTGCGATTATCTATACAAAAAAATAGCATATTAATAAATTCATTACCAGGAATCCAAGCACGATCTTCGTCTAGTTGGTGTACATCCTCGACATTAACAGGATCATTACTTTCCTGCTAAAAAAGGAATAAATAATTTATGTTCAATTTTTATAATGAATAAATTGCATGAGAATTAATAAATTATCATTAAACTATATAGTTTTTATATACCTGCACACCATATGGATCAGCATAAGATCGTGCAGTATGCCCATACAAGCTTCTCCAGTGTTCAACAATGGTGTGAAATCCCTGTTCGAAGCAAAGCTTCATGTATTCCTTAGTGGGCAATTCTTTGAATCTGTTGGCCTGCATATTTGCATGATGTCATTAATTTTACATTTTTTTCTAGAGTAAAACAAAAATAATTTTCTATATATTATTTGGATGCAGTTTTGGGTTTTCGATACTTACATATTGGGCCGCCAAATTTGAATAACCACCAAGCCCAAGCTTGTGTTGACCAAAATTTTCCATTCTTGCCATGGTGGCCTCTGATGTGTCCGACAACCTAATTAAGTGTTGAATTAGGTCAGTCGATGTTCCAAATTCAATATAAAAAATAATAATAATAAGGATTACCATCACATTTTGGAATGTATTGCATACCTCCCTGTTCTTGGTTCTATCTTTCCTGCTTTTCTCAGACCCTTCTCTTTTCCATCTTCCACCAAGGCTTTCCACTCCCTTGATGGAATCATCAGAGGGCCCTCATACCTAGGGTTATTTTCTAGGTTAACTCTATACTGGTCTCAGAGAATATTCATATGTTGTCCAGCCTTTTGTAGGACCTTCGATGTATCGAAGGTATCTTTTTTGAACATACCAACCAAGTGATTAGTTATCTCATCCTTTAAAGCTTTTTCCTGTCTGTCCCAACTTGTGCGGATGGTGGGCCCAAAGATCTCCAGGGACAAATCATTTAGACTTGTATAAAATACATCATTTCCTGGAAAAAAAAATAATGCCATCATTAGCCAACATTAAAACAAATTATCGGTATATTAGAAACAAATTATAAAAACTAAATTGAACAATCTATAATCACCTGGAATCTTCTCTATATTTATTGGAACGAGTTCATCGTTCACCAAAAATGTTGTCACTATTGAACTAGTGCTAGTGACATGAGAAGATCCAGGAAATGATGCTTCAGCATCATCATTAGTATCTAACCCTGCATCCACCCCTTCTTCTGCAACATCTGTTGTGGGTCGGTCAGCATCAGTTGCACCCTCTGCTGGCCTCAGGGGTGTCGTAGAGCATGTTGCCGATTGTTCAGAGGAAGAAAAGGGAGCAGTATGTGGTGTACGTGGAGTGGTTTGGTCACTGGGACCAACAATGCCTTCAACACTAGTGTTAAACTGAATAATTTACTGTAAATACAAACCATTGTATTATAAGTTCAATATCATATAAAATTAAAAATTATAAAGTTCTAAATGAATTTACATTATTATTCCGAAACTTACTCTCATTGTAGACATCTCTGGATCAACAATTGAATCTTTGATTTGATCTCTTTTGTTTGTGGAACTGTCAATGAAAATTCAACCAGTTCCTAATTTTTGTTTTTCCATGGTCTTCTATAGCACCTTCAACAGGTATATAGACATACTAATTTCCTTATATTTCATCAATTGGTAGACATCAAAGTGTAAATACTGCTGAGTTGGTGTTTCATACATTGAATCCCCTATCAACAACATAAATATATAAAACATTGCTTAGTCTTTGAAGAAATAGTCTACACAAAACATTGTATTAACTAAAATTGTCTAGGTTTACCTAATGCCTAGACGAGGGTGTGGTTTAAAAAAGTATAGAACATTATCATAATGAACGCAATATGTAAAAACTAGAAAATACATAACAAAAATAAACATTATGCTACATGTTTTATATGTGTACAATTTTGAAGTATTTATAATGTGGAATTACATTTAGGTTTACAGGTTGCCTCAAGGCTCCAGTCATCTGATCAACAGTTGGGGACTTTCCCCGATCATCAACCTGCAAAGAATGTAGACAACATTATCATCATGAACGCAAACATAAAAACGAAAAAATACATAACAAAATAAACATTATGCTACATGATATACATGTGTACAATTTTAAAGTATTTAAAATGTAGAATTGCATTCATGTTTACCTATTTCCCCGATGCTGCAGTCGGCTGATCAATAGCCGGTTGGATTCCCCAATCAATACTCTGCATGGAAAATAGAGAAGATTATATAAACGAATTGAATATACTAATGAAAATACATAACAACAAATTTGTTTGTCCATCCTAAATTTTTACAATGGAAATATCGATGTCTACCTGCCGCCTTCAGGTAGGTCTTCTAACATATACTATGAGGGAGGTGCCCCTGATAGAACCTTGCATAAGAAACATACTAAAAATTACCTAACAAAACCAAAATACTCACTAAAATAATTTTAAAACATAACATTTTGATTTATACCTGTTGCCTCGCATATCGTGTACTCCTCTCACCTTCTGCTGAGGTGATGAGTCCCTGATCACCTCCCTGCGAAGTCAACATAGGAAATTTAATAGAAAATTATAATTATATGCTAATGAAAAATAATAAAGATTTTAAAATAATTAATAAAAGGTTGGGTAAATTGTTAGATGTACCACAACCATACTAACTGTGTTTGTATCTACATGATTCAAATTGTAATTAATAAGCAGTTCTTCCCCAATAGCTATTGATTTAATGGCACATACAAAGATACGGTTTCCTTCATGTGCCTTGAATATGCAATTGGGTTGCTTAAGTGTAGACCTTGGTTGTGTACTGTTTATAAACCCTGCAATAGTCCCAGTTATTTTTGGCCTTCCGTCAATGTACACCGTTGCTCCTTTATTGTGATCTTTGTCTTTTAGTTGTAAATAATTTGCTGACAACCCATATCTACGCATACTTCATGTATATTGGACAAGGTGCATCCAATCACTATATTTGCAAGAGGGTCCAACATACTCCATCAATTCAGTACATATTCTGTATCCAACCTTTCTGCCATCCATGAAAAACAACCCCAATCCATGTAATGACGACGGTGCAATTCTATATATCCTCTCAGTCACACAAAAATCAGTGTTTGCTTGAGGAATATCCCTAGGTACCCATTGTTTCACTAGGTGTTTGTACCTTAAGGGAACCTCGATGTCTCCTACTATCTCATCATCATAGGAACATGACCCCACTCCTTTGAGAAAAAATTCCATGCGTTTATTGAATTTTATTATGATATTATGACATATAGTTGATCTGGCCCTTGTAGACCTACTAGATGTTTCACTTTCCTCTATCCTTCCCAAACTCCCCTTATTGGAGGAAGACAGGTATGACAAATACCTGTTTGGTTCTACCTACACCATGGTCGAGAAAAAAATTGGCAAATAATAGCAAAATACCAGCAAAAAACTTGGAAAGACTTATAAGCATGAAATAATGGTGATATCATTATCCTGAATAATATCAATAATTTCCTAGTATAACAGTTCATCACATAGTCCTTTAACACGATATAGATAACAAGTCAGTCCATAGCAAATGCTTCAGCCATTTTATCTCAAAATACAAAGTATGTTTTTTTACAATATTCTAAGAAAAAGGTTTTCCTTGATATTCCTTGATATTCTAAGAAAAATAGGCGTTCCTTGATATTCAATAGTGAATAAAAGGTAACTTTTTACATAATCCTAACAACAAGTCAGTCCATTAACGAGTGCGGATCATAAGTATCAGAAAATTTCTTAAGGGGGGGGATGGAACCCACAATCCCAAGATGACTGAAGTAGCAATACCACACGGAGAACATAAGGATCCCAAACAACTTATCCAAGGAGGAATCGAGGGTTAAGAAAACAAACCCCTTAGGGGATGAAAACAAAATCTATATCCCCAGCTAAAACAAGAAATATGCTGATGTATCCCATAGTAGAAAGAACCAAAAAAGACTATGCCACACAAATAAAATCTCTTAAATTAACTGTATCATGCCTTCCTCAATGATTTCTCCTTCTAAAAGTTATGAGAAGGAGAGGAGGCTAGCCTTCATATTCAATGCTTCCTTGGATAAATGGTCCGCACTCATATTGTGCTCCATGTAGACATGGCTAAAGTCATATAAAGGAATTGAAGATGTCGGTAGTATAGCATATATGTCGGATATCCGACGAAATGCATTACTTTCTCCAACCTCTATAGATGAGTTCACATTCTGAGAAATTCTATCACTACACTGACCTGATCACACAACTTCTAGGTTAGTTCTCTAGTTTACATTGGCCTGATTATTCATTTTCTTGGCCACTCCTCTCTCCTTACTCTACACCCCTAGGCTTACATATAACTTCGAAAAACTTCCAACTCATCACAACAAACTCCTAAACTAAATGTTATAAAATTGTAACAAATGTTTAATAATAGATTCAACCCCTGTATCCAATGAACTGAATAACTCAATCCTTATCTATTCATTTTGTCATTAACTATTTTCTTGATATTTACACAAGTGTCTACAAAGATCATATATTTATGCATGGTTTTATGCTTCCTAGTTTTAGTGTTTACCCCTGTATCCAATGAGCCGAATAACTCAATGCACATGTCTCAGATGTTACTCTTTGGACTATACCTATTTTTGTCATCAAGTATGATCATTTTCAGTCATTGAAGAACAATTTTCAAATAAGGGTACTTGATAATGTTGAACAAATCCTTCATATGGTAGATGTGGATCTTCAAGGCTGAATACTTGTTTAAGAACAAACTAAGGTTTTATGCTGATCTACAACTTGTACAAGTGAGACCTAGGATGGGAGGCCCAGGGAGCCTTTTATATTTAGACATTGTATCTACAATATCTTCAAGAGAGAGATTAGGATCCTCCATCATCACAATATTCTCAGCTTGACACGAAGAAAAATGTTTAAACAATGAAATGGAATTTTTCCTCAAGTTACATTGCTGGAAATGACTGATTTGTCCCGTCCAAATCTTGTCTCGATAGCCATTATGGTTTTGAGGTTTTATCAGTTGCATCCAGATCCATCGTTTAGGGTTGAATTGAATGGAATTCTTCATGTTTAGGGTTCAATTGAATGGAATTGAATGGATCCATCATTTATGGTTTTACAACGAAACGTTGAGAGGTAGATGAGAGATAAAAATAGACAAACAATAGGAAAATTAGGGTTTGCAGGTTTTGGAAAAATTGAATAATGAAGTTCTGAGTTTGCAGATCTAAGGTGCAAGAATATGCCAGAAATGAGGAAACATAGAGGATAGAAAAAGGAAATGTATAACTAAAAATGCCATGGAATAATTGTTTTGTTTATACAATAATCTCCATTACACACCCTAGCTAGCTTATGGCACCACTAGCTAGCCTATGGAACCACTAAGGTGAATAAGGATGTATAGAATTATCAGGACAATTTCTATAACTGAGAGGAAAGGGTAGGATTTACTAAGTATACCACTATTGAAATTTTATGTTGGATCAATTGTTTGAAAACCAAGACACTTACTTATGAAACAAAAGGAGAAAACATTCCTTCTCTGGTCATCAATCCCTCATAATTCCATCCCTCCATTTCTATTCATGTTGACATATATATGTCTAGAATACTATCCATTAATTTCCAACAAAATTGATGTGAATCAATCTTTCAAGTCCATGTTTTAATTTCCAACCCTATACAACCTATTCATTCTTGCACTTTCTTCCTTCGTTTCACTTGTGAATATTTTCGTTTTTATATTAGAGGGTTAGCAGCCACCTTTGGTCTTAATTTGGAGGTACGTGGTAGTGGGGACACCATCTAATCTATAAACATACTCTGCAATATGCATTTTAAGGCTATGATGGCATATAATCTAGCTGGAACCATGAACTTTACTGGGGATTTCTTTGCTTACTCGTGCATGGAGCTTACAATAAAATCACGGATATGGAAGAAGCTACCAATATTTTGGTTGAAGAAGGCTGCATAATAGTATGTCACTATTATTGTTGAACCCTTAAAGTATTGAATTGGAAAATGGCTATCCTCATACAAGTGCAAAGCATGCTTTGCACAAGAAGCTTGAGTCTATATAGGTGGAGAAATGCTTGACTTCCATTGCTTGTAGAAAGTCAATGCATTGTACGGTTGAAAAGATGGATTATCTCCATCCTCAAGGATGAAAAGCACTAATGATTTTAAAATGTATCACCTCTCTCACTTATAATGGGTGAATGATTAACTGGCGTCAAACAATTTTAAAGTCTTTCATGTGGTTTAATCCCAAGAAATCAACATAACATGTATGCCTAACTGTGAAATATTACACCACTCTATATTAATAATTTTATGGGGCCATCTTTCATTGGAAAAAAAGGTGGAAGAAATTTTTTGAAGTGGCTTCTATTGGTGCTTGAACTCATGCAAATGATCTAAAATGTGAAATATTAATGTGAAAATATTTCATTCTAAAAACTTTTGTGTGAGTGCAAGTTAATTTGAATATTGAAATCTCTTGTTAGCTACTTGAGAAAAGGAATAAGCTAGTTGTCCTTTCAGTAATTAAATTTAATATTGTTTCTTTTGTAATGCTCTGAGTGTGGTTGAAAATTGAGTTTCTTTTTGAGAATTATTTTGGCAAAAAGATGAGTAGGTGACTTCTATTGTCTATTTTTCAACATGGAGTAAACTGTGTTTTGTTTTATGCCATGAATTGAATGTAACTATCATGGTGCATTTTTATCCTCCATTGTAGAATCCTCATCCCCATATATCAGTGGCTTGGGGTCTGAGAGACATCACATCAACACTGAAGAAGACTGCTGATGAGTTAAACAGATTGAAAGGAAATGTGGGTTCCACAAATAAAGGCATATTGTCGTACATGCTCAGTGAAATTGAGTGTAAAATTGGCCAGTAGACATACTCAATTTACAAAGTCAGCATAGGATAGTTAAGATGTCACCACTGAATGTTTGCAACTAATATATGAAATCCATGTAAGCGGAGCTCTTTGCATCAATGGATTAGTTCCATATTTCTTGTTTTATGACTACTATTTCCTTATGGTTGTAGTTGAATTAATTCTCTTAATTTCATCTAGTTTTTGCTTACATTAAAGGTTTGGTAATTCTATTTCTCCAAAATCACATTCTTGATTAGTGTGAACCATGATCACGATCAAAACAGGTTTTAGAAATTAGCTTGTAAGTTTCATGAACTTCTACACCTATAAACAATATTAATGCCATTCCTACATTGTTGTAGACCGAGGGACAATTTGTTTTGCAAACTAAAACTCCCCAAATATTCCTACAAATAATATTTTTCATACAACCACATAAACATTGATGATGATGAAATTGTACCGTACATTTCTAGTTGCAAATTACATCTAATATTTTGTCAAAGACATTGATTCATAGTTTCATGAAGGTTGAATCTTTTGTATGCTAGAAAATGAATCTAAACTCGACTAGTAGTATCTTCTGAATTTCCATCTTTTAAGTCCATGTTTGATCCACAATTTTTATTAGTGTATATAAAGTTGGCTAGTAGTGTTACAAGGATATGCTAAAAGTGAGCTAACTAAGTTACATCCTAAGTCAATCTCATAAAAATGTAGAGCATAAGTTACAACAAAGATCCATATGTCTCCAAGGTCAATGGAAAGTAGGCATGTCTAACCTTCAACACAAACTACAATTTTGTATGTATGGGTAGGGCCTACCTTCTCTTCAAAGAAAGAGAATGAAATATAATGGGTGCACCAAGCATAATAAGCATGGGGTTGCATTTAAGCCTTGAGTTATGTCAGCTAAAAAAAAATACACAAGCAGTTGTGCTTACATTTTGGCACACAATCAACTCCATCAATGATTTATTAATGAAATCCACGAAAAGTAGTTTTACAAATTCCTTGTTACAGCTTCAGCTAACACGTGTGATTAAGCCCCTAAAAACAAGCTATCCCAACTATAACCTAAAGGTGTTACCCATTGTCACCCCAGTAACCATATTTATACACTTCCAGTTGGTTCTTGTCATCAAAATACAAGATCTCTCACTAATAATCACTGTTGTGCACATTAAAGATTCCTTAGAGACCATATAATGGGGAATCTTCTATAGGTCCATCATTGATGGCCTTTCAAATATTGCCCTAAACAGACGGAGAAATATTTTTGTAACCTCTACCCACCCCTTATACCGGGAGCCAAAATAAATGTATTGATGCATTTCTACCATAGGATGGACCATATTTCAGGTCTATTCCATGCCCAAAACTCAAATTAGAGATGCTCTAAAATGTTGTTGACTATTGTTATGAAGGTAGAGAGACAAATGAAAACATGCATAGTTTTCCCACAATTGAAAAAAATCCTCCTACTGTCAGCCTTTACGAATAGAACTGACCTAGGACTTATAATAAGGCTCCCATGATTATTCAAAATATTACCAAACCTAGATACTGTTTACTGATGCTTAAGATGCTACGATGTGCTCAGAATGTTGATCTAGCTTACAGGACTAGCCAAGATTTTATTTTACAGATACTCAACACAAATCCCATGAATCATGCCAAGAACTATCCCAGTTTAGCTCAACAAAATCATGCTCAGAAACACTAGGAATTAGGCTAGTTTAGCTCAGCAAACCTCCAAATGACCACCCATGCAAAAAATGGGGTAACAGTCCTAAAGCGTTATGTTATCTCATGAAACAATGTTTTTTATTAATATTTTCTACACTAGTATCCATTAATTTCCAACAAATTTTTTCTTGGTCTTGAATTTTTCCAATATTATAATAGTTTCCTTTCATGGTTGTTATTTTCCTTAGTATGACAGCCTCTTCTTCAAAGTTAAATTCTCATTTTCTCTTCTCTACAAGTCATTGCAGAAACAAAATATGGGTGGAGAAACAGTGGAAAGTCATTGTAGAAAAACTACACCTATGGAAAACCTTCTTGATGCCCTAAATTCTGATAATGTAGAAGAACTAATGCCATGCATAATGCTATATTCTAGTACCATGCAGTAGATATATTAGGTTCATGCATAGTGTACAATAGCTCAAAACAACATTGAGAGGTAGGTTTATCATAAACAAGAAGAGGAGTCATTGCATTTAAAACAAGAAAAAAGTTCTTATACAATTCCCCCTTTTTAGCATGGCATTTAAACATAGAATATTATCATGGGAAAATAATTTCACAAGTAAAACAAAGGTGGCATCACCCACAATTCATTTAGGGTATGAAAGTCCTTATTCTCAAAGTCATTGGTTGACCTTGATGCTTGAAGTGATGGTAAGTGAGGTTTTTGTTGTAAACTCACTTGCAGTTAGTTAAAAATGAAAGATTCCTATTTAATTAGGAAATAAAAGAAAAACTTAACCTACAATATTGATGGGGCATTTTTTACCTATAGATTTCTCATAAATTCTAGGTTACTCATGCAATGTGAGTGCTAGTTGTTAATGTTTTAGGTTAATTAGGGGTTTTCAACAATTTAATGAATTTGTGCTTTAATGGAAATAAAATAAACCAAAATAATAAAGTAAAAGTACAATAGTGTCAAGGTCATGGAGCAACCTTAAGAGTCCAACCATGGTCACGACTTAACCTTAACAAGATAACGTTCACAACCAAACACTAGCAGGTCAACAAGGGTTATGACCCAACCTAGGAATGCTCAAACAGTCACAACCCAGCCCTAATAGCCTTGAAATAGTCACAACCCATATCTATCAACCTTCAAATAGTCATGACCTAGCTCCAATAATCATGGACCAACAGTTATTATCTCAATAAGGTCATGTGTGAGGTAGAGATAGAAAGAGCAACAAACCCTTAGATGTCAAGAACAAGAGAGCAATAAATGCATATCAAATGTAGAAAGTGCAACCAATGGATTACTAACATTCCAACCAATTCACCTGCCAGAAACCCTAGGGATAATTCTAGTGGTTTGACTTTCCATGCCAAATTCAGAAGGAGGTCATAAGATCGAATACACGAGGCCCTTGGGGTCAGGCATACATGTCTCTCAACAACATTTACAATGTGAGAATTGCAAAAATACCACATGTGTGTGAGATTTGAGCATTAACATGACCGGTAAAATACCATGTATATTCATAGAAATAACAGGGAACCCACTAAGGCCAACAGATCTAATATCATTTATACCCATCAAGGAAATGGTCATTTCATCAAGAGTCAATTCTTAATCACATAACCTTTCATTTTAGAGGAAATAGTCATCAAAGAAGAAAGTTTGCATGGATTCCTTACTCTTATTATTGAGGTCCTAGAATTAAAGGACATCCCTATGACAAGCTACAAGATTTTTTCCATCTCTTATCTCTTTAGGATGCAACCTCTTGCATTTTGGATGGTCACTATATTTTTAGGGGTCTTCTTAGTAGCTAGAAATTTTGAAAATGCATCATTTATCCTATCCTTAGAGTTTATCAAATGAAAATGGGCACATAGTTGTGTTCCACTAGCATGCCTAATTTCATCCATATTAAGAAAAGAATTGCAAATCAAATATGTAGCTCCTCACCTTAGGGTGAAAATTGCAACCTTCAATTGAGACCAACCAACACAGCATTCACTGCCTTTTTGCCAATGATATACTTTCATATATAACTAGAGCTAAGATTAAGTCAAATGATAAGAGTTCCATGAATAATTCGAGCTGAGAGTGAGTGATAAAGGGCTTGTAACAACCCTTTGGTAGGGAACTAGTAAGGGTCATCATAGACAATATAACCAATAAGATGGGAAGTAAATGTATAAGGGACAATATTGAGTGGTATAAACGAGTGAAAATTTGACAATAGTCAGCAAAGAAGCAAGTTTGCATGGATTCCTTAATCTTATTAATGAGGCCCTCGAATTAAAGGACATCCCTATGATGAGCTACAAGATTTTTTCCATCTCTTATCTCTTTAGGATGCAACCTCATGCATTTTGGATGGTCACTATATTTTTAGGGGTCTTCTTAGTAGCTAGAAATTTTGAAAATGCATCATTTATCCTACCCTTAGAGTTTATCAAATGAAAATGGGCATGTAGTTGTGTTCCACTAGCATGCCTAATTTCATCCATATCAAGAAAAAAATTGCAAATAAAACATGTAGCTCCTAACCCTAGGGTAAAAATTGCAGCCTTCAATTGAGACCAACCAACACACCATTCACTGCCTTTTTTCCAATGATATACTATCATCTATAACTAGAGCTAAGATTAAGTCAAATGATAATAGTTCCATGAATAACTAGAGATGAGAGTGAGCCATAAAGGGCTTGTAACAACCCTTTGGTATGGCACTAGTAAGGGTCATCATAGACAATATAACCAATAATATGGGAAGTAAATGTATAAGGGACCATACAAGTCAAGAAGTGCATGCAAATCAATCTTTAGAGAAGACCATATCAAAGCTTGTAGGCAGTTGTTGATCACCTTTATTTATTCTTAGCAATGTTTTTTTTTTGGTTTCATAGGAAATGAAATCCAACTTAATCTATGTCAAATGGACTAATCCAATAGAGTATTAGGGTTATAAGTTCAAAATCAAAAGGTACACTAATTTGGAAGCTGATTTGTTTAGGCCTACCATTGGTTAGAGAAATAACATATTGAGTGGTAGAAATGAGTGGCAGAGTTGAATTGTAGGATTACCTTTCAAAAAACTTTATTCTATCATTTAGTTTCACGGGCATGGAGAACAGAAGGTGCCATTTAATTCAAAGACTATTATGATGATTAATCAATACCTTGAGCCACCACACATTGGGATAGATTGTAAATGGAAAGATATCCAAGTGGATAGACATCTATTGAAAATAAATTATATTGTCAAAGTAATCATACAAAAATACGATTGATTTAAATGAAGGACTATAAATAAATAAAAATTAAAATTTCCAAATAAAGTTTCCAAACTAGGTCAAAAGGAATAGACATTACAAGAAATATGAGAATCCCATGTAAAAGAAAGGGATATTTCTACAAAATAAAAGAGAAGAATATAAAATCATTGGTAATATTCCATAGATTTTATAAACATTTATGTAAGGGTTGGATATTGTTTACTGGAGGGTAATGAACAAGAAGATGACACATATAGATAGAGTGTTTACTCACTAGCTAGTCCCATTGAAAAGATAGCTACATATGAAAAGTCATTTAAAAAGGGCATACAAATGATATATGTAACACCATGCACCTTACTCAAAATAATACTTAGTTTGTGTAGTTATACATGACTCCCTTTATTGAAAGTTACACTTGAACTTTTTTCTTCAATCTGGATATCCCTACTTTCCTTTAGAAAAGTTAAGTTTAACGAGGCTATAATTATTAACTTTAACAAGATAGCATTAGTCCAACTGCACACTAACTAGTTTGTGAAGATAAAATTTTAACACTATAAATACCATTATAATTAGTATAGATTCTTGAACTAAACCAAAGATATGGTTTTTGGCTATGATATTAAAGTTGGGATATGCTATGTGAAATTCGGATATATATTCTCTCCAAAAACAAGAGTTGTCGACCATGTGTCAAAATAGAAGCATGACACATTGGAAAGTCACAACAAGTGACTACCTATCATTATTGGTGAATAAGTTTCAGAAAAATCAACGATCTTTCCAGATCTAGGGTAGATCCTAATAAAGATAATGTAGATGAACATTATCCTTCGATACAACGCTTTGAGAACTACTACTGGTATTAGTGCAAGTATTATTGGGTACTACCATGGAAATGGTTGTTCTAAAACCATAACTTTGTCATTCTTACCTCGAATCTATGTTTTTGAGTTACGATTGTTAGGGCCATCAACCTGATAGACTTTAGTTGTAGTTTTATAGTAGAATCAATATCGATGGGATTATCTAAACTACCCGAATTAGGATACACATTTATTGTAGAATGGTCAGTGTCATCCTTGCTAACTTGCTAGTAGTTCCCTGACACTGCTACCTCTATGATAATCGGGGCTAGGGTTGTATTCCCCATGCCCCAACCTTTTCATTTTTAATATTGTGTTTGGGTCTCCCTGTCATCTTAATCTCCATCTCCCACAATACCACCTCCTTCATTAGTTTTAGCAGTGGAAGCCTTAGGCATATAAGCTCTGTTTAGGCATATAATCCTTAGCATATATAAACTTATACTTAGGAATATAAGATCTGTTTATACTTTATAGCTACTTGTAATGCTCCTAAATCATATTAAGGGTAATTTTGTTCTGTTTAATAAAATTACAATTCATTTTGGTTGGAAGAAAATGAACACAGGGATAATATTAAACCTATCACAATAATCATGACCTGTCTTATAGACTATTATGGCTCAAGAAGAAATCAATCATAGTTACTTCACAATTGAATGCATATCCTGAAATCAACATTCTTTGATGCTGGTCTCTTTAAATTTGCAAATTTTTAAATTCTACTAATTTTAAATCAATCACAATAAAGCAAACAATGACCCTGTCAAAAAGTCAAATCCTTGTTGTGGGATCCGTAATACGCCACTTAAGAAAACATCTACAGCTTAATTGGATTGCTAATAACAAGCTGGAAACCATCCTCTATATCAAGTGAAGGATCAATTAAACCCCTAATTATTGTTCCCTTAAGACAGGTACTAAAGGGAAGTGAATGGAACAATACAGGGAAACGAATGAAAGGTTGGTAACTGACTTACTGGTCATAGGCCCTTCATTTTCAGCCATTCGTTCAAAAAAACCAACGCAAAGAGCCAACCTGGGAGTCACTTGTAAAAAAAATCCATTGAACATGAAGGGTTAAATCATTATACAGAAGAGCTCAAGCAGTAAAATAGGACAATGAGATAATGAGGGCACCTCTTTGAAATCAAACTCAAACCCTTGGATCCCTCCAAATAACCTATCTCCCTTTTATTTATCTTCAGAGATCCTGATATTGTAGATGGATGAAATGCTAGAGAGGACTCCAAATCGCCCTAGTTATCTCGATTTTCTTGCTCACCAGAGGTCCTAATATTGTGGATGGAAAAAATTCTATTGCGGAGGTCCCTATCGCATTCGAACTCAAACACATCGTAATGGCTCTCTTCAAATCGATAGCTATCTCCCTCTGTTTTCTTACTCATTGGAGGTCTGAAGGATGGACAAAATGCTATAGAGAAATTTGCACAGGTGCGATAGGTCTTGAAATCATGTAGCTGGTGTCGATAATGTTCAATGTGTTTTATAAGTTGACAAGGGCCATAAAACCAATCTCAATCATTGAATGCCTTATTTAAAACAAATGTCTTGTCTTACCTTTATGTTGTTACCCATCATTTAATGTGCATACTTCCCCATATAATGTGCCATGTTTTTCATCCAAAAGTGAATTGATCCTCCTTAATCCTTAAATAATTCCTTCATCAATTACAAATATGCCTTAAGATTGGATAACTAATTATCGAGTCATATTGCATCAATACCTTCCTCTTACATCGAGTAATGTTAAAGTTGACTTGGATCTTGATTGTATTGATTTTGTATGAGTATGTAGTTGGGGTATGTAGTTATATTATGATGATTATAGTTTGATGTGGAAGATAGTGTGGAATTAAATGATCAAAGTTGTTCTTCGATATTGCATTGAAAATGCCAGTTGTTTGGTATTGTATGATTTTATTATCTTGCTTTTGTAGTAAGGAAATTTTCACCACATGTTGAGACTTCTATTATGAGGGAGATATGACAATGATGATGAAGATGATGATGATGGTGAAGATTATGAAAACAAGGATGATGATGATCATGATGGTGATGATGATCATGATGATGATGACGATCACGACGATGATGCTGATGAAGATGAAGATGATGACTAAGATGGTGATGTTGTTGATGATGATGATGATGATGATGATGATGCTGATGATGATGATCATGATGATTATGAGGATGAAGATGATGATGATGTATATGACAATGACGATGACGATGATGATGCTGATGATCATGATGATCATGATGATTATGAGGATGAATATGATGATGATGTATATGATGATGATGATGATGATGATGAAAATGGAGATGTTGATGATGATGATGATGGTGATGATGATGACGATGAAGATGATGATGATGGAGATGACGATGATGAAGATGATGATGATGATGATGAATATTATGATTATGAAGATGATGATGATGATGATTATGATGATAGTGATGATGATGACGATGAAGATGATGATGAGGAAGATGATGATGAGGATGATGATGACGATGATGATGAAGATGATGCCAATGATGATGATGATGATGATGATGATGATGATGATGATGATGGTGATGATGATGATGACTATGAATATGATGATGATGAAGATGACGACGACGACGACGACGATGATGATGGTAAAGATGAAGATGACGATGATGATGATGTTGAGGATGATGAAGATGATGATGATGATGGTAATGGAGATGAAAACGGTGATGATGATGCTCATCATCATCATCACCATCATCACCATCATCACCATAATCTTCATCATGTTGATCATCATCGTCTTCATCATCATGATCCTCGTCATCATGATCATTATCATCATCATGTTCATCAGCATCATCATGAAGATCATCATCATCATTGTCATCGTCATCGTTGCCATCTTCATCATCATCATCTTCATCATCATGACCCCAATCATCATCGTCATCGTCGTCTTTGTCGTCATCTTCATCATCATCGTCATCGTCGTCTTCGTCGTCATCTTCATCATCATCGTCTTCATAATGATGACCCTCATCATATTCATCATCATCATCATCATCATTTCCATCTTCATCATCATCATCATCATCATCATCATCATTTCCATCATCATCATCATTGCCATCACCATCATCATCATTTCCATCACCATCATGATCATGAACATGATCATGATCATGATCATGATCATCATGATCATGATCATCATCATCATCATCATCATCATCACCTTCATCATCACCATTACCATCATCATCGTTATCTTCATCATCGTCAACATCATTACAGTCATCATCACCATTACCATCATCATCATCGTCAACATCATTACAGTCATCATCACCATTACCATCATCATCATCGTCGTCATCATCATCAACATCATTACAATTTAAAATTTAAATTACAATTACATTACAGTCTACACATTAGAATTCAATTACAATTTAACATTGCAATTCAATTTCAATTTAAATTTTCAAATTTAACATGTAATTACAACTGAAAATTCAATGTGTAGTTACAATTTAAAAGTTCAATTTCAATTACATTACAATTGTAATTTCAAAATTTAAAATTCCATTACATTACAATTTAAAATTTAAATTGCAATCACATTACAATTCACTTCCAATTACACATTGCAATTCAATTACAATTTAAAATTTCAATTTCAATTACATTACAATTACAAAATAAAAATTTAAAATTCAATTACATTACAATTTTACATTGCACGGGACTATTTTAAATTAGATTTTAAAATTTAAATTACAATTATATTAAGGTTGTATAGGTGTTGTATATCCTTATTTCTATCAAATATAAGTTTGTGGTGTGTATAGAACTTTCAATAGAAGTGGGAACATCTACCATTCAACATTTTTTCATAAAATCAAGATGGATACAAATCATTCTTTAAATATTAGGAATTTAGATGAGGCATTGAAGTGATACATACATGCACTTTTTTAACATTCTTATGGTTTTGTTACAATAAATATTTTAATTCAAAGTTAAGTTGCAATAACCATGCGTTAGCGAGGATTAATATTCACTAGTAAGCATATGGAAGATGGCTACGTTGGTTGTGTATAACATACTAAAGAACTCAACCCTTTCATTGTTTCTTCAGCTTTATGGTGGATCTCTTAAGATTGAAACGACATTCTCCATTACAATTCTAAAAACTGTATTTGAATATTTAAGGTCATATGATCCACATAAGCTTTCAATAAAAAATTGTTTCCTAGTATTGCTCAAATAGAATTTACCCATTTTATAAGGTTAGGTGGTTGTATTTTAATAATTCTTGGTTTTTAGAAATTATGACTCCTTAACACATGTTTATCCTATACTCTTCAAGTGTATTTAAAGTATCAATGTGCTTGACACATTGGAGCACCATGACGTAGGAAATTCATGGAGCACTAATAAATTCTTGTATTCAAAGTATCAATGTGCTTGTCACATTGGAGCACCATGACCCAATTTTCACAAAAACCTCTAGTGGTCACGTTGCAAGAAAAACCCTATATAAACAAGGAAAAATAAATTCCACAAAAATGTCCAATAAAATCATATTTCCTAAGTTTATCCATTTAATAAGGTAAGATGGTTGTATATTTTAACATTCTTGATATTCAAATGTTACACTGATTTTGTAATTATTTATCCTATATGTTAATAGTAATCCACCATCTAATATATTTATTCTTGGTCTTAAAATATCTAAAATAATTTCTTATAAAATTATAAAAAAATATTTCACAAAATAAATATTTAATATAAAAGTTAACAAATAATACTTTGATTTTAATATAAAAGTTTATTTTCACAAAATTGGTCATTGTTATTATATTTAATTTTAAATTGAGAATGATCATATTATTCATACAACATATCTTAAATTTTAACTTTCTCATAACTTTTGACTTTGGCATAAAGTCACTTTTATCTTAATAATAAAAAAATGTTGAAAAATAAAAATCTAAATTCATGATGGTGAAGACAATGATAATGAACATCATGATAATGATGATGATGATGAAGATGATCATGATGATGAAGACAATGATGATCAACATGATGACGATGGTGATGATGATGATGAACATAATGATGATGAAGATGATGATGCTGATAATGATGATAATGATGATGATGATGATGATGATGATGATGATAATCATCATCATGAAGACAATGATGATGACGATGATGATGAGGATGATGGTGATGATCGTGATGATGTTGATGATGATCATGATCAAGACGATGATGATGATCATGATGCTGATGATGATGAAGAAGAAGAATAAGAAGAAGAAGATGATGATCATCATCATCATCTTGAAGACAATGATGATGATGATGATGATGATGATGATGGTGATGATGATGATGATGATGATGATGATAATGATAATGATGATTAACATGATGATGATGATGATTACGATGATAATGATAATGATGATTATCATGTTATGGTGATTATTATGATGATGGAGATGACTATAATTATGATAATTATGATGATGATGATGATGATGATGATGATGAGGGTAATAATGATGATGATAATGAAGATGATGATGATGATTCTCTTCATGATGTTGATGGTGATGATGATGATAATGATGATAATGATGATGATGATGATGATGATGACGACGACAATGATGATGATAGTGATGATGATGATGAAGATGACGGTGATGATGGTGATGATGATGATGTTAGTAACTCTTTTTTTTAAGATAAGATAAAATAATAGGTCTAATTAAATATTTACCTTTTAAATATATTTCATTGTCTTCTTCATCCAAGTCATCATCCATATCATCAGATCCAGAGTAAACATTGTAAGGATTGGCCATATCATCATCATCATCTAAGTCAGTTACGCTCATCGTGTCATCGTCGATATAATATTCATGGGAATTTTCTGCTACATCATCCGATTCAACTAATTCTTGGACATATTCTATTGGATCATCATCATCATCTAACTCATGTTGATCATTCTCTTTATCATCATTTTATTCTTCCAGAGAACCCTATTCATTACCATCGTCTAGGTTATACTTTACCGGCCTTCCCCTTGGATCATGTCTCACAACAAATGACTAGCCCGCTTTACCTGGAACCTCCAAGTAAAATACATGTTCACATTGGACTGGAAGAACATAGGGCTCCATTCTTTGATAAAAAAAACCTTGTATTTACCATGGTAAATCAATTATCATGTTCAATAATAGTTCTATCAGGATCACGTTGATTCAATCGTAACCTGTACCATTTGAAAACGAACAGAACTACCTTGAAGGATTTAAAGTCACACTGTAGAATATCTTCCAAATACCCATAGTATCAGGTTTCTGAGAGTTCTGGATGTCTGTCACTTCTAGATGAAACATTGGTCACCTCAAATACTGTAGATATCCCACAATTTGATGTTTTCTTTGTTTCATCCAATTTTTTGATGCGATACTTACAACCATTGCAGACCATAGCCTTATGGTGTTTTACCTACAACAAGTATACATGAAAATATTACACAACGATTCAATAGTTATGCAGTAATACATGGAAAAAAAAACATGTACGTCAAAATGTAATTTGAAAAATAAAATATTTAGAGTGATTGATTAATATGCTTTCCATTTTATCTTTTAAACCATATGCTAAATTGATTTCCCTTTCTGTAATATTTCTATCTCCATTGCGAGGTGCTGCTTTTACCAATGAAGCCACACCTTCCCATGATATTCCATGACCCAATTGTTTGCATCATGCAATCCACACCTTCATCCAGTCAAGATTGTTTGCGATGTATAAATGAATTGCATCCCACTCTCGACCAACTGGTTGATGACAATAAACATTAAAATTTAAGACATATGTAAATTTTCTGAACAAAGTATACGCTCTTAATTGATGCAATAAATTGAAAATGTAATTAGAATATGAGTGATATAATTGACATCTGCTAGCTAATAATTACCTTTCACCTTCCTCGATCTACCTTTCCCCTTCAGGTACTCCCCTTCAAAATTGTTATTGGAGTTTGGATCACAAATGCGACGTAAATTGAGCATTGACGCTAAATCAGGAAGATATTCACTAACATACAACATGATTTGGTATAACATATATCCTTCCATCATAGAAACCTAATCATGTGCTTGTTGTCTCACCAAATCCTTCATAAATTTCAAGTTCCTCTCAACCATTCACATGGACCTTGAGTGCATAGGTCCACACAACTCAATCTCCTCAACTTGGTGTAGGAGGTAGTGTTCCTATGCATTGAAAATTGCCGAAGGTAGATGCTTTTGCATTTCACACATGAGACGAGGAATTTCCCTCCTCCAATACTTTATATTGTCTTTATGGATTTCTTTAGATGTCAACCATCTACAAGTGACACAAACCAATAACAATATTTAACAAAAAAAAACATTAAATTACATATCATGAAATAGTGCACAAAAAACAAATATAAATTCTATGAAGAATTAAAGAAAGGCTAAGCACAAGAAACTAATCTCTAGTTACTTCATGTATTTACCAATATTATATATAACTTGTTTGACATTGTTGTCGAAGTTGTCCATGAGAGAGAGAGGTAGAACATACTATATTGATATACAAACCATGTAATTTTTTAAACAAAGAGTATACAAACAAGAAAAAAAATCTATGCAATAAAATGAGAAAAAAAACTTATATGGACATAAAAATATAATTACCTTGATGAAGATGTGCCAATCATGCGTTTTTACCCCCGCAAAATCAAATTTTTGTTATGATATTCTTCAAGTTCGCACAAAATCCAGTGGGAAATTTAATTTTCTGCATTACTTCTTTGACAACATTACTTTGTTGCATCGTAAACATCCATGGAATTGAGTTTATATTAATTCGGTCTCCGTTTATATGAAATTGGATGACGTCTTTCATTGTATGGTTTCCTTCTTGAATGTCTTTGAAATATTTCACAATTTTCTCTTTCTCCCTCCTTAGATCCAGTAGTCGCCATAATGTTTCAGTCACATTCTTTCCAATATGCATTATATCAAAAAAATGAGCAATTTGTAGGTGCTCATAGTAGGGAAACTTGTTGAATTGTATAGGATAACTTTTCATTCCTCACGGAATCCCATTAATGCCTTCATGATCACAATGGACATCATGAATATTAGTTTATAAATAAATTACATTAGAAATCAAATATGGCCACTACAGTAAACAAATCACAATAAAAATTAAAATACATAACAATTCATATACGATGATCCATACATACCAGCTTGACGATTTCTAATGTATTGCATCTTCCAAAGGTGAGGTGTCATTCTCCATGGTTTTGATGCAGTCTCCTGCTTCCCATTGAAAATATTTTTTTCGGTTGTTCTATATTTGTGATTCTTAGAGAGGAAATTCTTATAA
>LPNX010881431.1:328525-394639 GCA_001517045.1 Pseudotsuga menziesii | reverse complement strand
TATATATATAGATAGGAAATATCTATGTAAATTATAATTATATATAAACTATATTAACCACTTCATATAATTAAATTCAATTAAAGTGGAACTTAAAAATACAAACCATAAAATTGGGTTAACCCAGGGGCATCGTGTATTGTCCATACAACCATTACATGGAATTGAAATTGCCTTTGTCATATTGGTATAGATACATCATACATAGTGATGCCATTCCATAACTTTAGTAGCTCATCTATAAGAGGTTCGATATATACATTCATATATTTGAATTGGAACTTACCTAATTGATTCGAATTACATATAAAATTTATAATTATGAGAACCATTAAGATATATAAACCACACACAAGAGTAAAATAATATACATATGAAATTAGGAAAAATAATACGAAAAATGAGATGCCACAACTACATTAGAAGTAAAATAGTTGTAGACACAAAATACTTGGAATAATCATCGACAACATCATGTGTTTCCTCTTTATTGACAACCATGGAGGAATGTTATTGTTGATAACAAAAATAGGCCATACCGTGTAAATGGATTTCATCTGTGAAAACAGATTAGCACTATCTGCTACCAAAAAAATACTAATAATACGTGGTTCTTCTTTCAAGTGATGCCACTTTTCCTCCATATCTATAAATGAAGAACCATTTGCAGGCATTCGAATAACATCATCTTGACTTTTGTTCCTGGCATGATAATCCATAAATTGTGTTATGTTATTGCACCTAAACAGTCGTTGCAAACATAGAATGATGGAAATATAATGAAGAACCTTGTGAGGAACCTTTTTTGTTACTTGATCTATTCAATATCTACTTATATGACATTCCAGACATTCTGTTGCAAATTCATGCTGATTATAATATAACACGGTCATCGGGGCATGCATGAATTGATTCATAATGCATTCCAATCTCTTTCATGATGGAAGATAAATCTCAATATGTGCGAGGTAAAATATTTGATGGTGGTAACAAAAATTCAGCCATCAAGCTACATAATATATATATATATATATATATATATATATATAGTTAATGTAATATATAAATAATATTAACAAAACAAACTTCATCTGTATGATGATCAATAATGAATTAACAATACAATTATTAGAGGAATACAAATAAACTTTATCACAATTGTATATATGTGATGGATTATTTTACATAACTTAGAATCCATGTGATTGATACGTTTGAAAGACCATTCATAACCTTCAAGTTAATTATCAACAATACATCATAGAGAGTATTTTTTTTGGATCCTTCATAAAGGGGTTCATATGCCTTATCAGGAAGAGGTATATCGTTTTCATTATCAAAGTCATCAAAATTTTCATTATCATCATCATCATCATAATCCATTCTAACATTAAATGAATCATGGATCAATGTATTTGTACCATCATCTTCAACTACATTATAAGTATGATCATCTTGTTCAATATGATCATTCACTTGTTCTCCATTAAACATAGATGATCCATGATCCTCTAGAACTTGTTCTGAAATCACTTCCTCTAGAAGATATGTTGTAGGGTTTCTTTCCTTTATAAATACATTAAAACATCAATAGATATAAGTTAATATAGGAAATATTAAAATAATACATACATTTACCAAAGCAAAGAATATAAAAACTTTATAATGCTAAGCCTACAAATGGATGATATTGATTCCCCCCCTCAGCGTGTCCATGTTCCCTGCAATGTTTTGTGGCTGTTGAGATCAATATTCTTCTCCTCCTAAATCCCCTGCATTGAGTACATGGACAGTAACATTTTCCATCACCCCTTCGATTCATTGCATCCCATAGTGTAGCAAGCAATTGTAGATTGTGATCGTTTGGATCAGGAATATTTCTATTTGACATTTTGTCCCAAACTTCATGAATGAATACTATCAACAAACTTAAAAAATCAAGTTCCACGCATCACAATTTTCTCAAACAGAGGTTTGTCGAAGAATAGAAAATCCCTGCAAACTGTCTGTTGAAGAAAAAAAATTCCCGCAACTTCCCGTCGAAGAATAAAACAATTCCTCAAACCATCTGTTGAGGAATAAATAATTTTTGCAAACCATCCATTGCTTCTATAGAAAAATGTTAGAATGTTTAAAAAGATTTATATTTATAATTCGGCAGTCGTCGAATATCCAACGATATGAACCTACTTACCATTGGAAATATGGGTTTATACTATTTGAAATATGTCTTTATATTATTTGGAAAAATTTATCGAGGACGTCGAAAATACGACGACTCATCCTTCAAGTGTCATAAAAAATTCGACACATTAGTGTCGCATATCCGATGACTCATCCTTCAAGTGTCATTGCAAATTCGACACACTAATGTTGCATATCTGATGACCTAATGTCACATATCAGACGACATAGTGTCGTCGAAAAACCTATGATAAGGTCGTCGAAAATTCGACGAGATGTAAAGAAATCGAAAGGTACAATACTTTTCATCATTGTAAGCTGAAAAAAACGTACTTTACTTCAGATGTCATCGGATTTTGTTGTCGGATTTTGGGTTCAAATCATGTTGTGACCATCAGGAAATAAACTGACACAAAGATGAAAAAACAGTCCAATCAAGTAATCATGAACACCGAAACCTAGAGCACAAAAGATGATATGCCTTGAAGGAAACACCAACAACTTGTCCTTCAAATTTAAATCCACCATCAATACCTCAATTAATACTACCACCCATTACTCATTTGCTCACCCAAAACAATTCTTCTATAAATACCGCATTAGAAGAGACTTGTATGTTATTCTGCGAAGAGCTTGATCATCATAGCGTCAGAACACTGGATCCCATCACACAACCTACTAAACTAAAGCATTCGACTGACAAAATGGAAACAAAGAAAGCAACTGCAACTACTAGATCCGCGACAAACAAAATCAAACAATTAGAAAGAGCCAGCACACCTTTAGAAAGTTGATTGCATAACATTCACAACACCAAAGTGGTCGAGCAACAATTGGATACAGTTTGGAATGAAATCAAAGAATGGGGAACAAAATCAAATGGTTGATGGAGGGAGGAAGAAAAACGACTAAGATCCAGTATAATCCTTAACTATATGAACACACCTTTAATGGATATCTTTGTAGGGATAAAGGAAGTCATTGTGCAGTTAATAATCGGTTGGTTCCATAATGGGAAGTTCTATTTTGCTACACCTGTTGAAATCAATGGCAACCTAATTAATCAAATCATAGGATTATCAAACAAAGGAGAACCTATTCCTATTGGACCAACCCTGGCCCTGGTCAAAGAGTTAACCGGTACACCATTAGGAAAATATTCAAGAGGGTTGATAGTTAACCAAATCCTCTATGCGACATCGAAGATAACCGCAAAAATTGTCTCAGTGGCTCTCACAAGTACAAGAAGAGGTTCCAACCTCAAGCTCCAAATGATCGACGAAGTACAAAATGTTGCGACAACTGAAAAATATTACCACTCAGATGACCACCTAGCTGATATTATCAAGCATATCTGTGTAAAATTCCAAGAGGAGGGTGCCCAAATCCGATTCCTTTCGTTGATAATATGGATAACCATGTACCATCTTTGACCACTCAGAGATAAGGAATTCACCTCCCAGAAAGGACCAATCATGTGGAACTTCAAATCATTCTCTCTGAATGGTTTTTGACTGTGACCAACAATAACAAAAATTTGGTTAGATACGTGGTTTTAGGCCTTAAAAATTAAAACAAGTAGATGGAGGGTATCCCGGAATATACGAAAAAGCATACCACTAACGACACACATCAAACTCAAGTTGGAAAATATGTCGGTTTGGTATTTATAAGGTGTTGGGGGAACAAGAAAATAACTTAGCTTCTACCCTTCAGTTGAGGACATTTTCTATGAACTTAGTCGGAAATCCAACACCAGATTGGATATACCCCCCTTAGAAAAAATAATTAGTCAACCAATGGTTGAACCTTTAAAATATGCAGAAAAAGAAGAAGACTATGAAATCTGTGTTCACCTCAACACATCCACTCTTGATCATGACCACACTGGTGACATCAAACCACTTGCGATTGCATTAACAGCCACACAAAAACCACATGGTCCAACAGAACAAAGTTCACCTCAACACATCCACTCTTGATCGTGACCACATTGGTGACATCAACCCACTTGTGATTGCATTAACAACCACATGGTCCAACAAAACAAAGCGATGAAAGCACTCAATATGACACCCATTTTCTAGAATATTCCCTCACCAAGAAAAATATCTATCGAGTGTCTAACGAGCTATTTAAATCTCAACAGAATAGGAAAAGTACAATAAAAGGAAAGGGGAAGCACAAGATGATTCTTTAGGATCCAACTGAATATGAAAATGCATAAAAGTTTTATAGTGCAACTCAAATTTTGGAGGACATTGCCAAAAATAAATCCTAGTTGACGAACAAATCAATAGATATATCATAGAGGAGGAGCAACAACTGGACCAACAAGAAACAAACTCAAAGAAAGTCCAGTTTTCTACGACACCATCTGTCGATCTTACCCATAGTCTACCAACTCCATCCCCGGCCCCATTTGTTGAAGAATAAGTTATACCGACTTCAACAACTTCCACATCTCTACCCCCAACAAATCCATATATGAAGAATTTACCAGCGCTACTAAGGGATCGTATTAAAAAAGATAATGATATCCAAGAATTCACCAACCAACTACCATCTGCCATCCCTAAATGGAAAAATATACTAGTAAAAGTACCTTTCTTAGTCGAGGAAGCATCGAATTCTACCTTAACCATTCCCAAAATTGTCGACCTTCCACAATCATCCATATCTAAAGCACAAGTTGTTGGATACGCTGAAACTATTCTACAGAGAAATCTCAACCCAACCAACAATATTGTGTTAGAGGAAATTTCTTCTTTCATCCCTTGACCTATTGACCAATTGACAGCACTGCAACACGCTTCCTCTTCAGAAACCCACAACTCCGACCCTGAAGTCAAAGCCACCGGTACTGTATTACCACTGACTTCCGAACTAAATTTTGAACGGACTTTGTTAAGCGTTATTGAGCAAACTTTTCCAAATGAGACAAAAAAATTACTAGTCGATCCTAACTTACATCCTTCACCTATTTTACCACTACCACTATCATCACCTATTCCCATAGGTATTCCCACAATTCCTTCCGAAATTACGAATATCAGTCATCCTAGTCCACTGTTACAACCCCAGCTACAAAGAAAAATAAGAAAGTAGCAATAGAAAATCCACTAGAGCAACTAAAAGAAACTGACAAGCAGAGTAAAGAACACAAACAATGAAAAATGAAATAGAGAAAAGAAAATAAAAAACAGGAGAAATAATAACAATGACAACAACAACATATAGAACAATTGCAACAACAACCACCCCTAGTATTTCATCAAGATCATCTTGGTTCAACAATTACATTCAATCCACATAAATCCAAAGAGAAAGAACTGGATCTGTTGGTAGATGAAATTGATAGGGAAAATAGACATATAATAGTACAAGCCAAAGAACAAATCAAACAACTAAAAAAAAAGTGGAACGCATTTGTAGCCAAGTGTGAGAGTTTGGTGTTATAGCTGATTTTACCACACTAGGTAGATCACACATTTATTTCCTTCTGTGTCCCTCTGCAGACTCCTTGGACCCCATGGACTTATATTATGCTTTTATGTTCCAATATCATTCCCAAAAATTGCATGTTTATACACATACGCAGCTTTTAAAGCAATACTCGTGTCAATATGCAGCTTTTGACCTCAAACCCGCATACATCGAGATGTGTGCAAAATGACAAATATTTTTGGAGTTTTCCTCATTTGAGTCTGAATAACTTGAATCTTAACCTTCAAAATTCCTTGATAATTCTTGGATTTGACCCTCCATTACCTCTTTGTAGTGCTGTATAAGGAACCCCTTGGATACATTGAAAGAGGAGAAATTGAAGAGTAAGGAAACTATAGTCCATTGTTGCCTCAGTTTTTCTTGTACTTGAGTCTGCATCCCTTTGTCCCTTGGAGAACATAGTGTTCTTCCCAAGCTTGCCTTTTCTTTGTGAGATTTCTATCGAGAGATGGAGGATTGGAGTGATGGAGGAGTAGGTGGAGGACTCAGTTTCTCTGGTTCGCAGAAGTGCCAACAAAGTTTGTCACTATTGTATTTCTGATTTATTAATAGAAAAATATTTTCCTGTCCAATTCATGTGCATTTTGAATATGAATATTGAATCCATGGATGTATTTAATTTCTTATATATGATTTATTATATATGCTGGAGTACTTCTAACACATTCATATATACCATGCTTTCTTTATTTGTTGTTGTTTAGAGGAAATTATAATTGCAATTGCATTGGAAAATCTCAACAGGGATCTACTTCAACCGTTCAGAACAAGGTACGATTCTATATCCCTTAGTGTTAGATTTGCTTACTGCTCTTGTATATTGGCAAAAAGTGATTTCGTCTATCATACTATCTATTGTGGTACCCACAAGCCATATAAGTTTCTCTCCGTAACAGAATTGGTGACTCCATTGGGTAGGTTCCTAGTTGTTTTTCTTTGGGGATTGGGTATACAATGCATTTGAATTTCTCTTTATTTCTCTGTTTCTGTGTCCGTTCTGGAGGTATGTTTTCCCAATAGTGTCCTGTAGGAGTAACTTGGATTATCAGTTTTCCCTCTTTTTCTTCTTGTACGTGAGTATTTGCATTACAGTTGTGTATACACAGTTTTGTCTTGAATTCCTGCGTATGTATGCAGGTTTATTGGATACATTCGCGTATGCTTTTGTTTGAGCTTTATTTGGGATATTGAGTGTTGTTGGGTGAGTTTTGATGATTGCTAAGTCTTCTTGGGTGCTGTTGGTGTCTATATACAACCTCTGTTTCTGACCAGAGACCCCTTTTGATTTATTTTCAATTAGGTTTTGTTCTTGTCATTTATTTTTTCCTTTTTGTTTTGGGATTAGTTCATTATGTCTCTTTTATCTTGGTGCCCTTCTTGGCTGTTGTTTGTGAGTGGTTGCAGGGTTTGGGAGTTATAGTGTCTGTTATTGATTTTTACATCTCATTTATTTATAAAAATACAAAAGTATTTTTCTTTTGCATACTTATTCATCCTTGCATTTTTGCACTCACATGGTACTTGCATTAGTTTTTCTTGTTGAATTATAGTCAGATTTTTATTTAGGAATGATTTCATTCTCGTTTGAAGGAAAAAAATTGCAACTCATGTAGTGGCATACCATGTTTTTCATTCTACAAATATTGCACTTAGCATTGTTTGTTAGGTGTGCACATTTATTTAATTGCTGAGTCTTGATATCATTAGTTGCACGACCATTTCCCTTCGAGTAATTACAACCATTATAATCAATGCTTAATTAAAATGAACTACACATTTTTCTTTTATAGGGTTCACCAACAAGATTAGGATTTAGATTATTGGAATAGTTCATTGTGAGTCAATTATCCAAGAATAGTAAATATAAACAATTAGGTGTCTATCCAGGTGAGAGTGAGAAATCCTTGGTACAATTAGTGTTTCTCAGGAAGCTCCTCTTACACAGGAGTCAAGCACAAGGCAACGTGCATGATTATGATTGGGATAGCCCTTTGTCACTTTTTTGAGCACTAGATATATTTCTAGGATTGTATTCATATATGGGGGCTCTTTCGAGAGTTTCGGGCTTTTCTACCCTGCCCATATGGTTGATCCCACCTGCGACTATCCGCTTGAGCATTGATTATATTGGGGTAACCTTAGTTTCCTTACCTAGGTATCAAAGGAGGTACTTGCAGAGGTTATTCTGTAGGTGTCCTGGCCAGGTAGGGGTCAGACAGCATAGTCACTTTATGCATTGAAGCTTAGGGCAACTATAATTGGTTACAAACCTCCTGTTATAGTGTATGGGAGTCTCAAGCTTCTCCTAGGTGAGGCTCACATATCCTACCCTTCGTTTGCTTGTTTATTTGATATAGATTTTATTAGGAGTGTGCTTTGTGTATGCTATATTGCTTAGGGTTGTGTAGTTAGATTGAGTCTTTTCTTTTTTTTGATTCATTGTGGATATAGGTGCGACACTTTGTCATTCTTGTCATTTAGTAGGACTTCTGCCTTCTACGTATCCTCCTCCTTTGGGAGAGAGAACCAGACAGTCTAGGCAGACTAGCTCTCACTTTTATTCACACAAAGATATCACCATGAGTGACCATGAGCCTAATATCCTAGAGATCCCTTATCTTCCACCTCCCGTATGGGAGGTTGAATTTTCAAGCACATATGGGACTCCAATAGGGTCCGGCCTTTTTATGGCTAGGACATCACCTGATGATCCATCACAATTCATGGGATACATGAACGCAAATTGTTGGTATTGGTCACATAGTCCGAACCATGAGACTCGCCATGCACCCACTAGCAGTAGCACAATAAGGTATGGCATGCCAGACCTTCCTGAGATCGGTCCGACACCCAATGTCAGATCAGGTTTTGACCTCAGTGTTGAGCCTGGGGGCACTTCCATTCCTTTCCAAGAAGAGAGGTTTGGTAGCACTAGTCATATTATACCTTCCATCCCTGTGGTGGAGGTTCCTTCACACATGCATCCTAGGCCTAGCACCGTTGTTCCTGTTCGAGGGACTGATACTAGACATGTGAATATTAGGGGCACAAGTTATATCCCTTCCCATATTCCATATTCTTCAACACTAGTTCCTTCAAATTCATTTTTGACGACACATAATCCTCCTAACTCACATGGTCCTTTGGGCCAGAGTTCTACCGTTAGTCATGTTCATCCTGCGTCTAGTCACACCATAGTGTCACAAGTCCATTTTACTCCTTATGTATCAGTCGGGTATGTACCACCTTATGGAAAGTCTTATGTACCAGATTATGGACCATCCTATGGAGCATCTTATGGACAAACATATACACCTTATGGGTCCGGGTACCAACCCGCTTATCAGTCTCCTAACTATGGCTTTGTAGCACCCCAGCCTCAAGGTAGTCCAAACCATAATATGAAACCCTATATGGGTCAAATGGGAGGAGGTTACTATCCTATTAGCCAAGGCCATGGTGTCTATAACAATCAAACCTATGTGAACCAGCCCTATCAAGGATCATGGAACCAAATGGCTCATCCTAGGTCCCTTTCCTTGCAACGTTGAACTTACCTGACTTGTCGAGATTGACAAATAATCCTTTGTCTCATTACCCGGCTTGGTTGTTCGTTTCTGCCAATATTCCTTAGGACATTCCAAAGTTCCAAGGTAAGGCTGGCGGATATCTTGGTGAGCATGTCATGATGTTCCACCTTTGGTGCTCTTCGAACTCCTTAAATCATGATTCGGTTTGTTTAATACTATGTCAACGCACCCTTACGGGGCCTGCGGAAAAGTGGTACATAGAGTTTCCTAGGGGGACTTATACATCGTTTAATGACCTAGATATGACCTTCCTCAATCACTTTCAGCTACAAGTATGTTATGATGCCGATATTGAACTCTTGTCGACATTTCGGCAGGACAAATCCACACATATATCTAATCACATTCAAGAGTGGCATAGATAGAAGAGATTGATTAAGGCCTTTATACCACTAGAGTTCCTTTTGGAATGGTTCCTCAAGTCTTTATTTCCATACATAGTGAAGGGTGTTTCCACATCCAGTGTGCAAAATGAGGAACAAGCTATATTTAGAGCTCAGTAGCTAGATTTGATTTATGCTCAATATGGGATCTTGTATGAGATCATACCGAACGCACCTAGATACAATTTTGACCCTAAGTTTAAACCTGGACCACATGCCAATGGCATTGTTGGCTCTGCAAGTGCTAATCCTACAAGCTCAGTTACAAAACAAATGAATAATTTTTCTACTAACCAGCCTGCATCAGAACAAGCTACGACTTCATCTATCCTATGCAAAATTCAGACGTACATTAGTGTAATCATTGAACTAGAAAGGTAACCAGCAACCTAGACAGAATAAAAAGAAAGGTAAAAACAATTGAAAGGGTGGGAATAGGAATGAAAATGATAATAAGGACAAGAACAACAATAATGCTGGGTAGGACAAGAAACCTAAGAGTAATGTTAAATTTCCTTTCAAGTTCATTTCAGTTTATGCCCTAGTTTAAAATTTTGTTTGAAATCTAGTTTAAATCCTATTTATTTTTAGTTTTTGTTGTTGCCGAAGCCTCTGCAAGGAAAATCCGAGTTTTTTTGGCCACAGTACAGGTTACTGTCATCCTGATCTGACTCGGGATCAGAAAAACCCCAAATTCAGAGCAGGTCACACTTATCGAGCCCAAATAGGGGACCAGGTCACTCATTTAGGCCTCATAGGCATGACCAGGTTGCCCTTTTTCCCCCGAAAGGTGCGACTTCCCTCAGAAAGGCAGACTGCTTTTGTCTGTAAAATCTATGTGACCCCCTCGCCTGTTTCTAGAAAGATTGGGTGACCCCCTCGCCACATTTGACCCGAAATGTGCGGTCTGTCACTCAGAAGTTAATTTTTAGTTTACTAAGGACTGTCAGTGTGGCTCAGCCACCTCTGTCTAGCACAATAGTCCCATTTCTGTTTCTGTGTTATTTTACTGCAATTTCATGTACAAACAAAGTGTAAATCCAAAAACATTTAATTGGTTAATGAACATAGCCTAACTAAAAATGACTTAAAATCAAATATTGCTTACCCTTCCTCCTCTACCCAGTCATCACCCTTCAGGGTATTTTGGGATAAGACGAAGGGCACAACTCGTATATTAATATTCCCTTCACCTAATATTGTTCTAAACCATTAAAAGCGGATGACTTGGAAGGTAGAGGGGGTAGAGAAGGAGGGATTCTCATGCCACTAAGAGTCCTCCCTGTTGGCCAACCTTGCATCTGGGAGGGGACCTGTGGATCTACAGATGGGATTAGTCCCATTGTGTTGAGAGCCCAACACCTTCTCTTGGTTGAAGAAGAATATAGGTGTAAGGTATTCACCTAGTTAGGCTGTCACAATTCAGGGTAAAAAATGGTATCTGTCTACACAATTTCTATTTATTTAATGCTTGTATTCATAATGATATTAACTCTACGACATATTCATAAACCACTTATAGCCACCTGATAACAGAAAAACAACAAGACATATACACCATACTACGTAATCAACCCCACTCAATTCATGACGTTGAGAGAGCCACTAAAATTGATTAATTTACACTAAGTTCAAAAATATGCAGTCTTTGAGGACATAAGTCCCTGACTGCCTTAACCATGGGAAGTAATTGGGCTCAGCCCAAAAAATCATTGTGAGGAGTACCACGGGAACCCCAAAGTATGTGGCTGCTGAGAGGAATTGCCAAGCGAAACGGGCAACGACCCCCACCGATTGACTAGAAACGCCCATGAGGAAAAAGACAAGCGCTATCTTTGGTAGTCTTGGTGGTCGAGTGACCACCTGCAGCTAATAGGAATCCATTGAAACCGGGGTCCAAAATATCATTCCCACCATTTTGATACACAAATCTAACATAATTGATCCCTCGCGCTCTTCCTCATGCCTAATAGGTGAACCACCACAATTTAGGTCATTGAACCGACACCATCGAGACCATTCTCGATGACCTCTCACACCATCAGAAGGCCACACATCCTCTGATTCAGATTCAAACCCATATCAATTTGAACCAGACCTACACATAACACCATCAAGCCCCATCGCTGGTGCAAACCCGGATCCATTTTTCGGCATAGAAATCACTAGTGGGCCCATGTCCACACCCCAAATTATCACCAACAACCCTGCAGGTGGCCCCAGCACAGTCATGCAAACTGTCATCACTCAGCTACCACCACCCATAGTAACCACTCAAGCTGTCCCACCTACAACACTTGGGGGCAGTGGCCCCTCCACCTACACTGCCCCTCTTGTCACACATGGGGGCAGTGCCCCTTCCATCCACACTGTCCCTCACACCACACTTGGGGGCATTGGCCATCTACAATGGAACCACCAGCACCCCCAGCTATCCAGGTACATTATGCACCTGCAAACCCCACCACCATACTTTCCCCATATCACATCAACCTGGGGTCAAATATGCCTTTCATGGCTCATCTTAACTTGCCTGATTTGTCTCGATTGACAAATGACCCCATTCACCATCAAACCTTCTAGCCTCCCATGCCAACCAAACTTCCCTTAGACATTCCCAAGTTTGAAGGGAAGGCAGGGGAGTGTCCCCAAAACCACATCATGACATTTCATCTATGGTGCTCATCAAATAGCATTGTAGATGATTCGATGAGGCTAAGACTGTTCCAATGCACCCTCACAGGTGTGGCAGCCAAATGGTACATTGAGCTACCGCAAGCCAAGTACCCAAATTTCAACTCCCTAGCTTTCATGTTCCTGTAGTATTTCCAACTCCCTGTCAGATATGACGAAGGGGTGGAGATCCTATTATGTTATCACTATAACATTGCGACACATATAACCGACCACATCCATGAGTGGCAGTGACATCGTAGTTTGTGTAAAATCCAACTTGAGGACAGGATCTTCTTGTATTGGTTTCTCAAAACCTTGCTCCCGCCCATAGCAAAGGACGTCACATCCGAACGTCCTCAATCTGAAGAGGAGGCCATATTGAAAGCCCAACAGTTTGACCTGATCTATGCACAGTCTGGATACCTTTACACCGTTATTCCATATGCTCCCCGTCCGGGCACCTCCTATCGGGATGCACCAGGGGCATCTCATGCTATAGATGGCATCATAGGGTCGTTCTCCCAATAGCCACAGCACCGTCTGACACCACCTGTAGTTCCACCACAACCAAGAAACACTGCTAGTGTTTCCTACCAAAACCAAACTCTGGACTATGCTAGAATGATGTCCCAGTCTAAAGCAACAACTTCCTATGCACAACTTGCACCACCGTAGCAGGCTCAAGCCTTGGCATGGCCAACATAGCCGTACGTGGGGCAAATGCCCACATTTGTGGCACCGCCACCTACCCAAATTTATTATGCACCACCAGTGAAAGAGGTTCAAGCCCCCGCCCCTACTCCACCTGCTCTGTTGGGACTTGTATTTGCACAACAAAACTGTCCCAACTAGCCTACCCCCAACAATAAAAAAGGGCAAGCTAGAAATAATCAGCCTTGAAACCAAGCCAATAATCAACTGTAGGGAGGCGGTCAGCAACCAAACCCTCCCAACAATGCTGCAGCAAACTGACCTACCCAAAACCCCCCACGACCAAATTCACCTAGACGTAATGCCTCGTTGCGCATAAACCAACCATGCACACTCTGTGAGGTCTATGGGCACTACACATCCAAGTGTCCCCTCATGGGTTGCGCTAAGCAGGCCATTCGGAATGAGGTCCAATAGGTCGCCAACGCTACGAACCAATCTCAACCCAACCTGGCACCATAAGGACCTCCTCCTATGGTGCTTCAAAAACTACTACTAGTCCAAGGATTGGTGGCAACCGCACCCCCTCCCCAAGCCAATCCCAATGCTCTGGGGGCACCTCCGATGGCAGAAATAGGTGTCCACCATCTGCTAGCCATGACAACTGAAGAAGTCAACTTACAAACTAGAAGGAATCAGTACGGAGCCAACACTGAACCTGCCGACCCATCAGTGGCATCAACATCTAAAACAACCAACCTACCTCTTTAGTTACCCCCATTCCCATATGCCGAGTGGCTAATAATTCCACAGCTAGAGAAGTGGTCAGCTATAGCATCATGGATGATTTGGCCCAAACACCAATGACCATGTCCGCTCTGGAGGTACTCAAAATGTGTCCAACACAATGGAAAGCACTACTAGCCTCCCTTGGGGCCGTAGATCCCTCCGAATCCAAGTTGATCACATTTTACACGGAGAAAGGAGAACCATACATGCCATCCACCATCGCCTTCCAAATCCCGATGTCAATATGGAATCTAGTCATGCACCGGTGCATAGTGGATGAGAGGGCATCCATGTGCATTATGTCTACCCTGGTTTGACAGAAACTTGGATCCCCAATTCTGCAACCATCCTCCACAACTCTGCGGGCTTATGACGGCCATCCCTCTAAGGCCCAAGGAATCCTCCCCCATGTCCCCATCACATTAACCAGGAAGATAGTTCTAATTGACATAGAAGTTGTCAACGCTCAACTGGAGTATAACCTTCTCCTCGAAAGAAGTTATATGTATGCCGTGAGAGCTATCGCATCAACTATCTTTCGTCTCATGATGTTCCCCCACGAAGGGAAGATTATGATGGTTGATCAAATCAATTATCATGATCCACAAGGGTTAACAACACCCGCCAACGTTATCCCTACCATCACCACCATTGAGCCACAAGGGACAACCACACATGCCAATGGTGTCCCTGTAATCAACACCATGGTTGACAACACACCAGCCTCCCCATTGTTGAATGTGGGCCTTGGCTTGTTTTTCAATACCACCATGATGACTCCTTTCCCCTTAGTGTCACCACCACTGACACAAAATGAGACTATGGACTTGTGCATGGTCTCATCCAGCACTGCTGCACCCAAACAACGACCTTAGTCATAGCCCCAACCACAACCACAACATTGTCTGCAGCCGCAGCACCAACAGAAACCACAAAATCATCCACATCCACAGCATTACACGTATCCACAACCACAACCCCACCCCCACATACAACCATTAGGGAGTTATTTGGGCTCATCTCCAGCCCATACGATTCCCTTCCTCTTTCCCCTGCCTGGTGTCATGAGCAAGCTGGTAATGGCCACCTTAAGCCTACCTAACTTTACATTGGGAATTCCAGTGTGGTATCTTGATCCACCAACTCAACCACCAATGCCCCAGGTTGTTTTAACCCCAATGTATCCCATTGCAGTCGAGTCTCATCCTCCACCCGGTCTGCAAAAACCAACCACCCCACCCGCACCTACACCGCCCCACCCAAAAAGGGCCAGGGGAAAGAACGCCAAAGCCACCGTAAAACCTCGATAGATATCACCTTGCACCTTCTACGAACAATAGGGCCATCCAATTCAAAATTTCCCTAAAATTCCAATGATCCGTGTGCATTTGGATGCCATGGACACAACCAAAAACCTCCCCGTGGTTGAAATTCCAACCGCGCCAATAGTCAGGAACAAGTCATTAAGAACAAACCATGCTTGCACCCTATGCGGTCTGTATGGACACTATTCTCACCATTTCCAAGACTTGCCTGAATTTCGAATGGCTTTAGCCAAGATTCGTCAACATTCCCTTGAATCTGAGATCACTTTGATCGAAGAAGTTCACCCCCACCTCCTTCTTCAAACACCATGTCCATTTACATGATGTCTAGTTCTACAGACCCTCTTATCTCCACCATCACCGATGGCTTATCAGACCTGTCTCTTCCGTTGTTTCCCCAGCCACAGCTACAACCTCAGTTGCAACCTCAACCTCAATTACCAGGGAAACAATGGGGTTCATTCCCGATCAACATGATCCTTTTCCTTTTCCTTTTCCTTTTCCTTTTCCTACCATTTGGGATCATAAGTTACTTTGTCTTGGAAACCCACAATCTATAGGATTTCACACTAGGAGATCCTGTGTGGGACCTTGAACCACCTACCCTACCTCTAAGGCCCCAGTATGTGTCGACTCATGTCCATCCAATTGAGATGATGTTTCACCTACCTCCGGGTCCATCAAAGACTCCTCCCACATCTAGGCCTGCCCCTCTTCCTCCAACAGAGACTGGGGGCAAGGCCACAAAAACCACAACCAATACCATTTACATGATTGATAGCACTAGTCACCCTTTTGTCTCATCTCTTGTGGAAGATCCACCTAATCTATCACGACACCACTTACACGATGACAGAGAGATCTGTAAGACCACCTCTGATTTTTCCCCATTCCCTTTAAACCATAGTGTGGAATTGGTTCTTTCCATAAAAGACCAGATTCCATCACCTTGCCTTGCCCATACCTTCATCTTGGCAAGGGGGCATACCTCTTCACTGACTCAGATGGTCGACTCTTGAAGAATTCGTGCAACGAGCTCCACCTCAAGAGAGCCTATGCCTAATACCACCACTATGAGTCCCTTATAGCGTATTTTTCTCTATTTTTTGTTTTTCAATGTTTTTTTCCGCAAGTCACGGCAGAACCATTAGATACTAATCCCAAATCACCTAGAACCTGTTTGAGACACCCCTCACACCTCCGAGCCAAAATTTCTATCTCCTTATGAGACCATTGTGTCATGTTGAACAAACAAATTTCAGGAACTCTTCCAAGAAGTTACCTCGATTCACGAGCCACAGCATGGTGATGCAAGTGTCTGCAGACCTGTACTTGTATCACTCTTTCCTACCGCTACTCATGCGGGTTTTTGGGCCACCACCCGTTAAGGGTCACCATTTTTCTTTTTGTTTTGTATTTTAACACATAGCTTTCTACTCCGTCCACCGCACCTCATGCGAATCTCTGGACCAGTGTCCAAAAAATGATTTATTTTTCTTGCATGTATTTGGCATATAAGTGCCCCTGGAATTGCACTCACATCACATGTAGTCAAGTCCATCCACCACAACTCACACACAGCTCTCCTGACCTCTATCTGAGAGCCACTTGGTTTCTGTGCCTCTACCGCACCGACTCGCAAGCCTCTGACATGATCTATCCCATGCATGTATTGGTATGTTTTAGAGCCTTCTGCTCCATCCATACTGCGCGGATGACCTTTGGACCACTATCCACTGTCTTGACATGGGGCACCGCCTGTGCCACCGCAATCGGTTGACCATACTAGAGTTTTGTTTAAGCTCTTTTCTAACTCCTAAAAACAATGAAAAGATTGCTGAGCACAGCTACTTCCTTTCCCACTTGCTAAAATATAGGAAAGGGCGTCTACATCGTCTCATTTACCTCCTTTTTTGGACCATGTATACCATTAAATGAAAAGGACCACCTTGGCGTATTCAAGCCAAGACCATTCCCCTCTGCATACTTTTATGCTTTCTCGGGTAGAGGGGCCGCATTTTACAAAAAAGCTCACCATGGGTTGTCGTTAAGCTCTTTTCCAGCCTTCTCATCAAGAAAATATTGTCGAGCAAACTTGGTTTCGTTCATGCTCGTAAAAGTATCTGAATGACCGTCCAGTCAGTATAGGTTTAACGTTTTCTAGCCTGATTGGAATACCAATGATAAAGAAGTCTCTCATCCCCCAAAGGATGGGCGACCTCTCCTATGTATAATTTTATCCTTTTTCAGGCACATGAGACTACCAATGAAAAATATCCCCCATTGGAGTCTTATTCATGCTTTCAGACTCTCTAAAATTGAATGCACCATTGAGCATTTACCTTCTTGGGCTTGCCAAAAAGCAATGAGATCATACCACAACGGTATCCCTAGACACCACCCCATAGAAAATAGTTTACCAAAATTCCCCCTTTGAGTCGGCTTTGTTCAGAGTACTCTGCAATGTGTCTTCCTTGGATCCCATCAATATCAAAAGTGTCCACCTGCCCCAAGTATTTCCCATCTGCAGTGACATTCCTAGTATTATAGCTATGATCCCATTCCCATGAGTCAGTTTCATTTGCTACCTGGTCCGCCCTGTCGTCATACTCTAAACAAAGGAAGTTTGAGTCTACCACACTCCCCTTCCCCTATTCAATTCTATCCCTCCCCTTCCCTCCCCCCATTCAGTGGATCAGTCCGTAGATTTTCTCACACCTTTCGGTTATCTCCCTCGCACTTTTGGTTAAGGAAACATCATTGCCTTGACTAGGGGCCGGTCTCCCTCTGTCAACGGCAACACACATATTCCAGAGGATAGACCCTGAGGTCCTTGTACCTTGGTTTCATTAACATCATTGATGATTTCCTTGGACCACTTAAGAGGATTCCTTAGTTCCTCTCGGGATGGTTGTTTCTCACATGCTCGACTTCAACTAAATCATCACACCGTTAAGATTCATAGAGGGTTTGGTCCGTGTAGTATTTGGTTGAAGACCCCAGATGTCACTTGACTATAGCACACTGATGAGTCTATTCAAGGGACCTAAATAGGTTATGTCCCTTATGATTTCTGGGTTGCATTGGAGACAGTGTTCATAAGGCCCAGCAGTGCTTCTATATAGATTTATGATTGATGCAGCATACTTGTACCACAGAGACTCTGACTCTCAATCAGCGAGTCCATACAGCTATGTACCATCCCAGATCCAGCAGGTAGGCCATGAGTCATGAAGATATAGCATTCCATGAGAATGCCATGGGTCCAATGTAGCAGTTCTTTAGATCAGTATTGTATTCATCTTCACATTGAGGCAACCACTATGTACCATCAGTTGTATATGATCAGCTCTCGTATTTTAGAGCATAGATCAAATTATTCTTTTGACATTGTCACGAGCATGGGGATTCATGCCTCATCCATATACATGTCACACATTATTTGTATCTCACTCATTGATGGGAACCATATTAATACAAAAACCAAAATCCACCATGCCCCAGCCTTGGAAGCACCACCTCTCCACATCAAATCCTATGATGTCCATTGGCCATATGTTGAGCTCCTGCCCTCACACATCAAGGGGCATTCTGTTAACTTGAAAAATCCCAATCATCTCTACATGGCCTACACCACCCAAGGACACCCATGCACGACCCTCGTAACACCCCATTAGACCCCCACACCCTAAAAAGGGCTTAAAAATGAGGAAAAGGGCTTAAAAACCCCAAAAAGGAGCCTAAATAACTCTCCTAGGGGCTAAAACCCCTCAAAGGAGCCTAAAACCCTAAAAGGACCTAAAGCTAGGGTGGAAGGGGCTAAAAGCCCAAAAAAGGGGCTAAAGCCCTGACCAAGGGCTTAAAACCCTAAAAGTCCCCAAAAAAGGCTATAAAATGAGGGGTGGGGGTCACTCTAAAACAACTCTTCCCTTGCATACTGTTATGCTTCCCGTGGATGCCTTGAGACCCTTTGTCTCTCAACCCACCCACATCCCCCTCTCATCCACTCATCTTCCCCATTGAGCCATAGCTCCTCCATTGCTGAGTGAGATAGAGAGGTGCTTCTTCCAGCCAGGGCATGGTGGCCCATTACATCAAAGAAGAGGTGTACCACTGTTTGTTTATGTGTTTTATTTAGTATTTTAGTCATTTTTTCTAACCCATATTTGCTTGCAGGTTTGATTTCTAACATGTTTTGCAGGTTTATTGCTATTTGTAATAGTTGTTTGCGGGTTTTTGGAGCAAATCCCTAACCTTGTTTGCAGAGGGGCTCACGACCATTCCTTTCTATTCTTTGCTTTCATCCTTATCCAGTTTCCTTTTGATTTTTCTTTTATGCATTTTCACATAGGAACCTACCCTTCCGTCCTATAGACGGAAGGGAGCCATTCTTGCCCCTGTAGCAAGGAGAAATACCTGTTACAGTCACAACCTGACCTAGGAAAATAACCTGCTCCACCTGAGATCCCTTTGCGCATCGAAAAACCTAGTGATAAGCCTAAACCTCCACCTCGCATTCCTAAGGGAGGCTTGAAGCGTTCAGGGAACAATCCTAATTCTCAAGTCACCTAGAACTATTCTATCGTCAAGGATTTGGGCTAGAATCCTTGTGCAATGTCCTCTTTAGAAATTCTTCAGATTTGTCCTCTATAAGGGAAAGCCTTGTTGTCTTCTCTTGGGGTGGTTGATGGAACCTCTCCTTTGGTGATCAAATTTGAAACTCATGGAGTCCAACCTCGCTTGCCTTACTATGTGTCCCTTTTGGTTCATGTAGAGTGTCTAAACAATGCCATCAAGCGCACAATGATTGATGAAGGCGCTACGGCTTCCGTGATGTCTTTGTCATGTTGGAAGGGGTTGGGTTCTCATGTGTTGTTTAAGTTGAGAACCATGTAAAATGTGTTTGACAGAAGATCATTTTGGTTGCACAACATTATTCCCTCCCTTGAGGTCCAATTGGGAGGGAAGACCGTTGCGATCAAGGTTGAGGTGGTTGATGCGCCCTTTGACTATAATATTTTACTAGGTAGGAACTAGATTTACAATATGCAAGCGGTCACATCATCACTCTTCTGGGTTGTGTGTTTTCCTTTGGATGGGAATATTGTGACGATCAACAAACATTCTTTGATAATTCTAGTTTGAAAGCATCGTCAGGAGATTCTATCCCAGTTATCGATCATTCTCAGCCAGAAACAGAGAATGTTGGGGTGGGCATGTATCCTTCACTAATGGGAAATTCTAGTTGTGCCGCTCCCGTTATTATGATCTATTCTAGTCTTGTTAAGGATTCAACGTTGTTGAGTTCGGTTCCTTTTCACACTTCTGATATGGAGGATCCTTGAATTCTTCCTTCTTTGAGTACTTCGGGTGAGTCTATACCTGCCAAGAAGGACATGTCGTTTTCTACAACTATGGTGGCTTATCAAGCTAATATTGATTCAGTTGTAGAGTCTATTCCTTCCTCTTCGTGGGAAGTGGAGGAGGACCCTTATGCATTTCCTGCTTGGGTAGTGTTGGAATCTCACTCACATGACTACCTCGATGACATATTTCTAGCGGACGAAGCTATTCTAGAGGCTATATCTAGGATATAACAACCTTGGGGAGAGTTGCATCATAGATCTTATTTTCTCCCTACGCTTGATGATATTGAGTGTGATGACTTTAAGGTGAGCTTTAGCAAGAAAATTGGTAGGCCCATAGTCCCATTAGGCTCTCCTAGAAATTATTCCGAAGGGAACATGGCTAACTTGTCACCAACTATACCTATCAATATTTCTTGCGTTCCTGGCAAGATTAAAAATGTGTACATTGGGGAGGATTGTTCCCCCGATGAGTTTATAGAGTACATTGATATTTTTAAATAATTTTGAGATGTGTTTGCTTGGTCGTATGAAGAAATGCCAGGAATTGGCCCTTGCAATGTCGAACATGAAATCAAAACCTATCCGGATGCTAAACTTGTTCAACAACATTTGTGTGCAATGAATCCTAGGAAAGCACCTGCTATTAAGACTGAGATAGAGAATTTACTCAGAGATGGCTTTATCTATCCTGTTCCCTTGATGGTGTGGGTGTCAAACCCTGTTCCGATGGATAAGAAGTAGGGAACGACCCGTGTATGCACCGATTTTAGAGATTTGAATCGCACTTGTCTTAAGGATAAATTCCCCACACCATTTACTGATCAAATTTTGGATGAGTGTACAGGGAGTGAAGTTTTTTTCCTTTATGGATGGATTTTCCGGATATAATCAGATTCAGGTTAAACCCAAGGACCAACATAAGACTGCTTTCATTTGTCCTTGGGGTACTTTTTCAGACCATAAGATTCCCTTCGGCCTTAAAAATGCCAGAGCAACGTTTAAAAGGGTTATGACCTTTTCTTTCATGATCTTAAAATGATTATTAAAGTGTATTTGGATGACTTAGCTTCTCACTCTCAGATGAGGGTGCGTCATCCTTAACATTTGCATTTGGTTTTTGAAAGATGTCACCGTTATCAAATTCAGTTAAATCCTCATAAGTGCATATTTTGCATGAAGGTTGGTCACTTACTAGGGTTCATTGTTTCCAAGGAGGGTATAAGGGTCGATCCTTTGAAGGTTGATAAAATACTTCAATTGTCTCCCCCGCGTAACATTAGATATCTTTAGTGTTTGCAAGGTATGGAAAAATTCTTGCGAATATTCATGGCCAATTTTTCCAATTTGACTAAAGGCTTCATGCATTTGTTGAAGAAAGACACTCTGTTGATCTGGGATTAGCAAGCCTAGGAGTCTTTTGATGCTTTTAAGAGAGCCTTGGCATCGACCCCCGTGCTTAGTCCACCCGACTATAGCCATGACTTTTTTATATATGTGGTAACATCTGAAGAGACGATTGGTATGGTATTGGTTCAAGAGGATGAGGAGATTCATGAGCATGTCATCTACTATCTTAGCCAAAACCTTATTGATATGGAGCTTTGTTATACCCATGTTGAGAAGTTGGCCTTAGCTACCATCCATGCAGTTGAGTGTTGGAGGCATTATATGCTTCTTCGCCAAATTTTTTTTATAGCTCACATCAATCCATTTCAATTCATCCTCACTAGAAGGATGATAGGGAGAAAGTATAATAAATGGATTGTGATATTGCAAGAATTTGACCTCGAGTTTGTTTCAGTGAAGTCAAATAAGTCATTGATTTTTGATAAGCTTATATCTGATTTTTCGAGTTTGGATAAGGGAGAGGTTCATGAAAACTCTTTCATTGATGAGCACATTTTTCTCATTTTAACTGCGGACCCATGGTATGATTACATTATTGTCTACTTGCAGACCTTGAAGGTTCCTTCTCACCTCTCACGAGATGAGCGTCGATGACTATGTCATGTAGCGAAGAATTACTTCATTGTGGATAACACTTTGTACTGTTGTGGGGTTGATTCCATTTTGCATTGTTTCTTAACTCACAAAATAGGCTGAGGTTGTTCTGAATGATTTCCACAGAGGGGCGTGTGGTGGTCATTTATCTGGGCTTTCTAGAGCTCAAAATATTTTGAGAGTGGGATATTTTTGGCCATCCATCTTTAAATATTGTGTTAATGCAGTCAAGTGGTGCCACCCTTTCCAGGTGTTTGCATGGAACATGCACTTGCGTCTTGCCCCTTTGCATCTGATTATCACTGTCAGTCCCTTGACCAAGTGGGGGTTCAATTTTATGGATTGCAACTCAGCTTCAGTTGGGGTGCACCATCACATTATTGTGGTTGTTGACTATTTCACGAAATGGGTAGAGGCTATGCCCACAATTAAATCCGATGGTGAGACAACTACACATTTCATATTCAACCAGATTATTACCCTGTTCGGCATCCCTAGAGATCTTGTCACTGACCATGGCAGGAAATTTCAGAACAAGATGATGGAAGAGTTGTCTTCGAAGTTAGGGTATAAGAAAGAGCATTCCTCTTCTTACTATCCTCAAGTGAATGGATAGGTTGAAGCGGTGAACAAGTCACCTAAGTCCATTCTCCAATGAAAAATCACACAAAGCAAGACCAATTGGCATATCATGTTATATCCTTCTTTGTGGGCTTATCAAACCATGGTTAAGACTGCCACCGGTTTTTCTCCCTGTTAGCTTATGCATGGGGTGGAGTTGATCTTACTGATTGAGTGTGAAATCCCTTCGTTGAAGCTAGCCATGGAGATTTTACCAGACACTTCCGCATTGAAAGAGCATTTGGTCCACTTGGAGAAGCTTGATGAGCAACGTCGAGATTCTTTAGTGGTTATTGATATTAACAAGCATCGCATTAAGGTCCAGTACGATAATTCTATCCATCCTAGGAGGTTTAGTGAAGTTGACTTGGGTCTTTTGTGGGACCAAGCTAAGGAACCCTTGGGGGCAGGAAAGTTTAATCCCATGTGGCATGGTCCTTACATGGTTAAGCGGGTGTTAGATAACAGTGCCTACAAGTTAGTCGATTATGAAGGGATAGCCTTGGTGGAGCCTAGAAATGGGCTCTATCTTAAGAAGTATTATGCATGATTCTTAGTCAAGGCTGATTTGTTGTATATTATTGTACATTTGTATAGTGTAGTTTTGGTCTGCTTATGGTGATTGAGTTTATTGACTAGCTTCTATTTGTTGTTTCAGATGTCAACAGAGTCTTCAGTTTATGTAGGATTCGCTGATGGTTCTAGATGCCACACTCAAAACTCAGCTTTGGTTTTTTGGGTGATTTATACTCCTACGGGTCAAGTGTTGTCTTCAGGAGGTGTTTGTCTATGACCTTCATCAAACAATGTTGCAGAGTATAGTGTCGTTATCAAGTTATTGCGTGATGCCATTTCACATGGTATTCACTCTCTTGAGGTACGTCTTGATTCATAGTTAGTGGTTTTACAGGTTAATTTCTTGTATCATGTTAGGGATCCAACTTTGTTACGAATATTATTGTGTGTCAGGTTGCTTGAACAACAATTTGAGAACATAACATACATCCATATTACAAGAAATTTTAATCAAGTTGCTGATTCATATGATAACTATGTACTAGATTGGAATTCGTTTCAAAGATGATAAAACATTCACAAAACACATTTACACATGTAAATAAAATAATAACTGATCATCATAGGTATTTTTCATTAAAATATATGTCCAAAAATGTGGTGTCATAATACATAAGTGTCATATACAAAAATGGGGCTTTCGAGCCACCAATATATACTACACAGTCATACAAAAAATACACCCCAAGCCTCTAAGCATGTGGGGAAGGAGGGTGTTTATCATGGTAGCACACTATGGCTCTAGATAGCTGGCAAAATAAATGAACCCATTCCCATGGTACTCCAACCACCTGGCGTTGCATGGTCTCAGGAAATTCCTCGACTTGCGCCATGGGAACTCTATGTGTCAATCGAACGAAGTTTGTGTGAATGATTTGGAGCGTACACTCCACATCCATACCCATGATATCATCTCCTCTTCCCCTCCTTTGATGACGAGGGAAACCATTTGGTTGTTGTGGTCCCACATCTGCATGTACATGATAGAGTATCACTATATGTCATCACATTAAAAGCATGTCTTTTTGTTTCCATATATAAAAAGCCACACAAATTTTTTTTATTCAAAAAACAAGTTTGAGTCGAGATTCGTTACCTATCTCTCCATATGTAGAACCTGGTGGAATGGGAATGTCTGGGTCTCCACAGAAGTCTATCCCTGCATAGGGGTAGTCATATATGGCGATGATCTGTCTACACCACCAAAGAAAGAAGCCTGCTGGGTAGGGGTTAGCAACACACCCCCCTCCTAGTCTCTGCATGACGTTTTCCCATAGTAGCTGAGCTGAATCTCAAACTCCATGTGGGGTAATATCAACTCTTAGGCTTAGTCCCAACACACAATAAAAAAATAAAGCACTCAAGATGCTTCCACAGCTGAAGTTCCTCACCCGCCCCATCTTACAGTATGTGAGCTCCTGTTTCATGTTGCTCAGCAGTGAGGTACTGCAGTCATATATTGTAGGATGCATACACTCCACCGCATAAAACATCAAAGGCCTTGAATCTTGGTGGAGGGATGTCAATCCTGCTATCCTGCCCAGTGCCAACAGTATGGGCTTCAACCCAAGGTTTTGGATCAAGTTTGTATAGATTTGACTCCCAACCTTTTTCGTATCTGGGACATAATAAAAAACAATTTACTCATCTATAGTGAGCCCACCTCCTATCCCACAATCTCGCAGGTTTACCACTTCCCCTCTTCAGGGAAATCTTGTAATGAAGTAAATGTCCTCAAACTCGAGGCTAAGGGGAATCTCGTCCAACTGAAATGTATTTGAGTCAGGATCCCAATAATCCACTAGCAGCTAGAGTAGCCTTGGCTTTGCCCTTAAACTTCCAAGGCATCAAAACTTGTATAGTCCACAAGCCCTTAACATTTGTTGAGCCATTAGATCATCTTGCACGACCTCTTCAACATCTCCATGTTCATGCTCTCTCCACTCTAGAACCATCCTGCACAATAATTTCCAAGTTCCATTAGATTTTTCCTTTGAATTTATTGTTTACGGTCCTATACGTGACTGTTTTCAAAACAGCCGTGTACGTATGCGGGTATCGTGGTATTTTTAGTGTATACCTAGCCCTATATGCGGAAAAAAACTCAATTTCCGCATGGGCTGAAACCACCCTCTTTGGTATGTCCTAAGTTAAAAAATTGACCATCAAATATAAAAACAAATGCATGAAAATGGAAGTGTAGGGCATGATGAGTTACCTGAACCAGACGATGGGAGATTTCGTGGACGGATGTTCCCGGAATAAGCTTTTCAAGTTTTTGGTCTAGAAAGCACTATGGTGGGTAATTTTTCAAATGGTATGGAAAAATTTATTTTTTCACTATTTTATAGATTTATTTTTGAAAATTTTACCCACTTTCTATAGTTTTGACCCATTTTGACCATTTTTGGACTAATATGGTTGTAGGGGCCCGTTTTGAGTGCATTTTGACCGAGTCTTTGATCCATTCATGCCTATTACAGGTATAATGCCTGAAATGGCATATAGGGTAGGATTTGACATCCACCGTCATTTTGCATGACCTTATGGTCATTTCATTTTAACCTTAGGTATGACCAAATTCTACGATATAATGGAACCTTCATGCTAGTGTTAGAAGTAGTATTGTGTGAATAGTAGATCTTTCCTATACATGGGTGCCCTATTTAGATCCTTTTTTCATTTGGTACCCATGCTGAGATGCCTCCTTTAGGTTGTGGGAGTCCCATTTTAGTCCCACCATGTCCTTGAGCAAGAGCTTCATACTCCTCTTGAACATTATGCTGGATTTTCCCCGTAGGGACTCCCTTCTATATATCAAGTTGTAATTTCATTTCATGAGTTTTTCTTGCCTTCTTGAGCTTTATGTCGGCTCCCTGCTTCATATTTATATGCCATATAGCCCGATCTTGTCTCATGTCTAGCTAAGTAGAGCCTTATAGATATCCTTTGCAGCTTGATCACCCCTTTACAGAGAGGAGACATTCCCCCGAGTGTCGTTATCCTACACATGTTTCCTTGCATTGAGCATAGGTATGTTTCACTGTTTGGAACTAGATTTCCTGTACCTGACACTCATCTCCTCATAGCTATGTATTATAAAGCACTTTTATTATTTTTCAAGCTTCTCAAAAGATCTAAAAAAGTATATAAAAAAAGATGTTATCTTTGGCATAAGTTGAGTCATGTCACCTTTGAACAAAGCACTGTATATCACATCCGTGGTTGGGTTATTAGTTTGACTTTAGGAGCTGTACTCGTTACTCTGAGTTTATCTCCATGAACTGGTCACTCTTTTGGTCTCCATGGAGCCTTTGTTGATGCCTCCTATGTCACAGAGATGTCCCATTTTGCATATAGAGTCCATGCTTCCTACCTTCAGTCACCACTTTCCTTATTATCTTGTTTGAAGGAATTTGAATCCCGTGTCAGCCATTCCTTAGTTATCTTGACTTTACATGTCGGTCATTCCTAGTACTGTTATTGGTTCGTGCACATATTGTTCATTGAGTTCTTACACATTATACAGCTTTGCTGAGTACCTTGTGTTGGTTGATGGGGGATGCCTTAATGCCCTCCTTCCAACAAATTCCATTCCATTAACATCAGATCATTTATTATGGAATAGGAGTATAGATTCATTTGAGTGCCTTGAGGCTTACAGTCATCAGTGATAGGTTCTCTCACCATCGATCATTTTGGGAATACATAAATGTCCCCTTATCGATGGACTCTTTCAAGTGTTCGACCTCAACACATCTATTCACACTTGTTAGATTGCACTCTATACCTTGATTCCCATTTTCATTATCAGTGGGTTATCTTGTGTCTGTTAATGGTATACATAAATGACCTGTAATCAGATGATGAAGTACTGTGTTCAACCTCGACACATATATTCACATAGTAGGACATGTACTTGCAGAGGTTTGTGTAGAAGACCTCCCAGCTTGGTGGCATTCCATATGTGCTACCTCCTTGATCGTGCCAGCATTCATGGGATTTTAGCTCTGGTGATCATGATTCCAGTTTTTTCAGTGTATATCAAATATCTTCATCCACTATGGAGATCTTGATCCATTGTATATTGTACATGGAAATGACCACACATGACACTTTGTATATCATGCCTATTCATGGCCATTGTACTCTTATGTATACATGACTGCTACATGTATTTGTAGTCACATGTAGAGATTGATTATTGTATTGTACTGATGAGTGGCTGGTTTTTCCACCTGGGTCTTCATTACTCCACTTTTGGGATGGATTTTATAATGTATTTCATCCATCATGTTACCCCTATGAAATCACACATTAGGGGGCATCTATTATAGCTAATTTTACCACACCATATAGATCACACATTTATTTCCTTCCCTGTCCCTCTGCAGACTCTTTGGACCCCATGGACTTATATTATGCTTTTATGTTCCAAGATCATCCCCAAAAATTTCTTGTTTATACCTATATGCAACTTTTAAAGAAATACTCGCGTGTATACACAAATTTTGACCTCAAACCCACATACATTGGGATGTGTGCAAAATGACAAATATTTTTGGAGTTTTCCTCATTTGAGTCTGAATAACTTAACTCTTGGCCTTCCCAATGCCTTGAAAATGCTTCGATTCGACCCTCAATTACATCTTTGGAGTGATATATAAGAAACCCCTTGGATACATTGAAAGAGGATAAATTGAAGAGTAAGGAAACTATAGTCCATTGTTGCCTTAGTTTTGATTATACTTGAGTCTGCATCCCTTTGTCCCTTGGAGCACATAGTGTTCTTCCCAAGCTTTTCTTTTTTTTGTGAGCTTGCTATCGAGAGATGGAGGATTGAAGTGGTGGAGGCCCAGGTGGAGGACTTGGTTTCTCCGGTTCACAGAATTGTCGAGAGAGTTTGTCACTATTGTATCTCTTATTTATTAATATAAATATATTCTCCTGTCCAATTCATGTGCATTTTGAATATGAATATTGAATCCGTGGATGTATTTAATTGCCTATACATGATTTATTATATATTCTAGAGTAGTGCTAACACATTCATATATATAATGCTTGTTTTTTTTGTTTTTGTTGAGAGAAAATTATAATTGTAATTGCATTGGAAAATCTCAAAGGGGATCTACTTCAACCATCCAGAACAAGGTATGATTCTATATCCCTTAGTGTTAGATTTTCTTACTGTTCTTGTATATTGGGAAAGATTTATTTCTGGTGTCATACTGTCTGTTGTGGTACCCCCAAGCCATAGGAATTTTCTCTCCATAACATTTGGTACAACAATTTATCACAATTCTAGAGGGGGGCAACTCTCACAAGCCGCTCGATAAAGCATACCTCATTTTTGAAAGTGTTGTGTCGACACTTCAGGAGAAATTTAAATAAAAGTGACAAGAGAAGGTTGAGGGAACCACTGTCTTACTCAGAAATCAATTTACAACATTTACTGAAGCCCACAAATCGTTAATACAATATGTTGTAGAATCTGTTGTCACCATAGATGTCTTGCGAAATTGATACACCTACTATGCTCAAGTGATTGAAGAAATGTAAAAGACCTATGAACTCATCATTTCACTACAAAATCACCAACTAGTCACTAATGAAGTAATGGAATGGACCATTGATGACCAACTTATTTTGGAAATGAATAAAATTGAAAAAATGGAGAGACAAGAACATCAGTGGATCAGCCAAGCCCAAGCTAGTTTGTCCAAAGTCAAAAAATTTGACTGCGGCTACAACGACTGGTGTTTGCTGCTGAAGAAAAAACACAACTCTTGGGGACTGATATGATTAACATATCATATTTTTATATGCACAAAAATATGGAGAACTTTTCGAGCCTCACCACTCTAACCATCGACATACAAAATGCTATCCATGCTTGGGAAGAGTTCCAACACGAACTATCAGCACCTGTAGAGGCTATTGTTGAATCATGTGTTTAGAAACAACCAACTAACACACATACTAATCCATAGTGAATAAAAACACATTGTTTCTAGCTACTCATACGAAAATATTTTCATCCCCCCATTTCTTTGGGAGGAAGAAAGATTTTGAGGTGGGGGAGATGTTGGAGGATTCTAAGTCGACTAGCTAACTAGGTCCTTCAGTCAATTAATTGTAAACAATATATTATGTTGACCTCATAGGTCATATCTATTAGTTGAATCGATAAGTACTTATGTAACTACTTGTAAATATTATATATAGGTTGTAGATCCAGTTAAAAAATTGGTTCGGTTAAATGTATGAACCGTCATGTGTTCTTGAATAATATAAACACTTGTTATTCTGTATAAAATTCCTTGTTTCTTGTCTATATAATTGTTTGTATAAATATCTAATATGTATCATTAGTAACCATCAAATCATATTCATTACAACACCAATTCAAGACTCCATTCCGGTGATTGGGACTCTTCCATTTGAGTCATAGTGACAATTCTAGTCCCTTTCCCTTCTCTCTATAAATTTTGAGCTTACTGATGTATGTATGAGTTATTTGAAGATGTATTTTGGAAATATAATGGTGGAAAATTGCAGGAATTATTATCATATCTAGAGGATTTCTATTCCCTTACAGATTATGTGAAGTTTGGCATTCCAATTCCCAAGTGAAATTGGCCTCCATTCCCTCTATATTGCTACTTTCTATTAATGGATGCTTCATTGAGATTCATGTGAGATGTATTTATACCTATATGAGTTATAATTGATGTAATAAACTCCTTCTGAAATTTTCATGAAAATGTGATACAGTTTGATTAAGCTTCAATATAGTTTATTTTACCATGCCTATATTTTCTTGTAAAATTGACTAGTTTTCCATTTTTTTGCATAAATTGGTCAAATATTGGTGAAATATATTCATTTATGTTCTAATATCTCATTAATACTCTTAAATATAATTTATATGCATGATTTTAAGGATTTGTGACCATATTCCATTTTTTGGGAATCCCAGGAGTTGATCCTTATGAGTTGTCCTAAAGACTAGTTTTACTAGTACAAACCTTATATAATCCCAACTCAATTTACGACTTGTAAAATATTATTTTTTCTATTATAGAAAACCATATTACATATATTAAATCCCATTTAATTTAAATCCCCTAACCATTGGTCTCTAGAAAGTGAATAAAAAAGGTTTTAGTTTGCATATGTTGGGGTTCCTAGGAGCCTCGAAGTAGACTTCAGCCTGGATGATGTCAGAGACATAAATGGTCCCAACACATTGTGCATAGGAACCTGATTTATCATAACCCTCATCCTTTCCTTAGTTTGAAACTAATCCTTTTATTCTTTTCTATTTGATAAGTACAAATTCCCCTTGTTCACACTCTTTGTTTCAAATTCTTGAGTAGAGGGAGTCAATGATCCAATCAGATCTGATTGATCATTACAAAGATATACAAATAATTTATGCTTTTTTTTATGGTCTTAATTATTCTAATTACTCTTTTTACTTATCTAGGAAAATTTCAGCCAAGTATAGTGAAATTTGTTGTGAGTATAACAAAAACTAGCCTTTGTTTTCTTGTACATTCTTCCTAGTGTGACTTAGTCCAGAAAGGTAAATTATAGTGGCATCAGAGCACTTTCCCCCAATTTGAAGAATTTTGCAGCCATGTCCTAGTCTGATGATGATTCCTATAAGAAATATGGAGAGTAGTGCAAACAATATGAAGAAGAAGAAATCCTCAATGTTGATAAAGGCCTACCAGAAGATGAGGAAGATGAATTCTATAGCCAAGCATACATATAAAAAATTAAGGTTGAACCTTCAATGGTTAGGAAAGACTTAAAAAAGGTATTAGAATCATGTGAAAACATGGCGTGCTGCTACTAGGTGTATATAGCTTTGGATAAGGTCATTTCTGCAAACATTTATTTCAAATAATATATTTATTGCAAGTATGGATTCTGACTCAAGAATATTGATGATAATTCTTTCAAGAGAAGAAAACCATCCATATAGTAACCAAGTTGTTCCACCTCTTTGAGTAAATAAAGAAAAGAAGGGACCAAGGTGAAGATTCAATAAATCCATCTACATGTTCAAGCATTATGATATTTTTTAATTTCTTTTAAGAAGAATATCTACAAGTGATGCTCATAGTACCATTTAGGGTGGAGGAAAATCAAGTTTCTCTATGTGCTTTGGATTCAGCCTCACCTTGGGGACATGTATTTTATGATGGATAATATCTCTATGTTTCGGCCTAGCTAGGAGGGTGACACACTTCTATGTCACTTGCATGATCCAATCAATATTCATGATGTTATTTCTGTCTTTCATAGTAGATTTCATGGTGATGATTTTTTCATGGTTTTCATGATGCTCAGGAGGATGCACACTAGAAATTGGGATCATGACATTTCTTGGGATGCAAATTTTCCACCTTTGACACTACCACATGGATACTTGCAGTTGAGGAAGATGGATTCATGCATACATTTATCTGGGGATTTTTGTTGGATGGCATTCTCAATGATGGGGATGCAATGCAAGTAAAGGGACCCTAACATTGCTTGTATTTGGACCAACTATTTTCATGTTGGATTGATGTATCAAGTTAACCTTTCTTCACATAAGTTCATCTATGTGGTATCATGTTCCATTTTTCCTACATGGTGACTACTTCTTTGGATGTACTTGTGGTTTATTTGTAGGGTTCATTGGAGGATGTATCTTGCATTTTGTGTTTTTGTGGATGATTGGGGATCCTGGTATCATTGGTACTTGGCTATCACACTAAGTGCGTGGTCTTATGGTGATGGAGCTATATATGGGGAGCATGAACAATTTGTAATAAGAGTAGAGAAACCGAAGCATGGTGGCCCTTGGTGCTTCGTTGTTGGAAAATTCCAATGTTAGTTAGTAAGCAACATATACTTAGGAATGAAGGAAGTGGTGATATTCTTACCATGATTGCTTCCCATAAATATTGCTTCATCAATGTGCTTGAATATAATTCTCTAGAAGAAGATGCACTGGAATATTGAAGCAAAATGTTGTAGGGAGTTCTTATGTTCATCATGCATATTTTCATTTGCTTGAGGACAAGAAAATTTATGGAGGGAGGACTATAATTTCCCCAAACTTTGTGATAGCACCATGGAGAAACCATTAGTCCTTTAGAACCCCATGATTCCTACTGGAATAATAAATTAATTAATAAGGGGCCATTTTGATAAAGTAATTATCCATAGTATTTAAATTTGTCAAACTTAGGATTAAAAACATTTCATTAATTATATATTTTGAATATATTTAATTTTTGCACATAGTAGATATGCTAGGGGGATAAGGTGGTGACTATGGCTTTGTGGAACCATTGAGTTGTGACCCAAAATGGAAACCAGGAGCAAATCAAGCAAGATCCACAAATCTAGGAAAAAGATAGAAAGTAGCACAAAGCACTCGATTAGAAAAGCAAATACAAAGCAGAAAAGTGCAGGAAAAGCTATCAACATGAAAAGAAGGAAAATGTAGGAAAGAAAGGAGGGCACATTTTCCAATGGAGAGAAAAACATGTCAGTTTGAAAAGAATAAAACAAGGAGGGAATTGTTTCCAAAGGGAGAAAAGGCATGTTGTAACACCCCAGTTTTTACCCCATGGTATTGAATTGCATATGATGTAAATATCGTTAATAAATCATGGTGTTGAGCTCAAGGAAAAGGCCCCACCATGGATTTAGTATTTTATGTTTCACAAATTAAAATCTATGCTGATGGTTTATGTGCTAGCTAATAAAAATATGTTTTGAGACATCATGTAACTATGCAATTAATAAAAATACCACAACTAGCTATGCGCCGTAACGTTAAAGAGACGGGGGCATGATTTCACAAGGAATAGGGAGGAGGAAATATTCAAAGATTTGAGCCAATGGGGAAAATCAAAATGTCCAAGGGAAAACCCATAAAGTGGTCTACTACCCATTTTTTCCTTTTGTGCCCAGTCATCTAGAAGTGGTTGAAGAAGTTAGTTCCTTGGGATGGGAAAGGTATCAGGAGGTCAAATTCGAATTTAGGAAGCCACCAATTTTTGGAAAATGTGTTTTTGACCTCTTGGGAAAGTAAATTCTTGGAAATGCATGCCCAAGTTATTATTCACCCATATATTTCATTCCTCACCCATTCTCATGTGTTTAATCTTTGCAATGAAATTGTTTAACGAATTATGAACATGATGAATTCTTGAATTGAATGAATGATTTGATTCTACTGTATATTCCATGTATTATGCATTTATGTACATATTTTTATGTTCAATGCATTTTATGTTTATGTTTATGTTTATGGGGCTATATTTCCCGTATTTGATAGCAGCATAGTCACGTTCTCTCTCTCGTAGAGGGGTGGGGACGTGACACATGTTAGTTGGAAAGGTAGGAAAGAAAGGAGAAGAAAGAAAACAAGTTTCCATTCAGTCAATGAGGGACCATGGTTGAGCTAGGGACCACAATCCATGAGTTCAATATTTCCTAAGAATGTACCTAATCCTATAAAAGAATGAGAGCACATCCCTCTCACAACGTTTTGTCATTTGTTCTTATCTTGAGAGCTTTGCTTCTCAGTGGTTGAGTGATGTACCTCAACTAAGATTTGGGTGGTGTGCCCCTTAGAAAATGTGTCTATAAAATTCTAGCAAATCTATTAACATATTTTATTTCAGGTCATGAATAAAATTCAATCCCAAGTCGATAGTCCATTCCAGTGATTGGGATTCTTCCATTCGAGTCATAATGACAATTCTTGTCCCTTTCTCTTCTCTTGTAAATTTTGAGCTTACTAATGTATTTATGGGTTCTTTGAATATGTATTTCAGCCCTATAATGGTGGAAAATAACATACATTATTATAATATCCAAATTATTTCCAGTCCCTTGCATATTTTGTGAAGTTTGGCATTCCAATTTGCAAGTGAAATTGGCCTCCTTTCTCTCTATATTGCTACTTTCTATTAATGGATGCTTCATTGAGACTTATTTAAGATGCATTTACATCTCTCTGATTTATAATTGATGTAATAAATTCCTTCTACAAATTTCATATAAATTAGATACAATTTGATAAAGCTTCAATAGAGTTTATTTTACCATGCCTAGATTTCCATGTACAATTGACTAGTTTTCTAGTTTTTAGCAAAAATCAGTCAAATCCTCATGAAATATATTAATTTATATTATAATATCTCATTAATACTATGAAATATAATTTATATTCCTTATTTTAAGTATTTCTTACCATATTCCATTGTTTGTGAAGCACGTGAGATGATCCTTATGAGCAGTCCTAAGGACTAGTTTTACTAGTGAAAACCCTATATACTCCCAACTCAATTTAATACCCATAAAAAAATATTTTTTTCTGTTATATAACACCATATCATATATATTTAATCATACTTATGTTAAATCCCCTCACCATTGGTCTCTTGGAAGTGAATAACAAAGGTTTTAGTTTGTAGATGTTGGGGTTCCCAGGAGTTTGGAAGTAGACTTCAACCTTATTGATGTTTGAAACCTAAATGGTACCAAATTTTTTTTCATAGGAACCTAAGTTATGATAAACCTCATGGATTTCCTTAGTTTGAAACTACTCCTTTGATCAATACAAATTCCCCTTGTTCACACTGTTTGTTTCAAATTCTTGAGTAGGGGGAGTAATGATCCAATCAGATCTGATTGGTCATTACAGTCATATCAGAACTATTTATGTTGCTTGCTATGTTATTAATTCTTCTAATTACTCCTTGTATTGAACTAGGAAAAACTGGGGCAATTATAGTGAGATTTTTGTGATTATAACAAAAACTATCCTTTGTTTTCTTGTACATTCTTCCTAGTGTGCCTTAGTCCAGAAAGGTACATTACATTTGGCCAAAATAAATTTTTCTTTACTGTTGATATCATTTTTTGATATCTTGGATGTCCATAATATGGTTTTTGATGGAATTATGTTAATATTTTAGTCCCACTATTTGTTGTTTCTTGGACATATAATATGTTTTTAGAACATAATAACCTTGTTTCGTCAATTATGCAGACTTTTTGCTACTGAAACAACCTGTTTTCTTGCATTTTGTAATAGATTTCTGTGTAAAATCAATCATTTTTACTTTCTCTTCTGATTTTTTCAGTCAAATAAGAACATGTTTGACTTTTAGAAACCTCACACAGTAGATGAATTTTGCGGATTAAGGCATCTGCAATTTTATTCTCCTTCCCTTTTATGTGTTTTAATTCAAAATTGTACTCACTCAGTGTTGTAGAGGAAAGTTTCCTATGGCTAGGGTTTAAGAGGCCATCAACGTACTGGGGTTGAAAGAGAGATGAAAATGGTTCTACAAGTATAGATAAGCAATATCAAAGATTATAATGGTTCATACCTTAGCCAAATGAAGGTTGATCCAATAAGCCCTTCAATCCTCTTCTTGCTCCTCTTGCTCCAAGAGACCTGCAAAATGAATTATACCTTCCTCAAACCATTATGACCACATATAAATCAATGATAATCAAATAAACATGAAATAATGATCTGACTAACATCATCATATGATCATAAACAGAGATTCAACCACACATTGAACAATTATTTGGGAAGAAGAAGGACATCACATATTTATTAATCATGAAAAAAAGTACAAGTATACCTTCTCTTCAAGTTGGGCACTTCACGGAACCTTGATCTAGTTCTGCTACTTCTCTTCTCCAAGGAACTCAGCCTCCAAGATCTGCAACACAAGGGGCTGATCGCTAGGGAAAAGGTGGGGGAAAGAGAGCTCCAATTCCTCCAGCATAACAATGCAAAGATTCAAGTCTCCTCTCATGGACCTCCATACCTCTATTTATACCATTATGAAGAGATAGGGTCGAATACAAATTAGTTACAACTGAATGAATCAGTTGCATAACTACCCAAACTATCCAAATTTTGAAAAAAGTATTTTTTTGACATTTTCAGGAGGAATACGCAGGTTGTGGAGACAACTGTCATGTATACAGGATGTATACGTGGGTTTCAATGTAAATATCCATGTATTTAGGGAATACATGAGTATTATATATGACAAGTCACGTACAATACACGGGTTTCCTTAAGGAAACTCGCATATGCATAAACAAATATCATTTTTAGGGTACTTTTAGACATTTTTAGAATTCGGTGTCTTCTAGAAAGTTTTAGCTGACTCAGATACCTTTAAAACAATGAAAAGATGAGGCCAAATGGAGTTACAAAACTCAATATATGGATCCTCCAAGTTAGGTGTTTTTTCAGTGACTTTCATGAAGTGTCGTCATGGAAGTGTCGACATGCGACGAAATCATGGGAAAGTGGTCACAAGCAGAGATGTGTCATTTTGAGCTATAACAGATGCCCCCTAATGTATGAGGTTAGAGGGGAAGATGATATCCAAAATACATTAAAGGAAATATTTGAGTATGGAGAGAGCAGAGAATCCAAGATCAAAAGGCTCGAACAAAGGTACCTGAAAGAGAGATAAATGTAAAAAAAAACTGATCTCTAGGACATACAAGTCCATATACAAAACATCGCCATAAAGATACAAGAGGATCTGACATATGTATAACTAATGAAACCATCATGGTCACTCAATATGTAAAAAGGCGCCGTATCAAATCTAAATGAGTCATGGCCACAAATGAACATGGTGGATCCATGCTCAACAATCGATCATAGCCACAAAAATACAAGGTGGATCTATGTCTCAGCAAAATGTCATATAAAGTGTAACAAGGTATTGTGTAGCTTGGGAAATAGAAAAATGACGATGCTATTGTAATCCCAAGGTCTTAAATCCAAACCTCCCAAAAGTACGAATCCTAACCATGCGAATAAAGGAGTTGAAGTCGAACATGGAGGAAACCGTTTCATTATCGGTCAATAATGAGAAATATTAACAAACACGAGGGAAACCACCATTAATGAAAATGGTCCCCAAGGTACCTAGTACATTCTAACAAGTGTGAATACAAGGACTTGAAGTCAAACACTTGAATAATCCATCGAGTAGGAGACATTAAGTTATTCCCACTACCCAATAGTGAGGGAAATTGCCACTGATGACTGCAATCCCGAAGGTACTGTCAAAAAACTCTAAATCTCATTCCCAGAGCAAGATGTGTTGTAGTTGATAGAAAGCGATCTGTTGGAAGGAAGGCATTATGGAATCCTTCATCATCCAATAGGAGGTAAGTCAAAGACTAATTGGATCCGTAATTGGTAGAGAATTTCACAACAAGGACCACCGAAGACATGATGTAATGAACTGATACTAGGGAATGGTCGACACAAGAGGTCAAGGAAACTATAGAAAGGTCGAAAAAGGTTTAATCCTTGAATAGTGAGCATGACACAAAAGTGACTTAGGCATATCTTGACATAAAAATACCAATGACACAAATATGCAATGTAGGAGACATTGACAGATTCCCCATATAAGGTGGCCTCCCTGACAAAGCTTACAAGGAAACTTGGGCTTGTGTTTTGAACAGTTAGTCTTTTCAACAGTGTCAACATGAATCGTAGTGGCTGACAAATTGTCTTTAGCATGAACTATAGAGGATGAGAGACTACCATCACCATGACTTGCAGAGGCTGAGAGACTAGGTCCAACATGACATGCAAAGGTTGGATAGGAACCACCAACATGAACAATAGAGGATGAATGGTTAGGATCAACATGCTTTGTAGTAGTTGATTGTGTTCCCCCAGCATGAATTACAAAGGCATGAACTGCGCATCTGGGGACTTCTATTAATACCGCCCTCCCGACCCTGTGTGGTGCCTGGTGTTGATAGGGTTTCGGGGGTGTGGTTCTTGAGAATACTCTTCTCAGTTACGAAGAAAAGAGAGTGTTCCTTTCTCTTATTATTCCACATGGTCTGAGAAAGTGATAACTTACCACCAATGTGGATGCCCATTCACATATTCTTAACGAGCCTGAACGGACAAGTTTACTCGGCAGTCAAATCTATTTTAAGGAGTCAGACCTGGGCCTAAAGAAACTCCATATCTTTCTCGTGAAGTTTTAACGAGTCCAGAAAATTCAACTCGTAGCCTCCTTATTGTTTTTAAAGAGCTCGAAGGAGAGCAGAAAGAATGCTCTAAATGCGAGGAGACGAGCATCTAGACAGGAGAAACTAGTTCCACATGCAAGGAACAAACCTATGCATAATGCAAGGAACATGAGCAGCATAAAGACACTCAGGGAACATCTCCTCAAGGTAAAAGGTGTCAAGTTTTAGAGGCAAAATGATACAAGGCTGAGCGACGATGAGAACAAATATGAGGGCTTATACACAGAGCTAAAAGCGTTGAAGCCGACATCAAGATCATAAGCGCGAGCAGGGCATGTGCAAATGCAGTTACAGCTTGAACAACAAGACAAGTCCAATAAATAGTTGTGAATCCAACTAATAATCCTATCTCTAAGAAACAACAACATCGGTATCATATTCATAATAAAAGATCCGATGCGAGTCACTTTGGCAGAAACACATGTGACTTTGCTATCTTCTATAAAAGGTAAAGTCAAGGAAGAATCAACTAAAGAGATTCTATAGAACCAAGGCTTGAGGGTTTATAATCAATAAGATCAACCTTAGAAGGAGAGAAAATATCAACAAGGGAGATAGAGTCTGCAAGAACAAATACAGTATCACAGGAGTTGAAAAATTCATAAAAAAAATCAAACTCATCAGGATCGTTGACTTTCTATTCAAAGGAAGAGTCAAAATACTCAACAAGACCAACATAAGAAGAAAGGTCACAATTACTAGGAAAATCAGGGTTAGACTTAGTCATAATTGAACTAACATCCAATAGAAGGTTAGACTGTATCAAAGACTCTAGGAAGACTTCATCCAAAGGAAGGAGATCATCCGAGATATGACACATGTCTAAACTTTCAAATGGATCGACAGAGTGGAGAGCGATCTCCATAGTCTGTATAGGATGAATCACCTGGTCAACTACTAGGACCACATCCCAAGAAGGTAAGCATGAAAATAGAGGCTGCTTCTTAGTAGAAATTGAATGCAAAGGACATGAGGCCAGGTAGCTCACCTGTGGCGGGGTAGTGTCTATAGAAACATTGGGAATTAATAAAGGAAAGACCTAGTATCTAGTTGGGTCAGGATACAAATAAAGAAAATNTGAAGTCCAAGGGGTCTTCTATCACCATGAAGTCAACTAAGATGGTCTTCCCACCCAAAGTAATAGGTGTTTGAGCAAGAATTCCCAAGGATATACAAGTTATTATATCAAACTCTAGTAACTAACTAGCAATCAACACAAGGATAGGAGATCCCATGCCTTTCCAAGCACGAGCAGAAAAGATACTAACTGAGGCTCCTTCATCAATAATACAACGAGCAATCATATATGGTTCAAATTTGACCTTTATCTAGAAAGGTGCATCAGAAGGAAGGCATGACTCAACTAGGCTATCCCAATCAAAGGAAGCAATCCGAGAGCTTGGTGGGGGTTGATCTAAAGCGAGTTCAGTGCCCCCTTGTTCAGTAAGTTCTGAAATGGCAATGAAGAAAACATGACTAGATGACACTTCACTCTCCAAAGGAAGAGTGGGATTGATCAACAATGGAATTGATTCAACCGCTTCATGAAAGTCACTCTTCGAAGGGAGAGTGGGATTGACAAAAGATGACGTTGGTTCAATCACATCAGGATCACTCTCCGAAAGAAGAGTGGGATTGACCAAAGCTAAGATTGGTTCGACCACAAGATCAACCAAAGGTTGAGTAGGTTGTTGAGAAACTATATGTTGTTCAGGAGAGGGAGATTCTTGAGTCTCGGACCACACTCTTCGTACCTATGCGATAGCAGGGCACTGGTGAGTAAGATGATCTCCCTCACATATCTTACAAGGGAACTTAAGTTTACACTTCGAATGACTAGTTTTCTTAATGGTGTCAACATTACTAGCAGTAGCTGACTGTTTTCTCTCAGTATGACCTATAGAGGCTGAAAGTTTTCCCCCAGCATGACCACTAGAGGCTGGGTGACTGGGTCCAACCTGACTAAGAGAGGCTGGTTGCTGAAAAACTTCAAGATGTTCAAAAATGGGATGACCATGAAACAAAACTCTTTGCACCTCCACAATAGAAGGGCATTTATAAGTAAGGTGGTATCCCTCACAAAGCTTATAAGGAAACTTGGGCTTGTTTTTTGAACGATTAGTCTTTTCAACAGTGTCAACATGACTCGTAGTGGCTGAAGGATTGTCTTCAGCATGAACCATAGAGGTTGAGAGACTGCCCTTAGCATGACTTGCAGAGGCTGAGAGACTGGGTCCAACATGACCTAAAGAGGTTGGACGGGAACCACCAGCATGAACAACAAAGGTTGAATGGTTAGAATCAACATGCTTTGCAGCAGTTGAGTGTGTGCCCCCAGCATGAAATGTAGAGGCTGGGTGGATGGATCCAACATGACTCACAGAGGTTGGATGGGGAGGTTCAACTTGAACATCATAGTTTGAACGAGTGCCCTCGGCATGAACAACATAGGCTAAGTGACTAGATCCAGCATGACCTGGAAAGGTTGGAAGGATCCCACCAGCATGATCAGCAGAGGCTGGATGGTGAAGATCAACTTGAATTGCAGAGGTTGAGTGCTTAGATCCAACATGACCTACAGAGGTTGGATAGGTGCCTCCAGTATGAACTCTAGAGGCTGGTGGTGAGGTTCAACTTGACTTGCAGAGGTTGAATGGGTGCCCCCTTTCTTATGTTCCTTCTTCCTATTCCTCCTTCTTTTACTCCTTTTAGACTGTCAGTTACTTGTATCAGTACTTTCACCGCATGAGGTAGAAGGAGGAGGAGAATCAACTATAGGTGAAGGAGAAGTAGTGTTTTGATGCCCTTGATATAATGATCTTACTTGAGAAGAATCAGGAGCATTTAGGACAGTTGGAGTGGAGAACAACCACACCAGTAGCCTTAGGGTGAATCCAGGTAGATTCAAGGTGGGCATCAAAGGAACACCAACATTCTCTGTGAGAGGAATAGTACAAGGATTTCCCAGCATGGGGATCTCTTGGTTGGTGTTCAAAGGGGTGTTAGCCATATTTTCAAACAATAATACAAAGTTTGAGGTTGACAGGCAACCAAAATTACAAAGAACACACTCGAAGGAAAACTAAATATAGACAAACCACACAACACTCACTAAAAAATTCCTAAATCCAAATAGACAAACATGTATAAGATATGCTTTCTAGAAGAAATATGATAGACAGTTACTTGGAATCCCTTTATATGTTCTTAGGAATAAGCGGAGGAATCACCCACCGCCCTCCCACACCTTCTACTGGGGTTAACTTCCAAGCCCGTCCAAGGTCAACCAGAAATAGCCTTCTGGTGTACCTGTGTATGAACCCTAGATGTCAAAGAGACTAACAGCTACCTTAACTATATTGATAGTCTGCATTAGAGGAAATTTGAGGTCTAAGATGGGCCTCCTAAGGAAAATGATAAAATAATAGTTAAAATAATAAAGTAATAGTTATTAATTTTGGAAGAAGAATGAAAAAAACTACTTTTTTTGTTCGTATTTTCGACATATCTCCCTGTGTTTTTACTCAAATTACAAGTAGGATAGCTCATTGGATGCAGAATTTAATTCCACATCCAACAAGTACCCACACTACATACTTTTCACGGACCCTGCTAACCCAAAAACAAGAAATGCCTGAAAAAATGTGATGATGACATCATCATCACATTTTTTCAGGTATTTCTTATTTTTGGGGTAGTGGTGTACATCAAAAGTATGCATTGTGGGTACTCGTTGGATGCAGAATTAAATTCTGCATCCAACGAGCTCTCCCGCCTGAAATTTGAGTAAAAACACAGGGAGATATGTCAAAAATACGAATAAAAAAAGTAGTTTTCTTTTATGAAAAATATGTCAATTAAACCATTATGGTTGACTCATTTTATTGAAATTCTATTGGTTCTTGAATTATAACTCACAAAATTTATTATTGGTTCTTTTTATTATAAGGCCTATTTTAGACCCCAAATTTCCTCTAATGGGGGGATAGTCGCAAGCTTGGTTCATACGCATGGGCAGGGTAGCAAAGCTCAAAACCCTGTCAACACTAGGAACCACATGGGGTCAAGAGGGCGGTATTGACAGAAGTCCCTAGATGCGCAAAAACCTTGGTATATACTTTGGCAAGGGATCAGAGGGTTATCTCCTCAGTCCAAGGCTCCACGCGGCCTCGTTCTTAGCTCCCATTTGAGAGGAGATTCCCAAATACAATCATCATAGAAGAGGATTTACCTAGTGATTGGCCAACTACGTCTTAAATAAACACTTGTGAGGAGTTTAAACTCCCTATCCCACAAGTCTAGCATGAGCTAGTTGGTGTATGACCCTATAAAATAAAACTTACTAATAATTTTTTAAATTATATCTTTTATTTTAAAAGGTTGTTTTTAGTCAGAGGGTAAATGGAATGAAACTTATGTGGTATTTTGACTCAAAGTTGAAACAAAATGACTAAGCAAAGAGAAATGAAATGCGAAAAGCAAAAAATACTCTCTTTCTTTTTTCAAATAGAAACTTGAAAGCCACAAAAGAACAAATTATTTTTATTTTTATTTCGAAAACAATGATATGCCATGCAATCTAGACTAAAAATTTAATCTACATGCATATAAAGCAAACATGTTTTTTTTATTTTTCTTTTATAAATGCAAAAGAAAAACTACCTACAAACAAAAGTATGCAGATGAGAAGAACAAAGCAAAAGGAAATCTGCTATACAACCACCAAACAGACTCTAAAATGCCCTAAAGTCAGTATAAACCCTAATTGGAAAGAAGGATTGCATGAGAGACACGTCAAATATTTTGGCATGGTGAAGTTAACCAAAAAAAGAAGAAGTAAACAAATACCAATAAGCTCCTAAGTTCAGACAAAGATCATTAACAGAGGTTGGCCAGAAACGTAAGCCAAAAATCAAACCAAGCAAAGGGGGTATGGGCAAAGAGCAAAGAGAAAACCTAAACCTATTAAAAGACTTACCATGTAGATAAAGAACAACCAAAAGGGATGACACTAACTCCCTGGAGTCATGCACCTGTATAGGACCCCAAAAGACCTACCAAAAATCCCACAATAGTAGAAAAAACCACAAAAAGGAGGAAAAAATATTGTTTATGGGAAAACGCAGGTTGTACTACTGACAGGTCGCGTATCATACGTGGGTTGACAGTATAGCAAGTCGCGTGTACAATAAAATGTGGGTTGTACTGCTGATAGGTCAGGTATCATACGCGGGTTGACAGTATAGCAAGTAACTTGTACAAATTAGACACGTGCCGTGTTTAGTTGGCAACTCGCGTATAGGTGGGAAAAAACACAAAAAAGGTGAAAAACTGCCTTAGGAAGGTAGGGGAGGTGTTCTATTAAACTAAGAAGGTGTTCCTAAGTGGTAAGAAGGACCTGAAACCAATGCAAAATACTGAAAGAAAGACAGAGAAACCCCAAATATACAAGGCTCTCCCTAGCGGAGTCGCTAGTTTTGTTGTAGAGGAAAGTTTCCTATGACCAAGGTTTAAGAGGCCATCAACGTACTGGGGTTTAAAGAGAGATGCAAATGGTTCTGCAAGTATAGATAAGCAAGATCAGAGATTAAAATGGTTCATACCTTAGCCAAATGAAGGTTGATCCAAGCATCCCTTAAATCCTCTTCTTTCTCCTCTTGCTCCTCTTCCTCCAAGAGACCTGCAAAACGAATTATACCTACCTCAAACCATTATGACCACATATAAAGCAATTATAATCAAATAAACATGAAATAATGATCTAACTAACATCATCTAATGATCATAAACAGAGATTCAATCACACATTGAACAATTATTTGGGAAGAAGAAGGACATCACATCTTTTTTAATCATGAAAGGAAGTACAAGTATACCTTCTCTTCAAGTTGGGCACTTCATGAAACCTTGATCTAGTTCTGTTGCTTCTCCTCTCCATGGAACTCGGCCTCGAAGCTCTAAAATACAAGGGGATGATCGCTAGGGAAAAGGTGGGGGAAAGAGAGCTCCAATTACTCTAGCATAACAATGCAAAGATTCAAGCCTCCTCTCATGGACCTCCCTACCTCTATTTATACCTTTATGAAGAGATAGGGTTGAAGACAAAGTAGTTACAAATGAAGGAATCAGTTGCATAACTACCCGAATTTCAAAAAAAAAAAAAATGACCTTTTTAGAAGAAATACGCAGGTTACAAAGACAACAATCGCTTGTGTAGGAGATATATGTGGGTTTCAATGTAAATATTCGCATATTTAGGGCATACATGAGTATTATATATGACAAGTCGGGTACAATATGCGGGTTTCCTTAAGGCAACTCGCATATGCATAAAAAAATATCATTTTTAGGGTACTTCTAGGCATTTTCAGACTTTGGTGTCTTTTGGAAAGTTTTAGCTGACTCAGATTCCTTTCCAATGGTGTAGAGATGAGCTCAAGCAGATTTACAAAACTCAAGATATGGATCCTCCAAGTTAGGTGTTTTTTCAGTGACTTTCATGAAGTTTCGTCATGGAAGTGTCGACATGTGACGAAATCATGGGAAAGTGGTAACAGGTAGAGATGTGTCATTTTGAGCTATAACACTCAGGAAGGCCATCCATATTCCTACCTAACATTTAAATCTTGTTGATTAAAGAGGAACTTAAGACTCATATTATATATTTTTAATAGAGATTTCTTCCCCATGAGGAAATGCCTCCGCATTTTCAGTGCGTGGATGATGGCAGCTAATTCAAGATCATGGGTCGGGTAATTTTTCTCATGCTTGTTTAATTTTATCGATTCATAACAAATTATGCAATCATCTTGCATAAGAACTCTTGCAAGCCCTTCTTTACTTGCATAAGTACAAACCACAAAATCTCCATCGAGATCTATTATTTTAAGGATTGGTGCAGTAGTTAATAGTTGCTTCAATTTTTGAAAACTTTCTTCACATTTTGCAGTCCATAAAAACTTGGTTTCCTTCTTTTGCAATTTTTTCATAGGGCGGGCTATTCGGGAGAAATTTTCAATAAACTTTCTATAATATCTTTCCAACCCTAGAATTGACCTTATATATGTGACACTTGTGGGTGTAGGCCATTCCTCGATGGCTTTGATATTTTATGGATATATGATTACACATTCTTTTGAGATGATATGGCCAAGATATGGCCAAGATATTGGATCTAATGTTTGTAAAAGTCACACTTACTAAACTTGGCATCAGGGTATTTTTTAAGGATTATAATAGTATACTTAAGTATAGTATTCTATGCGATAATGTTGGATTGAAAAAAACATATATATAGATAGGTAGGAGAATATTAAATATGAAACATACCATTTACATTGAAACTTATAAATTTTGGCAAATATTATGCTAAAAAAACATATTTTATATAAATATAGGCGATATTAGAGACTAAATATGACCAAATAGCGAATTTATTTTTTGAAAAAAAACCCAAAAATTAGCCAATTGGAGAAATTCTGCCCCTGAAATTTTCCTTGCTTGGCATATTGTTGATGCTCTCACAAGGTTTGCAAAACAATCTTGAGGTTTTCTTCATGTTATTTCTCACTATTGGAATAAATTAGTATGTGACATATAAATACTAACACAAATTTGTCTAAGAATTTACTAAAGATATTGTTCATCGTGCACATGAAATTTTCCAGTGCATTGGTTATCCCGAGGGGAATTACCAATAATTCATATTGACCGTACCCTATTCTGAACGAATTTTTGTTTATATATTCTTTCTCAGATCCTTACTTGATGGTATCCTGACTAAAAGTCAAATTTTTATAATATTTTTTCTTTTCCAACCCAATCAAATAGATCATCTATCTAAGAAGCCGGTATCTGTTGTTTATGGTTAGTTTGTTTAACTGTCGGTAATCAATGCACATATGCATGGTACTGTCTTTATTTTTCACAAAAAGGATCGGTGCTCCCCATGGGGACACACTTGTCTTGATCTACCCTTTTTCAATTAATTCTTGTAGTTGTAGTTTGAGTTCTACTAACTCAAGTGTGCTCATCCTATAAGGGGCCGTTGATATTGCTACCACTCTTGGTACTAACTCTATAGAAAAATATAGCTCTCCTTTTGGTTGCATCCCAAGTATTTATTCTAGAAATACATCTTTAAACTCTATTAATAATGGAAAATATTTGAGTTTATGTTATTCTTTTCCTCAACATTTTGGATATTGACTATATACATATTACTACATTTTTGTATGTATTTCTTAGATTGTAGTGCTGATATTTGTCTAACTGAAACCTTCTTTGGCCTTCATTGCACTATTCTATTCTTTCCTTCCTTGTTGGTGCAAGTGTCGGTCTTGTTAAAACAATCTAAAATTGTACGATGTTGTTCCAACTAGTCCATTCCTATTAGTATGTCATAGGATCCTAGAGAAAATATATACAAATATACTTTTGTTGGAAATCCATTCATTTCTAGTTTACAACTTTTGATAAATTCAGAAATCTTTCTTTTAAAACTGGTAGCTAGTTGTACCATCCAAGGTCTCTTATGTTTTACCTTGTTCAATTTGCAAATTTCAATAACTTTAGGGGAGACATAACTTTGATAAGCTCCCATATCACTTAAAATAGAAAAAGGTTTAGTTGATATTTTACCTTCTACTTCGACCATGGTGGATTCATGGTTTGCTTGTTTTCCTTCCAAGGAAGCACAAATTCAAGGAATTCTTGCAACATATTTTATTGTTGCTTATTCCTACAGATTGTTCATAATTTTAGTGTTTTTATTTGGACAGTCCTTGTAGTAATGGGGCCCTTGACAACCCTAACATTTTACTTGCATTGGGGCTGTTTTTTCTCCTTCATGTGTTGTTGGTTTATTGACACTCTATGTTGGCGTATTTGATTGAGTTCCACACTTGCCGAAATTCTGATTTGTTGAAAAATTATTGTTTTTCCTTTATGGGGGTGGTTTAAACCCCTTTCTTCTGTTGTCAACATAGATTTTATTCTTTTATTTATTCTTGTATATATTTTTAGTTATGTGTTGATTGTGCTCATAACAGAGCCTTTCCTTGTGTAAAGTTGCCTCCAAAGTCTTGGGGGCATCAAATTCAATTTTATCATTGAAGTAGGTAGGAATACATCCAAAAAAAATTGTATATTTACTTTATCATCCTTAATATAAGGTACGCAATGCAACAACTCTAAGAATATGTTGATTAATGCATCCATAGTTAGGGAACCTATTTTTAACTCGTGAAATTCCTTAATTTTCTTATCATAAAAAAATTCAGACATATACTTTTCCTGAAATAATTTCTTGAAGGTCTTCCACTTGAGATCCTTCTATCTCATTTTCTTAGTGAGTTTTAGATCTCTACACCATCTGGAAGATTTCCCATTTGAATTGTATATACCTAGTTTTGCTTTCATGCTACTAGAGTAATCATGTACTTCAAAGTACTTGCTCATTCCCAAGAGCCATTGTTTTGCTTTTTCTCCGTCATCAAGGTCTCCTTCAAAAGTTGGAGCCTTGATTTTCTGGAATTCACCTTGGAGGATATCATCTTTTTTTTCATGGAGATGATGTGTATTCCTCAGAAGAATTGCTATTGTAGCAATCTTTAGCATCCTCAGATGAAGAATTTGAAAGTCCTTGGAATTTTAGTTTCTCTCTAGCTCCTGTAATGGTAGCTCTTTTCCTATAATAACACTTGTTCATAGGTTCACTTGCTAAGTGTGTGGTTTGATGCATGTTTCTAATTTCAGTAAGTTTTTGAAACATTTCCTCATTAGTTCATGTTGTTCTAGTCTTTCTTTGATGTTGTCATCTTTAAAAGTCCAAAATTCCGCTTGTAGGCTCTGTACTATTTTCAACATTTCAAAGGAAGTTTCATTCGTAAGGATGTCATTCAGCTCATCCACTAGTTCCTCTTCTCAAGGTGGTGAGTTTAGGTTTCCATGTTGTCTTCCTCTTTTCCAATATTCATGACGTTCTGAAATAAATGTGCAGCAAAGTAAAGTTTATTAGATTGATTTGATTTTTGACTATTGCAGCAGCTTTGTGACAAGCTCATAGGTCACTTAGTTTTTTAACACCACTTTTATACCACTTGTAATGTCCACTTGTAATATATATATATATATTTTCCTTTTCTTTTCTTTTCTTTTTTGTAAGGGTCATTTTATACTTATCATAGTCAATGAGACGGTATGCTTGTTTTCTTTTAGCTTTATTTTCAGTAAATTATCTTAAGCAATGTGGAGGTTTTTATGTTTCTCTATGTTCACACTTCTTGTGTTCATGTTCATTCTTCTTCCATATGCAAGGGTAAGTGTTGTCATTGTTCGTCATAAGACTGGACACTTCTTCACACACCACACGGTCTTAGTTAGTTCCCAATATGATGCAATGTTTATATTCCAATACTTATACATGAGAACAACTCTTACACTTGTATGGTTATTGGCCCATAAAAGGCTAGACTTACTTAGCGTGTTGGCTAAAGCAGTTATACCTTCATCTTCTACAAGTACTTTTTTCCTTGATAGCCAAGGGATGGAGTTATTTCCATTTTATTCTAAGGTATATGACCTAGTTTACCGTATTACGCTTTCACATTTTCTTATAATTTTAATATACTTCCTATCATCATTGTTTAATAATCCATGTTTATTTGGTGTAGGGTTTTAAACATTATACATCCCATTAATATGGTCATAGGTGCTTACCTATACTATATGTTGTAATATTCCACATTAAGGGAGTAAACAAATATTGTATCATATAAACATTAACGTATATTTTACCCTTAATATTGTATATGGTTATAACTAGCCAACGTTTAGGAAATCATGGCATACTTTATAGTTCCTCAAAGGTTTTTATACCTTAAAGCGTTTTGGTCTTTATACTGTAGTGTAGGTTACATGCTACTTAATGAAGGTTATATGCAATGTTGAGACTTGTATGTAAACGTGTAATATGGTGGAGATTTTAATGGTTACCATGTGAAAGGGTATATATTATTTACTGATATCCTTCCACGTTGACATGGCATTGAATAAGGTTGTTGGATTTTGCTAAAATTTCCCTAGTTACACAATTTTTCCCATTAGTTCACTTTCATTGTTCTTGAGAGGAGGAGGAATAAAAGTCGAGGGTTTGACCTCACCCATAACAAACTGGTTTTGTCCTTTCTTCAATATATGTTTGATATTTGGAGATTTTGTGAGGTTTTATGGGTATGCCGGCAAGGCATCTCTACTTGTTGAGTTAACGTAGCACTGGTTGAGTAATTTTATTTATCATTGTTTGCATTTTATTTATTTATACACCAATTTACTACGTTTAAAAGAGATTTTATCCCTAAGCATTTTGTTTAAGCTACAATCCTGATTTTCGAAGTGTATAATGATTTTTGTAGTTGTGGTTTAGTTTGTAAATAAGGTTGACATTATTCTAGGTATGTAAGTGAAATGAAAAATCCTAGATCTAGAGTTTTTAATGTTATCTCTGTAGCGAAATGAATTTGTAATTTGCTTGAATGAATGTTTAAATGATTTGATTGTTAAATGTCATGAGCCATATATCTACAAGAAAAAATGCGAGCTATCTGAAAAGAAGTATGCAATTGAATTATCAAATCAATGTAAACTGAACAACGGATTCATGACAAAAATTTCACACAAATCAGACAAGTATTGCTCAGATTATCATAACATTAATATTCATTAATTAATCAATAATGCAATGGCCATACAATAAATAGATTTCAAATACTATGGATAAGATTCGAATTCAGCCACTCAAACTGACTGGTTAGCCATATCAGTGTGGAAATAATCACACCTAGAGCTCACTACTTAACTCAAGATAACAAAATCAGTCTACAATCAGTTAACTGATGGTGGTGGGTGAGTAATGGAGCCTACACTACCATGAATCATGCAATCTGGCACTAATCTAACTGAGTTTGGTCTTACCAATGGTAACTCAAGCATAACTGAGCATGACTGATTACCTACCATAGGAAAATGAAGGTGACTGCTGGTGGCACTTAGAGTGGGATCCTATAATGTAGGGATTGGTCCCTAAGGCTCCTAAACTTATGCAATCATATGCACTAAGTAGTATATGACCCTTAGGTGTGTCTCGCGTGCACTATCAGGTTATGATGACCTCCTAATCTAGGCTAAATGAATCAAATAGAATTTGTGGGTAAAGGGAGGATTAATTAATCCTAACACCCCCCCTTAATCCTAACTTTGGACAACTTGGGCCCTAGCAACTAGGCCAAAAGTCACCCATGAAATCTAAATGAAATAAAATATAATTTAATAAACAAGGAAAATTGGGAAAACCTCATGGGAAAAAAACCCCTCAAAATAAGCAAGAAATTAGGAAACAAGCTTCCATAAGATAAATTTTTTCTCTTTGAGCAAAAACTTGTGAAATTTTTCTGCAATCTAAAACTCCGTGGAGCAGTAATGCAGAATGTTGGTTGTTGTTTGTACTAGTTTCATGGGACTGTGCATGCGGAATTTTCCATCTTCTTCCAATATGATGATGGATAGGAGAAGGAGTGTTTCCTTTGTCTCTTCTTACCAGAGGAATAGTGACTTGATCCAATTTGTTCTTAAGTGGGCGGATTGTGGATTATTCCTTACCGTCGAGTAACATCTCTCAGGAAGCTTGTTGCACCTCATTGAAGGAAGTGAAACTAAATGAGAGAGTGCAACATGTTAATTCTGATACTGGGAGTTGATTCTTCTTCTATCATTTGGATCCCCAACAACATTTGAAGTTGCTTCAATGAGATTTTGAGCGCATTTAGGCTTTTGATTTGGAATAGGAGATGGATCTAGATCTAGATCCTATTGAGGCTCAATCTCAATATCAAGATCATGTTGATCTTGTTCCTCATTTTTTGAAACTGAAACCTTAGACAATACATCATTAACAAAAGGTGTAGATAGAATGTTTGTACCTCCCCTTCGAATGGAAACTGAGGCTGTACTAGATCCGAGTATGGTAGAAAGTGTGAGAATTCATATGTCTTTGATCGAAGTCGTGCCCATGTGCATGCTAGGGACAACAGTCGACTAAATCAGTTGAGCTCTGTTATGGTGGAAGCTTATAAAAAGAATCAACAAAGTAGGAAACACACTAGGTCGACTAGAAATATACACACAGACAATATGCAAGAATTCGAACCAATTTATTACTTCTGCTCCATGAAAGATGGAGGAATCAAATTGATGTCTATATTACATTAATGTACATGCTTATATATGATTTTGAGATGCTTGGGTGAATACCCATTACGTTCAGTTACAAGAGAAGTTATAACGGTTTAGAAGTTCAACCGTTGAGGCAGACTTGTTAAGGAAAACATGTCAAGGAGACTTGCCGATACTGATTTGTCGAGGTAGACATGTCGAGGAAGGCTAAGTAGTCGAAGTGCTAGAATTTGGTGAAGCTTGACAACCTGACAACTGCTGGTTGGATCATTCCTCCTTCCTTAAGAAACACTGGTCTCCATTGTGTATTTGTTCAGGTGAGAAAACTTATTGGCAACTTCATTAGCAAAGTACCATTTTCCTTGCGTGGGGAGTTGTCCAGATTTAGCCACTTGAAACAAGGGAATGGAGTTCGTCCTTGTATGGCATATGTGTCATCCCACAATGGTGTCACAAAGAAGAGGTCCTTGAACATCTACATGGATGTCTTCGGGTTCTGCTGTCTACAAATCGTTATATTCCAACAATGGTGCATGGTATGGTCGAGGTAGATCTACATTGAAAACCAAATGTAGGCCAAGGCATGCAAGAATGTCAAGTTGAAAAAGCGTTTTCTCCAATCTGTTTAAGGATACTATATGGACCATATTGCAAAGGTTTCATCTTTCTGTATAGATAAGTGAAGCGCTCCTTCTCTATATGTAACTAGATCTGATCCCCAATTTGGAATGAATGAGCAATAGGATTCTTCTCGTTTCAGGCCTTCTATTTTGGATTAGCTCGTTGCAACATCTCCCATGCTTTCTTTTGAATGTTTTATATTTGATCTCTGAACTTCAATGCTTTCTCCACTTCTCATCCTTCGAAGTCGGTGTCGTTCAACAATGTCAAGGAACTGATTAATTCAATAGGTGTTGAGGGTTGAAATCTGTAATAGATCTCAAATAGACTCTTTCCCATAGAGTTGCGTTGAGCACGATTGTAGCCGTGATGCATGTATGGAAGGTTGTCATCCCATGTTCAAAAATGCTTATGGTTGTACATGCAAAGAAATTGTATGACTAAACGATTTACAACTTTCATATGTCCAACTATTTGTGGATGGAAGGATGTCGATAAAGAGATTCTCATATCGAGCTGTTTCCAAAGAGTTTTCCAAAAGGTGCTGACAAATATAGAATCTCTATCAGAAATAATGGTCATCGGGAGGCCATAATGTTTACACACATGTTTAAAGAAGAGTTGATTAGTTTTCTCTGCTGTCGTAGTCTTCTTGCATGGTATGAGTTAGCCATCTTGGAAAATCTGTCAACTACTACTAGTATCACATCATGTTGATGTTTGGTAGTAGGATATCCCGTCAAGTAGTCCATAGAAATAGATTCCCATGGTTAATTAGGAACTGGAAGGGGTGTGTATAGTCCCTGTCGTCTATTCGGCGGTTTAGCAATGTCACAAACCATGCAGGATCAAATGTACTTTTTGACGTTAGATTTAAGTGAAGGCCAGTAGAAATACTTTTGGAGGATAACAAGTTTTTTTGCGACTCCAAAATGTCCTGCAGTCTTGTTGTAGTGTGCGTCCCAAATGAGCTTCTGTCAGTGCTCACCAGTCGGTACGTAAAGCTGCCCAAGCTTGTATAGAAAGGTGTCTTTCAAGAAGTAGTCGGTCAGTGAGGGTGGTCATTTCCTTTCCAAGAATGTAGTGTCTCCATTGCTTAATAGCTTGCACAATGGCGTATAGTTCTTTTTCATACATCAATTACCTTCTAACAGTGTCACTGAAAGTCTCAGAATGAAGCCCGACTGGGTGACCTGACTAAGTGATCACTGCGTCGAGGGCATAGTCCGATGCATCCGTCTCAATATCAAAGGGATGATGCAAATCAAGTAACACAAGTATTGGTGCAGTACAAAGCTTGTTTTTTATTTGTTCAACAACTTTTTGTTGTGTCAGTGTCCATTTGAAGACAATTTCCCATTTCCTTTCGTCAACTAATTCAAAGTCCATGCGATGTGGCTGAAGCCAAGTATGAATCATCAATAGAATTTCACCAAACCAAGAAAAATTCTTAGTTCATGAATGTTTTGAGGAATGGAAAAATATTTGAGGATATGTTATTTTTCTAGGTCGACATGAATGTCTGTAGAGTCAATTACATACCCCAAATATTTGATGCTGGTCATTGAAAATAAGCATTTGTCCATTTTCAGATATAGTCGATGTTGTTGGAGAGTGTCGAAGAGTTGTCGAAGTTGTTTGACATGTTCTTCCATGATCGACCGAAAATCAAGATATTGTCAAGATAGACAATGACATCTTTACTGATGAAAGGTCGTATAAGGTCATCCATGTATCTCATGAAGGTTGCAGGTGCATTGGTTAAGCCGAAAGGCATGACTAACCATTCAAACAATCCTTCCATGGTCTTGAATATCGTTTTCCATACATTAGTGGACTCGATTGGAATCTGGTGGTATCCCGACTTGAGTTTTGTAAAGAACTTAGCACCTTTCAAATTGTTGATGAGTTCATCAATCTGTGGAAAAGGGTATCTGTTCTTCACTGAAATTTTGTTGAGAGTTCGATAATCGATGCACATGTGCCAAGTCCCGTATTTCTTTGGAAGTAGGACGAATGGAATTCCACAAGGAAAGGAGATGGGTGGGATATGCCCCTTGTCAATAAAACCCTGGGTTTGTCTGTGAATCTCTTCATTTTCGAGAATGGATCTTCTGTAAATAGATGTGTTAGGCAACAAAGAACCAGGAACAAGTTCAATGGAGTGTTTTACCTGACAATGCAGAGGTACTCTGTCTGGTGCTTGAAATATTTTTTTGTATTCTTCAAGAATTTCGTCGATCTGTTGTTGTTGTCGGGAGATGTGTTGGTCGATGATTTGACTCGTTGTTTTAGTATTCTTGGAATGTTGAGGATTGATCATGATTAATGCAAACTTTTGAGCATGATTGATCAGATTTTCATTTGTTTGGAAGATATCACAGAAACTGTTGATATGGGTTGTTGCTATAGTATTCCATACCATTGATTCTAGATACTGACAATCACCTTCTGAGGTCAGCTACGAAAAGCAGTGCCATGTCACATAGTACTTCATCTTCAAAAGGCTTAATGAAGTAGGCGAGTCGGCATTGTCGTGTGATCCTTAGTTCCTTCCCATCCTTCATCCAACCGATATTGTAAGGCTACAGATGTGGAGTGGTGACAAGACCAAATTTCTTCACAAGATCTTCATAAATGAAGTTCTTATGGCTACCATTATCCACAATCACATGTAATGGATTTTACTGAACCCATATCCATGTATGGAATAGGAGCTCTTGTTAATACTCATTGTAAATGATCGAGGCTTTTGGTGTGGTTGAGGTTGAAGCCAAAAGGGTTGATGCATCTGGAACAGATTCTACCAAGGTTAATTTAGATGCCGACAATTTTGCCAAAAATGTCTTCCAAGCTTTGCATTCTAACGTATAATGTCATGTTGAATTGTGATAATCACACCATTTCTCAGTAGGAGTTTGTTTGCTGCGATACCTCTTGTATTTATGAAAATTATTTCTTTTGATGATCATGCTTTGGTGGAGTCGGCTGAGAAGGGTTCCTGAACTTGTCAGAGTCGCCTGGTGACTTCTTGTCAGATGTTCGATTTGTTGGCTTGTTCATGAAATGTGATTTTCCTTTCTATTTAGCATCAATTTTGATGGCGTAATGAAATGCATCTGCAAGCGTGTTGACAGTCAGAAACTCCATCTCTTGCTAAATGTATGGGGATAAACCGCTGACGTACTTCAGGACAAACAATTTCTCTTATTCTTCGAAGCCAAGTCTAGCCATGAGTCGATAGAACTTGTCGGTGTAACTCTGTACAGACTGATATTTCAATTGTCTTAGCTGTCACCACTTCTGATACTGGTTTTCAAGGTACTTGGGAGGGTAGAATTCCTTTCAGACATATTTGACAAATTTTACGCATGTGTCTATGGGGTATTATTCTTTTTCCATATTTGTCAATAGATTCTCCCACCAATAGTGTACGAAGGTTGACATATTTAAGAATTAAATGGTAATCTTTTCCACTTTCGAGAGTTGATTCAATGCATAGTAAGATTACATTTATTGTACCCAATTTTCAACGGATTCCACGTCAATCTTGCTTTCAAGGTTTGGTATATCCAAATTCATTTGCACTTTGAAGGGGTTGATTTTATCGAAGTGAGGTCGCGTCAAGGATTCCCCAGAGTTCGCAGTGACTCGCATGAGAATCTCACTAAACTGGGCCAACATTTCGGTTCGCTGGCGAGCTAGTGATTTTTATATGAGTTGTTTTGTCTCATTAGTTGCATTTCTATTGTCTTCTTCTTCAACCATCTTTTCTGAATTCAAAGGAAGTGTCTGCTTGTGTTGCTGAGTTTGAAAGTGTGTTTGAACATGCATGCATAAGTTAAACAACTTTGATGGAAGTGCGTATCTACCTTAAACTCTAATCAAGATAAATCTCTGATACCAATGATCGAGGTCGTGCCTAGGTGCATGCTGGGGACAATAGTTGACTAAATGATTTGACCTGTGTTATGGCAGAATCTTATAAAAATAATCAACAAAGCAGGAAACACACCAGGTCGACTAGAAATATACACATGTAGACAATATGCAAGAATTCGAACCAGTTTATTACTTCTTCTCCATGAAATATGGAGGAATCAAATTGATGTCTATATTACATTAATGTACATGCTTATATAGGATGTTGAGATGCTTGGGTGACTACCCATTACATTCAATTACAAGAGAATTTATAACGGTTCAGAAGTTCAGTTGTTGAGGAAGACATGTCGAGGCGAACCTGTTGAGGAGACTTGTCGAGACTGATCTATCAAGGCGAACCTATTGAGCTGAACCTGTCGAGATGGACCTATTGAGGAAGGCGAAGTAGTCAAAGTGCTAGACTTTGTCGAAGCTTGACAACCTGCCAACTTTTGGCTAGATCAGTCTTGGAGGCATGGTTTGCAACACCCTTCACTATAATATACCCAGTTGATATATCTATGATCTCCAAAGAGTGAGGACCAAATACTACTCACTTTGGTGGGACAATATGTGTCATATGGTATATAGATAACAAATATGCGGCTAAAGAGGTTACATAGAGTAAATTTCTGAACACTCCATGTTTTAACTTGATAGAACCCTTTCCTTCAGCTCGAATTTGGGTATCATCACCCATGTGAATACTCATAAAATCAGTAGTTTGTAATGAAGAGAATGGTTATTTGGATGCAACCATATGATTCGAGGCTCCTGAATCAATGAGGAAGGCATGTGTTTCGGAACAACTAGCCTTCAGGGCATGGCATCTCTCATCATGATCTTCAGACTTTTCTCTAGAGTCAGTATTCCTTGTACCTTCAGGGAGGGAAATATCATGTTTCTCAAGGATTTTTTCCATTTGACCAATTGTCTTCTTCATACAATGAATTTCTATATGAAATTCTCTCATACAGTATGAGCATTGAGCTTTCCCAAATTTTGTGTTCTTGTTCTTCTTGGAAATTGGGCTCCATCAGAAGGGATATGATTCTCCTTTGAATTCGAATCAGCATTTTTATTATCCTTTACTTTTTTCATCCCTTTATATTGTGCATTCTTAGAGTCTCCATCTAAGAGTGCTTGATTCTTGGAGGAATTGAGAACTCCCATCTGAATCAATTTGTCTTGCTACTGTATTAATGACTCTACAAATGCATCTAGAGAAGGAATTTTCCAATTTGGGATGGATAATATTCTAGAGTGGAATGTGGATACAAAGAATGAGAATTATGAGCCAATATTGCTCCAAATTGACAATACAATCTTATCATCCTTCTTCTTTATCCCACATTTCTTATATTGCAAGACTAGGTCTTTGTATTTCGATAAGAACTACTAAAATGTATCAAAATTGCTGGGTTGGAGTGCAATGAGTTCATTCTCCAGAATATGGCCTCTAAGCTCATCTTGTTTTCCAAACAAAGATTAAATATTGTCCCATGCTTCCTTCAGATTTATGAGTCCCTCAGGTGGAACAACAACTCCCTCGAGATGTGGATGCACATGAAGCCGAAGGCTTCATATAGCGTATTCATAAGCTTGGATTTCTCAACATATTGTTAGGGCTCGACTTCTCTTCACATTGAGATCCTAAACATGCCTTTGTTTCACAAGTCTATCTGCATATCTTCCCTCCAATCAATGTAATTTAAGGCTGTAAGGATTCTAGGTGATATAGGAGTTGAATTCTCCATTTCACTATATGTTGATCAACAAATATTTAAGAGATACATAGGTACTTGCAAAATCACTGCGAAAGAAACTTCAATTCACAAATATTTGTTAGTTCAAACCTTTCCACCTTGGCATGTGCACTTTTTCAGGTCAGTCACACCTAGATAGAATTATCTGGATAGAATCCAGAGGGAGCAATGCAATGATTCCAGGAATTATGTGGAAACTCAACTACTTCTGGTGCAAGCATGGAGTTTTTTTAGGTTTGTTGTTGTCCTGAACATAGGCTTTGATACCAAGTTAAATTTAATGAACCATAGATCTACAAGCAAAAATAAAATATATATGAAAAGAAGTATGTAGTGGAATTATCAAATCAGTGTAAACTGAACAACGAATTCATGACAAAAATTTCACACAAATCGGACAAGTATTGCTCAAATTATCATAACATTAATCTTCATTAATTAATCAATAATACAATGGTCATACAATAAATAGAATTCGAATATTGTGGGTAAGATCTGAATTAACCATCTCAAACTAACTGGTTAGCTAACTGAGTGTGGAAATAATCACATTTGGAGCTCACCAGTTAATTTCGAATAACCAAAGCAGTCTACAATGAGTTACCTGATGATGGTAGGTGAATAATGGCACCTACACTCCCATGAATCATGCAAACTGCTGCGAATCTAACTATTTCTGATCTAACTGATGATAGCTAAAGCATAAATGAGCATGAATGATTACATACCACAAGAAACTGGAAGTGAATGTTGGTGGAACTCAGAGTGGGCTCCTATAATGTAGGGATTGGTCCCTCGGGATCCTAAACTTATGCAATGAGATGCAGTACATGGCAGATTACCCTTAGGTGTGTCCCCCATGCACTAGTGGGTGATGATGACATCCTAAGCTAGGCTAAATGAATCAAATAGACTATGTGGGTAAATGGAGGATTAATTAATCCTAACATGGATGAATATCTTGGAATAATATGTGTAGTTCTAGTTTGGATTTTTCAATTTGAATTTTGAGTATTTGTCAATGAAAGAATTTGATTGTATACTTGTACATGTATGTGTTTGATGAGATGGATTTTCCATGGGAATCAGTTTGAACTAGATGTTTGTAATATCAAACCCATGTTTTGATGGATTCCATTCCTTGACTTCCGTTTTAGTTGTCTTCTATAAAAAATGGCTTGTGGGATTCGATTTCTAGCCTATGATTTTCTTATGGAGGTTTTCATAGTTCATTGTGTTTAGTCTACACTCTAACAATGTGACTATGTTTGTTGAAGATTCTCTGATGTTAATTCATTTTGGGTTTTAAACAAGGGGTTTGATCCCTAGTTAACATCAATTAGGGAATTATTAAATTTGAGGTTGGGGAAACATTTTGATTGGGATTCGATCTCAAAACCTACCCGCGTGTGCTATGGAACTATGAATGGGAATTTTATACTTGATCTTGATTAACATTTCTTTTAGTTAATGGTGTGAGGCTAACTAATATTTGTGTGTTAGATTAACCATTGCGTGGCCACTTTAAACCAGCGGTTCATTAATTTTGGTTCAAGACGTAAAATTTATATGGGTTTGTGAATTATGGGAATACCTGTGTTTTCATGTCTATGGTTGCCATTTTTATTGTTTATGTTAGGAGAAATCCTTAGAGTACAACTTAGTTACAATCCGTTAAGGAATTTTCTATAGATCTCCATAATTTATTTTTTTTGTAATTTGTATTTATGATTATCAATTTTGTGANATATATATATATATATATATATATATATGATATTTTGGGTGATTTCAATAATATACTTATGGGATTCGATCCCTCGCATTTGGATTCCATGTAATCCCTTGTTTGTTCTTTAGTTGATATTTATCCATTTTTATAGAACACTGGATTATGTAAAACCTATCTAATATATATGTGTTGTATACTTATCATGTTAATACATAAAGTTGAAGGTTCTTTTCTCTTATTCTTACAAAAATGAATCATGAATCATTTTCATAATTTTGTTTTATGGTCAGATATATATGACTTAAGGAATCATTACTTAAATATGATTGTTTTATGGATTTAATGCATAAGGTATGAATATATATTAGTTATTTATGTATATATACATATATATTTTAATCTATTTAGGATTTAGGGACATGGTCCTGGGAAGACGAATCTGAATTCCTATCCCTAGTTATGGCTATCGAGAGTTTTCTCTCTCTATGCTAGAAATGGCATATGATAATATTAAATTCTAATTTTTGCATATAAAATGAATTTACCATCTTCCTTAGATTTAAACCTTATCTCACATAAAATGTATAAAGAGCATAAAATGAGAGTTGTAATCTCATGCATCCTAGAATATATATATAAACCTTGAAATATATGAACAATGTTCATAAATAAAACTTGATTTCAATAATCAGTTACATAATAGAGAGACATTGTTAAAATGACCTAGAATATTACAATTTCATAAATAAAGAATTTAGAGCATAATATTTATGGTCCCTTTAGCTTTCTGAATGATCTGGTAGCTTACACGTTCCACCCAAATGTAGAACTCGAACCGGTCCTGGTTCATTTTATAGATCAACCCCAAGCTGAACCAAGCATAGTCGAAATTTTCTATTATTATGAGACTTAGGGAAATTTTCTATATTCCTTATCTATCAACATAGTATTCATAAAGTCCTTTTACCAACACATTGTAGAGTCTTTCAATAATTATTCCCCAATGTTATTTCACATACCAAATCTCTCTTTTGTAATTTGAGCACTCATCATACCTATGACTGAACCCTCTAGTGATATAGGGATCGTTGCCCCCACAAAATCCTCTCTCTACTATTTACCAATTAATTTGAGAAGAAAGGCTTCTATGTCTTTGGTTGAAGCTCTATGTTTAGTTAATATTAACTATCTGTTTTTGTAATTTATATTTTATTTAATTATTTACTTTTTAAATCCTCACATTCTAATTATAGATAACAAATTTTATAAATTGATTAAATAATATAAATATTTAATCCTATGGTCTAGTTGATTTTAGTTATCAACTAATCAATCATCTTGAACTATTAGCATGCTCGATTCCTCATTTAGTGGGAGCCCCAGTCAGTATTTAGAAAGAATAAGAGAGATAAGTGTCTTTAATAATAAAACAGGAAATTGTTTTTGATGTTCCAGAGCTCCCAACTCAACTCCAGTTATAACAAATATTTTAAGTTCTCTAGAGCTTAAACTTGCTCAATACTTAACTGAACCATTGATCTAGTGTTCTAGAGATTTCAGATCAACACCTTCTTAAGTACTAGTCTTTGGTGCTCCATATTTTGTTACTCAACACCTTGAAAATAATTAAACAATACTTTTTAAGTGTTCCAAAGATTCCTATCTCGACACTTATTAATTTATTACATCACAAAAATAAATTTAATAAAAGTAATTATTCTAAAAAATTGGGATATTACATGGAGAAACACTCTAACTGTTAAATAAATGTAACTCTGGAAAATATTCTATTTTGTATTATTATTATTATTACCACTTATGGAGATCTTGTTCTTCTGATTAGGGATTCCATTGATGCAATTGGTCATGTAAAGTCTTGAGGTAAAACCTTCGTTGTAAGTCGGGTCAGTAGTACCCACACAAGTATTATTAAAATGTATTTTTGAATATCCCAAGAAAAGTAGGCTATAATTGGGAGCATAAAGAATATCTGTTGGATTATCAGGCCTCTACATTGATCGATATAAATAGCGGACGCACCTACCTCATTTGGACACTCTCGGAACTCAAGCAAGTTCACTAGAGAGAGAAGGAGCAATCCATATGGAGGAGAGGAAGAAATCTAGTTTTATTATTGATGTCTTACAAGTATTTTTATTGGGGTATTACACTGTACTTGGTTGAAGTCTATATCACAGAATTTTTTTTGGATTTTCTCCCCCATGAGGATTTCCTAGGATAAATAATTATGTTCTTTTGTGTGGCAGTGCTTCTATTTCTTTCAATTATCCTTTTGCATATGGATATGATGTTATGATTATAAATGTTTTTAGATCATGTATAACCATGAAAATATTAACATGGTATCAAAGCCACCTCGAAATAAGTCTTTGTGCAACCCAAATACTGCTACAACTCTAGCTACTAGAGATTAGGGTTTCATGCTTGAAAACCCTACAAGCAAAAATATGGTTGTCTTGGTATTTCCTCTATAACTAGAGTTTTGTGAAGTACTAGGATCTAAAACTTTTACATGACTAATATGAAATATTTATGTACCTTTTTTACAAATTCCAGCCTCATATTCACTATACTTTAGGAGATATGGTTACTCCAAAACAAGGTTCCATCCTCTTCTAGAATACAGTCTTAAACATGTGACCTAGGGATAATTTATATATTTTGGGATAGGAATATCCAAATCAAATTTATTAAGATGTTGTAGATAGGGCACAAAATTTAGTTTATGTGGTGTTATTTTCAGACCCTAAAGTTGAAACAGTGGCACGTGGAATTCCGTGCAAGTTTGATATACTAAAATAGTCCACAAATAGTGTGAGAATTGATTCACAGTAGAATCTAGGAGCCAAGGAGATTCTCACAATTCAATATTACTCATAAATTATGCACAAAATAGTAGAAAGAGTGAAAATAGATTGCACAAATGTAGTCAATAACTAATATTATTATGACTGTTCAAAATGTAAATATGTCTGGATTAGATATGTATTATAATAGGGAAAATTTTTGAGGCCTTGGAGTCCATATGGATGCATACAAGTGTCAGACCATGATTTGACCCTCAAACCCCTCTAGGTGGACCAATAATCTTCCTAATCATCCCAAACGGTTACGAATGCAAGTGTGAACATGGGTGAGGCATTTTGGAACATAAATGGAGGAATTTTAGTCATGGGTGAAAAGGAGTGGCTCTAGGAGGTGATAAATGCCCAAGGAAGGCCAAAAACCACCACAAACATGCACTAGCACCTAAGGTCAAACATATTCCCTGAATCTATGGATGGGGGAGTGCACCAAGGATGTTTTGTCATCAGTGAGGGAACCTTTCAATCTGAAGGATCAACTAGGAGCACCTCAGCTACTATAATGATCAACTAGGAGCACTTCAACTATTAGTAAATGATCAATATGCCTAAGTGTGGACCATAGAACATAACATAGAAGCAAATGAAATGTGTCTAAGGTATATGATCATGGTACTAAGGTGTATTTGCAGTATGTGTATAGCAATATGACCTGAAATAAGTCACGAACATGTTGCAAATACACATTAGTATCATATTTACATCTTTTAAATCCAAGCGAGAGCAGAAAATTGTCCATCTTGGCATACCAAGCCCTGGGGGCTTGCTTGAGGCCATAGAGAGTCTTATTTAACATGCATACAAGTGAAGGATAATAAATTAAACCTTCAGTCTGTTGTATATATATCTCCTCTTGAATTTCACCATGAATAAATACACTCTTCACATCCATGTGGTGAACCTCCTAGCTCTTAGATGCAACAATGGCTAAAACTAGTCTGATAGAATCCATCTTTGCAACCGGTGCAAATATATTTGTATAGTCTATTCCTTAGAATTTAAAAAATAATTTGGAAACCAACTTGACCTTATACTTGATATTTGAACCATCAACAACCACTTTGTTCCTATAGACCCACTTGCATTGCACTAGTTTCCTCTTGGAGGGCAACGAAACCAATTCCCAAGTCTCGTTTTCTTACAATGAGTTTAACTATTCTTGCATGGTTGTTTTCCATATTGGGTCAAGTAAGGATTCCTAATATGTTTTAGGATAATATCCAACCATCATGAATAATTTCTCAGAAATATTCACTTCACATGCAGAGAAAGCAATGTGAAATTGAGATATAGTCTTTTTAGGATCTAGTGGATTACCAGCTAGATTTCCAACAGCTTCAAAAGTTTTCTTAGCCCATTTGGTACGAATGGGTGAGTCATGATATAAGTGTATGTAATAATAATATTTAGAAATATCATAATCATAAAAATTAGAAATATATCCATCACTTACATCATCATGGAGTAGAGGATGTGAGCATTCCCCATGAGCTAGTTCGACCTCTTGCATGAGCTCCTCTTCGAACTGTACACTCCTTTATATGAATGTCTTCTTAGATGAGGGATCAAATAGATTGTATCCATTTTAATATTCATCATATCCAACCATGATGGACTCCTTGATTTGAGTTTGCAAGCCTTTTATTTTCTCTAGAGGAATCCTAACCCAAGCTTTTGAGCCAAAGACCCTCATATGTGAAACACTTGGCTTGTGACCAAACCAAGCCTCACATGGTGTTTTTCCATCCAAATATTTGCGAGGAGATATGTTTTGGATGTATGCAACATAGTTAATAGCTTCATCCCATATATTAGGATTCAAATCCTTTGCTTCCGTCATACATGTTTCCATCTCCTTGAGAGCCCTATTCTTACGCTATGCAACACCATTTTACTGTGGTGTGTAGGGCACCGAATGCTACATTTTGATGCCACATTATTCACAAAGTTGCTGAAAACTCTTTTACACATACTCCTTGCCATTTTCATTCCTAAGTATCTTGATATTTTTCCCACATGCATTCTCAACTAGAGATTTCCAAACTTTGAGAGTCTCAAAGACTTCAAATTTTAGTTTGAGGAAATATATTGAGCAATACCTTGAGAAATCATCTATGAAAGTCAAAACATACCTTGATCCACCATAAGAGGGCATGGGAATAGGCACAATAAGATATGAATGAACCAAATCAAGCACTTGGACATCTTTCCTTGCTTTCCCTTTCTCATAGTTGTGCTTTGCATGCTTTCCCACTACACACCCTTTGCATGTGCCATTTGAGAACTCAATAGAAGGAAGCCCTTCAACCATTCCTTTTTTGATCAATTCCTGGAGGTACCTGTAGTTGAGATGGGTATATCTCTCATGCCACAACCTACTTGTTTCATTGGCATGTGAGAGCAGTGCATTCCCTCTGTAGTAGGGAAGGAAATGGGAGAATTTGTACATTCTTGCATTATGATCAGCAAACCCCAATGCCACTTCCTTGTTTGTAGATAGTTCTGTTATATCCACTATTTCTGGAGTAAATGTTACTCTCTTGGCTTCACTAGTGTGAGTCATTTGGTACACTGATATTAGGTGTTCGAGTACATAGGGTACTCCCAAAAGACCGAACACCTTCAGCAACCGCTTCACACAAATAGATCATAGCTCAACACACCGATGTGTTAGTTTTTCAACATTTAAGCTAGCATTATAATAAGATCTTTTCACTGATAGAATAACAAGCACAACAATCACATAAGCACATCACAAGAGATAAGAGACACAAAGATTTTAGGAGGGGAAACCATAAATGGAGAAAACCCCTCAACTTCCTCTAAGATAGTATCACCACAAGATGTGATCCCAAAACAGTAAGATGACCTCCCTTCACAACAGCAGCCTTCTGTCTTCTATCAAGCCCAAGAATTTCCTTCTCCAAAAGTGCGCCACACTTGAGAGAGCAAGAGAGCTAAGTCACAAGTGATAAATAGAGAGACTCTCACTCTCTATTTATATTCTTCCGTTGACTTGAAGTGCACTCAACCTAATAATTACTACTCGAGCCTACACCTTAATTAGTCTATAATAACTCAAGTGCCCCATAAACAGTGGGGACTTACCCAATGACTTGATGAGACTTGTTTACATTATAATACTCCCGATCGGA
>LPNX010881431.1:170458-324234 GCA_001517045.1 Pseudotsuga menziesii | reverse complement strand
ACTCCTTTTCTGAAAACAGTGGAGGGAAGCTCCCGGAACAGGAAGCCCTAATTTACTGATTTCTTCTACAGAAATGCCTATTACTGTTTCTGTAATATCTCTGAAATTACTGATCCTCTATGTCTGAAATTTCTTACTGAGGTAACCTCGCATGTCCCTAATCCAACACCATAGGTTTCATCAGAATTAGTTTCACCATTTGGGACTTATGATCCTTTTCCCAAGGTGACTTGTTACTGGACTGTTCAGAACAGTGAAGTTGTACGGACTTCCACGTGTCACTGGTTCATCTTCTGAGTCTGACCTTCGGACCATAGAAATTAAAGTCCGTTCCCTTTCTAGAAGATCTTCAGGAATTCCATTTGGACCTCTGTAGCCTAAGATATAGCAGATATACCCAGGTGTCCTGTTTAGGGATGAATTCTGGAAGAGGCTGGAACCCTAACTTGGAGAGATCATATCTCCCAGAATATAGTGAATCAGAGTTTTCCCTTTTTACACAGTGTTCAACAAGATTTTATCTTCGGCTCCTGCAATTTTTAGCTTCTGAGACTTCGCCAATCTCAGAATATAGCGACTGTACCAAAACTTATCAGTTTTAGTATTTAGGGTTTCTCCTAGCTCAGGGTCAAACTAGGGTTTGACTTTCCCAGAGATTTACCCAACCACATTTACTGATCCAGGTCTCTAAATTTCGGTTTTTATGAGGAGAACAATCCTATGCTGGTCTCACCCAAAAATTCCTCTTCTGTAGAAAGCCCTAATTTCCACATCGAAACTGAAAATGCTTGAAATTGAATTCTGTATCGACAGAAAGATGCACCCTTCAATGAAGAGTCATCCTAGCATACTTGTGCTGAAAATCTGTGGAGGAAGATCCAAAAAATAGGAAGCCCTAGTTCCTATAGCTGCACAATGTCTTCTTCTCAGGTTAGCTCTGATACCATGTTAGTTTTTCAACATTTAAGCTAGCATTATAATAAGATCTTTTCACTGAGAGAATAACAAGCACAACAATCACATAAGCACATCACAAGAGACAAGAGACACAAAGATTTTAGGAGGGGAAACCATAAATGGAGAAAACCCCTCAACTTCCTCTAAGATAGTATCACCACAAGATGTGATCCCAAAACAGTAAGATGACCTCCCTTCACAACAGCAGCCTTCTGTCTTCTGTCAAGCCCAAGAATTTCCTTCTCCAAAAGTGCGCCACACTTGAGAGAGCAAGAGAGATAAGTCACAAGTGATAAATAGAGAGACTCTCACTCTCTATTTATATTCTTCCGTTGACTTGAAGTGCACTCAACCTAATAATTACTACTCGAGCCTACACCTTAATTAGTGTATAATAACTCAAGTGCCCCATAAACAGTGGGGACTTACCCAATGACTTGATGAGACTTGTTTACATTATAATCCTCCCGATCGGAACATCGGGGCATGACCACATGACTCAAATACATAATAGAAACATCCCGGAATAAACATCGGGTTACAATAATATAAAATATATAGAAGAATACATTCCGAAGTTACATATACATCAACACGATGTTTGTCACGTGGATAAAACCATTGAGAGGGAAATAGTCCACGGCCCTAGCCAAATAGCTACTTGGAGCAATTTATTATGCAAAAGAAAGAAAGTTACATGAGCTTCTCATAATCGATCAACTAGCCAAAGACCCTCTATGCTCTTTAAATAGAGATCATAGAGCAATCAGGTGTTAAGTCACGGATCAATGGTAGGTATGATCTAAGAGAAGTTGAACAGCTGGATCACTCTATGTCTAGAACATATCGTGACCGTCAAATTAGAATATTTACAAATGCATACTAATGCATACTAAAGAAACACACTTTTACCTAATAGATATATTACACAAGTTGATCTTAACTAACTCCGAAGTGTCTAAATATCCTAACATCCCCCCTTAAGAACAAATTGGGATAGGATTGAAGGATTTACAAAAGTGACACTATTAGGAGAAGGAAGGAGGCATTAGAGCCTATCCCCCCTTAAGGACACATTCCTGAACTCCTAACATAGACCGAAGTTTAGAAAACTTTGCTTCTGTAAGAGACTTGGTGAAGATGTCTGTAACTTGATCATCTATAGGGAAATAGAGAACTTTAATAACACTATCATGAATAAGATTTATAATGAAGTGTATGTGTATCTCAATGTGTTTGCTGCGCTAATGTAGAACTGGATCTTTGGAAATCTTGATGGCACTTTGATTGTTGCACTAAAGTGGAGTAGGCTACTGTTGCTCGAATCCAAACTCTGAAAGGATCTGTCGAAGCCATAAAGCTTCCTGACTGGCATTAACTACGGCTCGATATTCTGCTCCTGCTGAAGAAAGAGAAAGAGCTTGTTTTTTCTTACAAGCCCAAGTGACAGGTCTAGATCCCAGACTGAAAACATAACCTGCAGTAGAATTTCAATCATCTGGATTGCCAACCCAATCTGAATCAGTGAAACCAACCAACAAAGGTTTTTCCCCTGTACTGTAATGAATCCCAAATTGAATTGTACCTCGAATATATCTAAGTATTCTTTTTGCTGCTTTCTAGTGACTTTCATGAGGAGTTTGCATATAACGGGCAACAAGACCAATGGAAAAGGAAAGGTCAGGATGGGAATGAGTCAAGTATAAAAGACTACCAACAAACTGACGATACAAGGTGCAATCTACTTTAGGGGAAGTCCAAGTGGCAAAATTTTTGACTCCAAACTGGAAGGGAGAGGGGGCTGGTTTACAATCTCCCATGTGGAAGCGACGAAGAAGGTCACAAGCATACTTAGACTGGGAAAGAAATATTCCTTCTTTGGTTTGCAAGACTTGGAGACCAAGAAAATAATGCAAATGTCCTAAGTCTGACATTTCAAAATTTTGGTTAAGAATGGATTTCACATGGGTTATAAGTTTAGGGTCACTACTAGTAAGGATAAGATCATCAACATAAAGAACAAGTATGATGAGATGGTTTCCTACTTTCTTGGTATAGACATTGGGGTCAGATTGGCATCTAGAAAAACCAGTGTCAAGGAGAAAGCTATCCATTTTGGCATACCAAGCTCTAGGAGATTTCTTAAGGTCATATAAGGATTTCTTAAGGAGACAAACAAGGCTAGAGTTATTCTGAACATATCCAAGAGGTTGTTCCATGTAAATTTCCTCATGTAAATCACCATGTAAGAAGGCAGACTTGACATCCATTTGATGAACTTCCCAGTTATGTAAGGTTGCAAGGAAAAGAACAAGGCATATGGAGTTCATTTTTTCTACAGGGGCAAAGGTTTCATTGTAGTCAATCCCTTCAACTTGGGAAAAACCTTTGCCAACTAACCTTGCCTTAAGTCTTTCAACACTTCCATTTGATGCATACTTAGTTATGTAGAGCCATTTACATCTGACAAGATTTCTTCCTTTTGGAGGAGGAACAAGATCCCAAGTATCGTTCACCATTAAGGAACGATATTCTTCATCCATAGCTGCATCCCAATATGGATTTCCTGAAGCTTCTACAAAAGTTTCAGGATCATGATTCTTGAAAACTTGAGCCAAAAGAGAAGAGGCTCACTGAAACTGAGAACATGTTTGACGTTGATCTCTAGGATCACCAGGAAGATCACCAGCTGCTTCACATGTTGAATGGACCCATCGAGGAAGTATTGGTGCTGGTGCAATTAGAGGAACATGAGCAGGTGGAGGTGGATTTTCATTCTCACTGTCATCATCAGAAACTGGATTTGAAAACCTGGAAAGGAAGTTGGAAGAAGAAGAAGAAGGCACAATTGCCGAATCAGGCTTGCAGGCCAAAGATGGAACACCCGCCAAGTTAGGCTCGCAGGACAAGATATTTTCATCAAATTTAACATCTCTTCTAATGATTATATCATTTGAATGGGGATGAAGAAGTCTATAACCTTTTACATCTTCAGAATATCCAACAAATATGCACTTTTCACTTTTAGGATACAATGTTTTCCATTTTTCATCCGGAATGTGAGCCCATGCTTCAAAACCAAACACATGAAAGTGACTTACATTTGGTTTAATTTTACTCCATGCTTCTTCCGGTGTTATACCTTATAAAACTTTAGTGCGTGTGTGATTAAATATGTAATTTGTACAATGTATGTCCTCAGCCCAATATTGAAGACTTAGTCCCTTAGATTGGATCATACAATTAGCCATTTCTTTTAAAGTGTGGTTCTTCCGTTCAGATACACCATTTTGTTGTGGTGTATATGGAACGATGTGTTGTTGTTGGATTCCTTGTTCAGTGCAAAAAGTAGTGAACTTGTTGTTAACATTTTCTCCTCCATTGTCAGATCTTAACTTAATAATTTGATGACCATATTGTTTTTCAACAAGGGCCTTGTAGGCCAAGAACATGTTAAATAATTCACTCTTAAGTTTTAGGAAGTAAACCCAAGTGCATCTAGAGTAGTCATCAATGAAAGTTAAGAAATATTTAAAACCAGAAAAGGATGCAGATGGAAGAGGACCACACAAGTCACTTTGCACAAGCTCCAAAGGAATCGAGGTGTGCCAAGAGGCACGTTTGTCAAAACTGTCCCGATGATGTTTTCCAAGTACACAACTGGAACAAACACCATCCTTGCAAGATACCATTGGAAGACCAGTCACCATATTGTATTTACATAGTTGTTGCAATGAGCGATAATTTAAGTGACCAAATTGCTCATGCCAAAGTTTGCTCAAGTTATCACTATGAGCAACAAAAACTGAAGGAAAAAGTGATGACCCAAAGTTTTTAAATTTGTACAACCTAGTAATATCATCAACAGTTCCAGTAGCTAGGGAATTTTGAGGATTTTAAAAATCCTTGATTAGAACTTGGTGAGGTGTAAAGGCCATAGTTTTACCTTCACTTGAATGAGTAATTTGATAGACTGATAACAAATTGCAGGAAATTTTTGGAACACATAGTACATCACTGAAATGACCATTTTATACTGGAACTGTTCCATATCCTACAACATTTAGAGATCTATCATCACCAACAAATATTTTTTTGGTGTTACATTCATGTATAGTAGAAAATATGGCTTGATCCTTAGCCATATGATAAGATGATCCAGAACCAATAAGCCATTCATTTGAAGTAGAAGAAGAAGATGCAGTATAAGAGTAACTAGAAGCACAAAGTGCATGTCCATGAGAGTTAGATTCTGAAGATGAATCTATGCTGATGTGGTGCTTCTTCATTGCTGCTTCCAAGGATGCCATCTTCTTGAAACACTTAGATTCATCATGAATATATTTCCCACAAAAATTGCAATGATGCTCAGTCTTCTTTCCTTTTTGCTTGGATCCTTTGTCATTTTTTAAAGAAGGAGCAGACTGAGAGGGTTTGGGACCCTTTTTGTTTGGATTATTATTATGAAAATTATGTTTCTTGGGAGGCTTGGAATTTTCTTTCTGTTGGGACAATAAGGCTTTCCCACATGTATCTGCATTGTTAATTATTCCAAGATGAATGAGCTTATCTTGCTCTCTAATTAAGGAATCACAAAAGGATTCAAGACTAGGCTCTTGATAGCTAGCTGCAGTCAAGGATTCTTTCATGGAGTAGAATGTAGATACAAAAATAGAATATGCAGGTCCAATTATGGAAAGAATATGATCAATACATTGTTTGTCTTCTTTCTTAATATTGCATTTTGCACATAAGAGTCTAAGAGTTTTATACTTAGATAAATAGTCTTGAATGCATGAAAAATCATTTAGATTCAAGGAAAGCAACTCATTCTCAAGTTGATGACCCCAAATTTCATTGTGTTTACCAAACACAAATTCCAACTTTTCCCAAGCTTTATCAGGTTCATCAATTCTAGATATGTGGAATCACAAATTAGTAGAGATTGACATCCCAATCAATCCATGAGATTCATCACATCTATCTGCCCATTTAATTTTCTTATCATCATCAGTGGGTTATGTTTCTTTCTCTGAGGTTATCTTGAAAAGTCCCCTACTTCGTAGAACATCCTCCATATGATATTTTCATGAGAAATAGTTAGAACTTATACGTATAATATCACAAGGGGTTTCCATATTGTAAACTAGTGGCTGAAAAGAACAGAAACTAACTATCTAGTTGCAAAGAGCTCGAAAAAATATGTGGTTTTAAAAAAAACGGCACTGAAAACTGATTCTGGATGATGAAGTTATGCTTGATCAAAGAAAATGTTGAAGATGTCCCCAATAGTGATGTGTCAGATATTAACTTGACCAACTAAAAAAAAGAACAAATTAAAAGACTTAAGTGACTCACTTTTTATTTTATTTTATTTATGTGAGATGCACTTTTACAATAAAGTAATTTGAAAATAGAAATTGCATGCACTAAAAAGTAGCTTGATAAGACTTGAACTCAATACTTATTAAGGAATAAAGCAACTTAGGACCAAGTGAGCTAAGTTTAAAAGGTACGTAAAAGAATGGAAAGAGGAATGGTTTTTTTTTTTTTACTCTTCTCTCTTGTTCTCCGTGCCTGCCTTTTTTTCTACAAATCACAAAAAAAAAATGAAAAACAAAAACAAAAAAACTTTTTCCACAAAATGGGGTTAGATCTTCTCCGTGCCTGCCTTTTTTTCTACCAATCACAAAAAAAATGAAAAACAAAAACAAAAAAACTTTTTCCACAAAATGGGGTTAGATCTTGGTTGGCTTACCTGGAAAGTCTACATTTTCAAGTTTTCTCATTGTTTCTGATTTGCCGTGATCGCACAAGGTGCATGACAAAGAGCATATGTAGCCGAGAAGACAAGAAAAAACTTTCCCTTACTGTTTCTGATTCGCCGCAATCATGCAAGGTCCATGACAAAGAGCATACGCAGTCAGGGAAGGCAACAGTTCGAGACTAAAATAAAAAAGATCTAATAATAAAACTGATAAAATATGAGATATTAAAAAAAAAAAAAACCCGTCACTGTAACATTATACCTTCAGATTTGCCAAAATGGGTGTTTCTAGAATAAAAAGAAACGGTTTTTGGTGAAACAAAAACTATTTCCAAATGGAAACAACACAATGGAATAGCTTCCATAGGCCAAAAATGCATAGAAAATATAGAACCAAAAACTCTTTCAAAGTTTCGGCAACACCGGTTCCAGATCTAGATCAAAACTAAAAGCGGCTCTTCATAAACGCTTTGATACCATGTTCGGGTACACAGGGTACTCCCAAAAGATCGAACACCTTCAGTAACCGCTTCACACAAATAGATCACAAATCAACACACCAAATTTTTTTCATGTGGTTAAAACCCTTGAGAGGGAAACAGTCCATGACCCCAGCCAAATAGCTACTTGGAGTAATTTATTATGCAAAAGAAAGAAAGTTACATGAGCTTCTCATAATCGATCAACTAGCCAAGGACCCTCTATGCTCTTAAAATAGATATCATAGACCAATCGGGTGTTAAGCCATGGATCAATGGTAGGTATGATCTAAGAGAAGTTGAACTATCGGATCACTCTATGTCTAGAACATATCATGACCGTCGGATTATAATATTTACAAATGCATACTAAAGAATCACACATTTACCTAACGGATATATTACACAAGTTGATCTTAAATAAATCCTAAGTGTCTAAATATCCTAACATTAGGTTCATTGCCAAATTAGGTACAAACAAAACATTATTGAAGTACCCATCATCAAGATCAATCCTGCCAATCCCTTTGGTTTGGATCTCTGAATCATCACCCATGCGAATGGATGGACCACTGTTGGAATACATGACTAAGAAGAAGTATTCTATAGAGGACATATTCCCAGAATATACTGAATCTATGATGAAGGAAGAAGGGTTTGAAGAACCAATAGCCAAAGCATGACACCTTTCTTTGTTTTCTGAGCCTGAATAACCATCTTTCTTCCTTGCTCCCTTAGGCAATGGGATGTTTCCCTTCTCAAGTAGTTGCACCATCATGTATATGGTATTCTTCATACATGCACTCTCTAGATGCCACCCTTTGTGACAGTAGATGCATTTGGTATTCTCTTGCTTCTTCTTCTCCTTGTCCTTACAAGGATTCAAACCCACATCTAAAGATTTGGGTTTGTCCAACTTATTCTTCTCTTTTTGCTTCAAATCCTTAGCTTTCTTATTTCTGTTGGATGGATTTGAAATTCCTGCAGAAAGGGATTGATCCTTACTAGATTTGATGGTTCCCATTTGCACTAGATTATCTTACTCTTGATTCATTGACTCCATGAAATCATCTAGTGAAGGAATGCACCAATTTCGAGTTGTGAGCTTGCTAGAATGGAATGTTGACACAAACACTGAGTACTATGGACCTAGCTTCGAAAGTATGGAAAATATGAGCTTCTCCTCCGTTTCTATTCCACACTATTTCAACTAAAGTACCAACGATTTTAACTTGGTGAAGAAGTCTTGGATTGTATCAAAGTGAGCTGGACTCAGTGATATTAACTCATTTTTGAGTTGGTGACCTCTCATCTCATCATTCTTCCCAAATAATGCCTCAATATTGAGCCATACTTCATTGGGAGTGGATCAACTGTCTACATGGAAGAGTAAGTCTCTCGAAATGCTGAGACAAAGCATTCCAAACCCATTACAAGCCTTTTGACCCCACATGGATCACCATTTCGAGCTTCCATTTGAAATATTTGAATGGGGCCCATAATACATTTTTTTGCTCCATTTCTGCTTCCGCTCTTGGTGACAAACTGCTGATTGTAACTGCAATGCAAACACTCGAATCTATCTGGAAAATCCCTCAAACAGTAAATCAAACACTTTGTATTTGATTTGCAGCTCCAAAGAGTTCTAATACCATGTGAGAATTGACAATAGGATCTAGGAGACACAAAGATTCTCACATTTTAATATTACTCACAAATTATGCACAAAACAAGAGAAAGAGTGAAATAAATTGCATAAATGTAGTCAATAAATGATATTATTATGACTGTCCAACATGTAACTATGTCTGGTTCAAATATATATTACAATAGGTAAAAATCATGAGGACTTGGAGGCCATATGGATACATACAAGTGTTAGACAATGATTTGACCCTCAAACCCCCCTAGTTGGACCAATCAGCTTCCTAATCATCCCAAACAGTCAGGAATACAATTGTGAACATGGATGAGGAATGATGGAACATAAATGGAGGCATTTTAGTTGTGGGTGAGAACATGGGTGAGTGGGAGTGGCTCTAAGAGGTAATAAACTCCCAAGGAAGGCCAAAAACCACCACAAACATGCACTAGCACCCAGGTTCCAACATATTCCCTGAATTTAGGAATGTGGGAGAGCACCAATGTTGTTCTATCATCAACGAGGGAATCAATCAGTTAGAATGATCAATAGGGAATGCCTCAACTATTAGAATGATCAACCAAGAGTTCCTAAACTATTAGTAAATTATCAATATGCATATGTCTGGACCATAGAACATAGCATAGAAGCAAATGAAATGTGTCTAAGGTATATGATCATGGTAAGAAGGTGGATTATTGCTCTAATAATTAGGTCACCCTAGGAAACTTAGCATAAGTTCCACTTGTTGAATCCAATCCTTCTCTAACCCATGAGGTTGGAAATAAGAAAAACAAGGATATATTAGGAAGATATTTCATAACTTTAGGATAAGAAATTTTGGAGATACATCATAATCAAGTTCATACAATTCTACAGAAGAAATTGAAAAAAATAGCACTTCCCATTCCGAGCAATTCCCTTCACAGTCAGTTGAAAAAGGAGGACCATCTACCTCACCCTAAGAGGGTTCATATTTCTATGGAAATATTTTCTAATTACGTGGATTTTTAATTTTTGACCGCAGGACACTACGATACACTATAGGAATGAACTAGGGAATCAAGTTTTTGGAGTTTCCCTCCACAATTTTGGAAAAGGACCTCACTGGAAAACTCACCTCAAGGAGTTGCATCTTTCTATCCAAACAAAATTTCAATATTCCAAACTTGAAAAATTAGGGTTTCTCTGTCAAACCCTTGGTCCACTAGAATAAGTCTTCCAAAAAAGCATTGAAGCAAGCATATAGTTGAATCACTCTCATTGGTAAGTTCCATTCTCTCTATTTCCATTTTAAGTTCTCACTTTATCATGACGAAAAATAGTACTAAGCTTGAGGAAAACCTTGAAGGAGCCAAGAACTTCCAGGAATGGAAGTATAGAGTGCTCCTCATACTAGAATAGCATCACTTGGAAGATTATGTCAAAGGAGGAGCTACATATTCAGAGGGATATGAGGACAAAACTAAATAATCCAAGAAGATCATTACAGATTATACCATGGACCATTTGATACGACATGTATCATGTTTGAAGACTCCTAAAGAGATGTTTGATATCAACATAAATATGACCTTGTGGGATTATCCCAAGACTATAAAGATGTAAATGTTAAAAAGTATTCAATATCACTTCATAAGGGTATCCCAAATCAAGGAGCAACTAGAAGCTATTGGAGACAATGCCAAAGAAGCAGAAATAGAGTTTACAACCTTGAATGCTGTCCCAAGATCATGAGAATCTTTCATTCAAGGAGTTTGTTCTAAAAGGATGCTCACCTATGGACGAGTGTACACAAAAAGAAGCTCAATTAATGGAAAAAGAAGAAGGGATGGAAGAATATGACAATAAATCCCTAATATCCCATGCTAATAAGAGAAAGAACAAGAATGAAGAACATTGTCACAAAATATTCATAAGAAGGACCTCTTACAGCTTAGATGTTTCACTTATGATGAAAAATGAAACTTTGCGAAAGAATTTCTCAAGAAGTAAGAATGGAAGGGTGATATAATCAAGGAGTACCAGTCATGAATAATGATATATAAAATGTGGTACTAAGACTTGAAGGGAAGTCTATTATGTATTCCAAGTGGATCTACTAGATCAAGCATGCAACAGATGGCAACATCAAGAGATACAAAGCATGGTTCATCATTTAATTCTATCAGAAAGAGGGAGTTAATTATGGAAAGAAATTTGATCCATTGAACAGACATGCCTCTTTAGTGGTGGATATTACACTAGACAGTTGGCGTGATCGACATAGAAGGACATATCGAGAAACTTCCAAGATTTGGGACTCTCTATAGAGAATCACCTATGCATAGAAGGATTTGTACAAACTCAGAAGGAACCCATGGGATATCACATACAATTACATGATGAGATTGAGGATCAACTAGAGTGATGGAGATCCCAACCTTTTCTACAAGGTTGAATATGGAATCCTACAGAGGACGAGAATCTCCTAGATGGGTGCAAGAGGAAATTTCAATAAAGTTTGAGATGGACGATCTTGGTATCTAGTGACCTTGAGAGATGACATAGATGGGTACACAAAATATCAAGAAGTAGAGGAGGCTACCTTTCACTACAATATAGAATGTCTCAATGCAAGAGAGTACAAGATGCAGAGGTAGGATGGTTCTCCATTTTAGAGGGAGTACCTATAATAGATCTTAGAGTTTGAGAATCTTTAGATGATTCTCGAGATTAGATTTGTGGCATAATCCAGAGGATATTTTCCTTAGCCAAGCATTAGAGAAAATTTGAGGTCTAAAATGGTCCTCCTAAGGAAAATAATAAACAATAATTAAAATAATAAAATAATATTTATGGATTTTGGAGGGAAAGAGAAAAAAAATACATTTTTTCTTTGTATTTTCAACATATATCCCTCTCGTTTTACTCAAATTTCAAGTGGGATCACTTGTAGGAAGTGGAATTAAATTTCGCATCCAATGAGTACCCACACTGCATACTTTTGAGGGATCCCACACCATGGAAAATGAGAAATACATAAAAAATGTGTTACTTGAAAGTAACATGTTTTTAATGTATTTCTTGTTTTTCATGGCGTCGGATCCCTCAAAATTATATAGTGTGGGTGCTCCTTGGATGTGGATTTTAATTCCTCATCCAACGAGTGACCCTGCTCGAAATGTGAGTAAAATGACATGGAGATATGTCGAAAATACAAATAAAAAAGTAGTTTTCTCAATGTCAAATATGCCATGTCAACTATTATGGTTGACTCTTTTCTTGAACTTCTATTTGTTCTTTAATTAAATGGACCACTTTCTTATGAGGTGGTTCATTTTCTTATAAGGACCATTTTAGACCCCAAATTTTCTCTAATGGAAAATGTGTGGTCAAGATCCTGAACAAGTTCGATAAGTTGTACTATAGCTACACCAATGGAATCAAACTTGGAGTTGTGATGTGATCCTACTTCAGAGGTAGTGGATGTCACAATATACAAGCATAAGTTTGGTTCATTAATGTACACCAAAAACACGAGGCCAAATATTTTATTTCTAGTGAATACTTTGATCCAGTACATAATGGAGCCATGGTTGTGGCAAAACATGTGGTGTGGTACTTAAAGGGCACAATTGAGTATGGCCTCAAACATGTGAGAGTCCAAAAAATATTCCTATAGGAATATGATGACTCCGATTAGGTTGGTAGTACTACAAATAGAAATATCACTCCATGATGTTGCAGGAAGAGGACCAATGTTTCTCTTAGTGCAACCGAGGATGAATATATTGCAACTAAAAAGAAAGAAAGGGAATATTCCTCAAGTGGCGAGGAATATGTACCTTGATCCATAGGAATTCTACCAATGAAGATGAATATCATACTCTTATCCATATCGACATTGGATAAGAAAGGATATATTTGTAGGAACACACAGATTTGGAACTAGTACATAGGTCCTATGTGATTTGTGGTGTAGAATACTTGCTTAACCTTTATTATCATGGGAAATATAGGCACAGGTCCTCAGAATCAAACAATGACGTAGAGAACATTGTTGAAGACTCCAGTAATTCTTTCAAGGAGCTAAATATAAAGAGGGAGTCTACCAAACAAACAAAGATAAGTATTTGAATTGTTGTTTCCTATATATCTAGTTGCTTAAATGACATTGATTAGTTGTGTACATATATATGTTCAAGGAAATGTATTATGCATGATAGAGTGTTTTCATTAATGAACAATATACTTCTAATATTCATGTGATGGGTAAGTGGCATATGGTGCTATAAAAAATTTGATTTCTACTTATCTAAAATAAAACCTATTTGCTGGCATATTGGGAATAGTGCACACACTTAACAATGTCCTGGTAGAGATGGAAGACATCTAAAAAGTTACCATATGTATATGGGATATGGATGAATGTTGTTTTGGATAAAATAGTTGCATGAATGTATGCCATATATCTTTATGCATAATAATTTGTCACTATGAATATGTATTGAATATTATGCAATTTTTCTAACCATGAATTGATGTATTTGATTTGTAGGAAGGATCGTATGCAATCACCTACAAGATAATAATGATGAAGTTGTGAATGTATAAGTGAATAATGATGAAGTTACAGATTTACAAGAGAATAATGATGAGCCCTAGAGATCATGGTTGTATATTTGTGGGTAGATCTTAACATGGTTGGTGGCATAATCGAGGGTGGATCCTAGTATGTCTGGTATTATCACTAAGGATAGATACTAACATGGTTGGTGGCATCCCCATAAGGAATATCCTGACAAGATGTGGTCTTGCATTCATTTGCGGTCGTTGTGGTCTTGCATTCATTTGTGGATGTTGTATTTCTGAATTCATTTGTGGAGGTTGTGGTCCTTATTTCATTCAAAGATTTTGTGGTTTTGCGTTCATTTGTGGATATTGTGGTCCTACATTCATTTATGGACAATGTGGTCCTGCATTCATTTTCAGAACTTGTGGTACTACATTCATTTGCGAACTACGAGATTCTAACATTCTTCATGATGTGGGTGATTCCACATTAATTTGTAGATGTTGTGTTGTTTTGCATATGTACCATTGCAGGTGATGCTCATGATAATGTAATGAGATGTGATGCTCGTGATGATGAGATGAGATATGATGCTCATGATGATGTGATGATATGTTATTCTTATAATCATGTGACCATATGTGATGCTCGTGATGATGTGACAAGATGTGATGGTCATAATGATGTGTTGAGATGTGATTCTCATGATGATGTGACAAGATGAGATGCTCATGATGATGTGATGAGATTTGATGCTCGTGATTATGTGCCAAGATGTAATGCTCATGATGATGTGTCGATATGTGATGCATGTGATGATGTGTCAATATGTGATACTCATAATGATTTCTTGAGATGCAATGCTCATGATGATGTGTTGATATGCGATGCTCATGATGATATGTCAATATGAAATGCTCGTGATGATGTGTCAATATGCGATGCTCGTGATGATGTATCAATATGCGATGCTTGTGATGATGTGATGAGATGAGATGCTCATGATGATTCTCATGATATAATGGTTGAGATGTGATTCTCTATGATGATGATGTTCCACATATGATGATTATGCTTATGTAGTTGTGAAAAATTCCTATGATGAATAGACTTACCAGTCAGTTGTACATATGTATTGTGGTGTTATAGAATACCTTCCTTATTAAGAGGGAGTGTTAAATAAATGTAACTACAGAATATATTCTATTTTTTATTATTATTATTATCACCCCTTCCAAATATGTTGTTCCTCTGATTAGTGATGTTATTGATGTAATTGGTCATGCAAAGTGTTGAGGTAAAACCTATGTTGTAAGTCGGGTCAACAGTACCCACAAAAGTATTATTAAAATGTATTTTTGAGTATCCCAAGGCAAGTAGGCCCTTATTGGGAGGTGAAGTTGGCCCTTTTGGGTCATTAGGCCTCTACACTTATCAATATAAACAGGGGAGGCACCTCCCTCATTTGGACACACAAAACTCAAGCAAGTTTGCTAGATAGAGAAGGAGAAGTCCATCTAGAGTAGAGGATGTAATCTATTCTCATTCTTGGTGTCTTATAAGTATTATTATTGGGGTATTACACTGTACCTGGTTGAAGTCTATATCAAGGAAGTTTTGTTGGGTTTCCTCCCCCACAAGGGTTTCCTAGGATAAATATGTGTGTTCTTTTGTGTGGTTGTGCTTGTCTTTCTTTTAGTGATCCTTTTTCATATGTTTATGATGTTATGATGCTAATGTTTTTAGATAATGTATAACCATGAAAATGTTAACACTAACTAACTAACATACCTTTTGGTTGGATCACGTCAAAAAAAATAATTTTCCTCAAACTTATCCCAAAAATTTAAAAATGACTGCTTCTTTGACCCTTTCCTTTGCAAACCCATCCAAAATTCGACCAAAACTCAAAACTAGTACCAAAATTGTCAAAACAAACCTAGGGACAACAAGCCCTTCAGACTAAGATGACATGCATCTTCAACTTTGATTTAAAGTATTGGTAGACTTTATTCACTTATTCAATCCATTTCTAAACATCTTATCTAAGATTGGTGACTTCTTCCATAAACTCAGAACTAACATGTCATGAGCTTCACATATTAGTAGCTACCAAAGCCTGCTTGACCTCCTCATGAACTGGACCAATGGTCACAGTCACTTTCTCTACATTCATTTGTAACTCTATGATACAATTTTTTTTATCATTGTTGTTGAGTCCATATTTTATTAACCAATTGTTGTAGTAGTTTATGCTCAACAACCTTTCTCATCTTTTCTATTAGTGGCATAATTATTAATGAAATCCATAGAATATCCAAACTTTGTTATGTTGCACTAATATTTTCAGTAATATCCTGTATCTCAATGTCTTCCAACAGGGTTCCCCAATATTGGGAAACCCCCTCATATACTTTTGCACAATACACCTCGTATTCCTTAATGCTTTGAGCATCCCTCTGAATCTGAGTCTACCTTACCCAATTCAACATTACCCAATTCAAGTTCTTGGTTCGTTACCTAAGCCTTATGATATTTCTTTAATGTAGTGACCTCAGTAGGTCAGTCATCATATGGGACAACCCTTGTTGTTGTCGACTCCTTCCTGCTAACTGCAACTCATACTTCATTAACATCAGTGAAGAGGACTTGTAGCAGTTCAGTGACACTGAGGAAAAGACACAACAGTTTTTCTTGGAAAAGTGAAGAACTTGGTTGCAAGGAGAGAAAGGATGTGACGAAAAATGCCACGATGGAAGAGGAAAAGAGCAAGTCAAAACTTGGAGTTTGACCTATTTTTTACAAGAGTTAGTTAAGTTAGAATAATAGTCTATTTTGGGAATGAGCATGATTGTAAATTGGGCCGATAGTGCATGTATTAATGTAATGAGATGTTTTGAGTTTGTAGAACAACCTATTGACTATCAGTTGAGAATTAGTCAATGGGTAAAACAAGAATTGTAAAAAATCCCAAGTTGTGTGCGGACAACCAAGTAGGGAAAAAAGGATTGAACAAGATTACATATCTAGGAATACATGAGCGTATGAGATAGAAAATAACCTCCTGTATTGTAAAGAATATACTAAGAGAGGTATGCAAGATGTCACTAGTACAAAATGAGAAATTAGTGATTAAAAAAATGACTAAAATTTGGATATAAACGACTATTTTTGAGTCGGTTACTAATAGTAGCTAATTTCCAGTATCTTATAGCTCGACTAACTTAGTCGTATTTAACTTTGTCATTAATTGGTTTCCTTATTAGTCATATATTTGGTCATTGATTTAGTCATTAATTTCCACAATTGTTTACCAAATATATGACTAAATAAACTACTAGATGATAAATTAAGGTAACATATTAATGACTAAGCTAAATATGACTAAACTTTAGTCACGCTATAAGATACTAGAAATTAGATACTAATAGTCATGTATATACGAAATTTAGTCATTTTATTAGTCCCAAATTTATGATAGGGCACAGAGGAATCGAACCACCAACCTCCTTCCTATAAGGAAAGTTCTCTTCCATCGAGCTAGCAATCTTTAATAATTGAGGTACAAACAACAATTCATTTTATAGTTTAATAGAGAGGTCAAGAACAAACTTGACATTTCTACTTGTGACTTACATAATCAACCTAGTTTTCTTATAAAGGTAACTCCACATCTGGTGGCTTGATAATTGAAATTCAAGAAAATGGTTTGAAAACTTACAGTTGTCTAGTCATCCTCAGAATCCTTAGCTTCCTATTGAGTATGTTTAGAGGAAACAATCAATGCAATGAAATCAAATGAGCCATAATAGTATTTGAGTAAATAATTCATTAGTGCATAAAGGAAAATCAAGTTTTTGATTACGAGGAGAAAATATTTCACCTTCTACAATGTAAGAAAACATCTGAAGCAAGATACAGGAAAAATACCAAGAGAAAATATATTACATCTCATTGCAAGACATAATTTTCATAATTTAAGTACACAATAAACTGACCTAATATTCTTTTTTCTCTTCCACTTCAAAAGTTTCCTTTTCATCATATTGAAATGAAATTTTCACATATTAAAAGTGTGATGACTCTCAGACCTATAAAATTAAAGTAAAAAAATAAATAATATAGTTTCAAAGAAACAACTTACATCATTGTGTTTTCCCCATGTCTCATTTACCAACTTCTTTGCATATTCAGGAACATCACATACTAAAATGTTATCAAATAATGTTCTTGTTTTAATCTATAATTGCAGGCAATAAACATTTATTATACGAAAATAGTTTATATAAACGACTAAACACAGGGAAAATTGATCTATCACTTACCTTCCATAACACAATTCCTAAGTATTTCAAGTTGGGGTAAACATAGAGTCCCATATCATACTTGAAATCTGGTTACAATGTATCCCAAATCATAGATAGTGAATGAATATGAAAAATAAACAAGCTTGAAATATATAGGAAATGGTTGATCCCCTTCAAATTGTTACTGAAGTTCAATGGTTTATAAGGATTTCCAATAGTTTAGAGCATATTCTAAGACATTTGAATGCAAATCAATCATATATGATATTGTATTGTTTTCCATTTTGACCAGTTCTTTCCCAATATCTTAGTTAAACCTATAAAATAGCGTCTGTTGAAATATTGTAAATTCAAAGAATATTCTATATATATTTTTTGTGGTCCCTGATGGTCCTACCAAGAGAACCAATTGTATTTCTTTATACCACGATGCTTATAATAGGAAGAAATAATAAGAGTCATGAGGTAGTTCCCTTAAATTGTAAAGGTAGGTCATTAGCACCCTAGTTGTGGTTACTTGAGCCTACATGTTTAACTTGAGCCTACATGATTAACTCAAGCTTACATGTCAGAATTAATTATTAAAGTGAACGGAAAAATATAAATATAGGTGTGGCGCTCCTCATTTGGAACACACACACTCACTTGTGTAGCACACTAGTGAAGGAGAGAGAAGTAGCTGGAGAAGGAGGAGGATCAGTCTTTGATCAGCCTTTTGGTTTTACCTTTTATCTTTTGGGGTATCTATATTGAGGAAGCTTTTGTTGGGTTTTTCCCTTTAGGGTTTTCCCAGGATAAATCTGTGTTGTTCTTGTGATACTATTTCTTTTAGTGATCCTGTTTATATGCTTTTGTTATGAAAATGAAATGAATTGCTGATGTTTTACCTAAGCATATGAATTTTTAACAGTGTCTTGGTGTCTTGGAAATTATAAACTATAATATATGCATATGTAACATATTTGTGGGAATGGATTAGAATTATACAATAAATTTTGGGTAAAGGCAAATCCTCTTGATATATCCCAACCTTAATCTACATGATTAAATTCAAATCCCCCATCATCCTTTCTAGAGAAACTATAATTTTACCACCTTCTCCCATGGATTCTTGCAAATGGAAAATGGTAGGTGTACAAAAATGCACAAGCATTTTTAGAGCCTATTTGTCTAAGGTGCTATCTACCCCTTTGAAATTTGGAGATAAACATATCATATCTACCCCTCCATAAGGGAAATATTTTTTCTAAGAGTCCCTATCATAGAAATTTGTCTACTAAACATAAATTTACTTTGTACATTCTCTTGAGAAATATATATATTGGACTTCCTACCTCCTCCTATCCCCTTTTCCATTTTCCCTCTAGGTAAACCTAGGCCTCCTTCAATTCCCTCGTAACATCACCAATATCATATATCCTAGGCCTCAATTTATATCTCTAAGTATCTACCAATGTCTTTTAAGATCCTCCTGGAAATTCAAGATCATATAAATACATTCCTATCTCACAAGCTAGGGAGGATCCTTCTACAATGAACTCTCCCAAAGTTATGGATAGTTTACCAAAATACATATGATCATTTTCCTTTACCCCGAATAAACCCCCTAAAGTTAAACCATCACCCACATCAACTGGACAAACTTCCACTCTCTACCAAGATCCTAAGTTTAAGTTGTTATCAATTATAATAATAAAATTTAATGGACCAAGGCATTCCATGGGCTTATCAAGGTATTTTTATGATGAATCCAATTCCAACTAACTTCTAAAATATTGCACCTAGAACATAAATGGATCTCAAATAATATTTTTAAGTTGTGTATCACCTTTGCTTTTCTTCACCTATAGCTCTTTTATTTCCCATTTAATACCTTTAGAGCCACAAAGTTAAATTTCTCCATATCAAATCCATTCAACATTTTTATCTCCCCCCTTATAATGCATAATAGTAGCCTTATTATATTCCTTCTCACCCCCCATTGCATACTTTTACCTAAACCATGTATTTTTGTGAAATTGTAGTCCATATTCCTATACCAAATGGCCATACCTTTGACACTCCACATATTGAAATCAATCCCATCATAATATAGAGGCTACATTATTAGATGGGAAACCTTCTGTAGAGTGATTGTTGGAATTATTATATACCAACGGGAGGGGTGAACTAGTGTATTCTACAGATTATACTAATTTGCACTTAACAAAATTTGCACCTTTAAAAACATTTCTACAGAAATAATAATGTACACAGTTGTGCACAAAATCTATAGAAATAAATATATATAAAAGTGATTAAACATGTGAGAGACAACAATACCAATTGTGAGAATCAACTCACTCAAGAGGAAACCTAATTTGCAAGTATCAACCAATTGATTATAGGCACCGACCTGCAAAGACTTCTATATGCGCAAACACTGACTTGCTAAACTTCATGCACCAAACTGAACATATATCTATCCCTTTTTTCACAATCTCCAACTCATAGTATTCAGGAACCAACCTATTAAAAACTGGGATCTCCATTTTTATTCTTCAGCTACAACTAAATGGAAGCACCAAATCCCAATTATATTTACTAGCACTGGCTAGATGGAGGATAAAAACCCATGATTTTTTTACTAGCTCCAGCTAGAAGCAAGCTATGACTCCATGATTTGTTTACCAGCACCAAATGGAAGGAAGCTATGAATCACTTATTGTTTTACCAACACCAACTAGAAGGAAACTATGACTCCATTTCCTTTCCCCTTCATTCCTCCCTGATAAGAATATTTGTGTATCAAAAGAAAATTGAATTATGCAATTACATTGTTTGCAATTTGCGACTTTTAGATATATGACTGTTATAGTTTTTTATTTACGTCTTATCCTTCAATTATTTGCATCAAAACAATCTATAATATGTGACAGGGTTCGCTTCAAGAATTCAGTGGTTTGCAATATTTGAATATCTGCAATTCCGGAACACTCTGTCACTTATGAAATTGTACGATCTATGTCATTCATTGTGTATATTTTTCGCACAGCCTGATACAATGTATCCTTCTATCTTGTGCACTTCTTGTTATTCATCTTCTTTGTTTTTGCACAATCTAGCTCTAATGTATAAACTTCTATTGTGATCAATGAGCCATTGATACCCTAAGAATTAAAATCTTTCCCAGTCAAAATATCATATCTTCTTCATTTTTCAAGTTACAAGCTTACTTCAATGCTTTCATCTCTTGCTTATTTATATTATTTCTAATTTAATATATGTCCACAAGTTGGAATTCCTTTTACTCAATTACACCTCAAATTGCTTTCTTGTTGGTCCAGATAACCACCATGTTTTATACTATGTCGGTGCGCATCCTTTGATAATTCAACTTTTTGGCATTTAGTGCATTAACGCCCATTGACTTGGTGATATTTGTGCATATATGTACCATGCCTAGGTGGGATTTGTGCACTTCCTGACCTTCCACATTTCTTCTCTATGTATTTCTTCAAAATGACTTTGTACATAAAGATTCTTTTCCTGATGGATATATATACTTTTATTATTGATTTCCTCAAGTTATCCATCTCACATGTTTGATATCCGTCTCATATTCTTTCTTCATTAAACTTGATGGTTTATCTTTTTACATCAAAAGTTCATCAGAATTTTTGATTGATCCTTTGAAATTAATGAAAACAAAAATGTTCAACAATACCCCCCTTTGGCATTGATGTCAACACCAACTTACAATGAGCTCCCTCTAAAAATGAGCTCTACTTTTGTGTGCAAAACGATCCCCCTGTGTTTATGGCTTTTATTATGTTCTTTTGCGCAAATCCGAGCTTTAGTTTCAATTCTTCTTTTTCTCTGATTTTCCTTTATTCTCCCCTTTTTACATAAATAGAAAAGAGACGTCTTTAGCAATAAACTCGACCTGACGACATGCTTCTTTCCTCATCTTGTTGTTTCTATGCCAGATACACTATATTGTCACACATACATCGTTCTTGTGCCTGGTTGCACCGGAACCTATTGTTCTCCCCTATCACATGTGTTACCTCTATGCGTCTTCAAATCAATGCCTTGCTCATGTCTTAATTAGTGAAATTTCACAAAATATTGTAACAATATTTTGCATATAGTTCCATTCGTAAGCCTGCATGGCAATAAGGAGATGTGACTAGTAACTTGTGTGGAAATGTTGCTATGTCACTTTCATATTCAATCCTTTTTGGAAACATCATTTCGTTCACACAGATTAATGAATTTGATTTCCACTTTTCTCTCTTTTTCCAAAATCCTTAACTCATGCAATTAATTTTTTACATCTCCATAACAATTTTCAAATCACACGAGCATGAATTCCATTAACTTAAATGTCTCTTCAATTTAATTTTGATCACATGGAGAACCACCTTCCAATTCTATAAGTGAGTTGCATATTTCTAGTTTATAACCCTAGTTCATTCTCTATTTAGCTTGTTCTGAATTTTGATATTCTCTTCTTCAATCATCAGGTCTTCCCACTTTCGGAGATTCAATATATCAATTAATAGCCTTCATTCGACACTTCAGTTGCAACAAGAATAGTTTGGAAGGATGGGAGTGGACATGATAATTTGGAAATGCCATATGAAAGAGTCCGAGTTCATGCATTGATACCAAAAATAGAAGGTCAATCTTGGTACTACAAATCATCTATCTATTATGAGTAAGAGAGTTGATCTCTTAGAGCGACAACAAAAACACACTCTTGATCTTTTGAACCTCATTCAGGATAAACAATTTACTTTCAATCCTTCATCTTCTAATCTGTAGCTTTATACATTGCTGCAACCTACATAAGTTTTCAAGCCAGCTTTGATAGATTTAGAACTTCACCTTTCACATCATTTTATTAATCATGACGCATAATTGGATCTTAAGATGTGACTTTGAATAGACTTCATTTTAATTTTGTTGAATTTGGCTCTCATCATTCTCTTTGTTATCAAGCATCATCATGCTACCTTTTTGTACTCTTTTGTACGCCATTTGTGGCATGAACATACTTTTATGCAACATGAGATTTGGAGATCTATTTTGTATTTTGTAATGACATCATCTGAATATAACACAAATATGAATTTTGTTTCTAATAAATACTCGTGTGTGTTCAAGCAGTACTTTTCTTTACAATTTCACGTATGACAATTCACCATATTTTTGCATATAAATGAAAAAATTCACATCACATTAATCATATAACCAAATTCAAATTCTTTCTAACTACAACATTGCACTAACTCGGTTCTTGAATTCCTAATGGATATCGTGTTGAATGCAAGGTCTTACTTAACCTTTTAAAGGTAGACAACATGGGCAACAATTACTTGTTGCTTCAACAATACTTGCCTATGATGTTTTCTTGAACGATTACTTGATGTGCACAAATTTCCTTTGACTTTGTATAGGACACCTTTCCTTTTTACTCCATACTATATTTTCAATGTTACATGAAACAATTCTTCTTGGTTGCTTCACTTTCATTGAACAATTTGGAGCCTTATGTCCAAATCCATTGCACATATAGAACTTTATAGTTTGACAGTATTTTTCTACATGTCTATAATAATTAAATATCAAATTTCACATTACAAAACTTAATTTTGTAATTGAAAGGATTGTCATACCTGAGTTCAATTCATTCTCTAGATATATCAAACTTCTTATGACATGCATCTTGTTGCTTCGGATTGAAATCTTCATTTTTGGTGCAAATTTTGTCTTCATAACAAAGACCTATTTTATTGTATGAGGACCTTTGGTTGCTCAATATTTCATCCACAATTGTTGAGTTTTTGTTGAATTTTTCCCGGGTTTCTGTATCAAGGCACATTTCGACTCTTCTTTTATTTGTGCAAACCATTTCACTTTTCATATGTGAAATTTCCATTTCTTGTTGCACAAGTTGTTTTATCAACAATTCTTTTTTCTCTTTTGCTTCCTCCAGATATTTTTTCAATACAATATTATTCTCTTCAAGTCTTTTTATTTTTATTTGTGTGCAATCCAAATGTTCTTCAAACTCATTTTATTTGTCGTTCATCCGTCTCTTTAATGTTTCTTGTATGAACTTGGTCTCCTTGGCTTGTTCTTCTACTTTTGCTAATTGTTCCTTTATTGCCTTCTTACTTTTTCTTGACTTATTTAATTCTTCTAATGCACTTATTAAAAATCCTTCCCAATTAATCCCTTCACTCTCTTCATATTCAAATTTTGATTATTCTTCTATGTTACTTTATCTCTTCTCTACTTCATATTTAGATGAGGACATATACATTCCATTATAGGAATGTTTATTTTATGCATTTGTCTCAAATTTGGGAGTTCCTTCTATGCTACTTGATTTATCTTTTGCTTCAAAATGTGGAGGTGACATGTAAATTCCATTGTAAGAACACTTCCTTGATGGTTTTGATGAGATTTTTTGTGTCCCTTTAATTGTTGATCTTGCATAGTTATTTCCATCTTTCGAGTTTTCATCTTGAATTAATTCCATAAAAAACACTTATCTTAAATTATCATGGTGGTCCTCTTCCTCTAATGAGTTATTGTCCTCCTTGGAATATATAATATTATTTTTCTTGGGAAGTTTCTTGTTTCTCTCTACTTTGGTTTGTTGATACACATTTCTTTGTTCTTGATAGTCTAATTCTTCATTGTTGTCACTATCTTTGTTTTCCTTGAAAGTACAGTTGGAGGAAAAGTGTCATATTCTACCACATTTGAAACATTTAAAGGGAAACTTACCTGTATGCTTGCACCATCATCTCTTTAAATTTTTCACGAAGTTTTATTCTTCTTTATCTGATATGTCGGATGACTCAGGTTCATGCTTGCTACATTTTTTTTTCTTGTGGCCTTAAAAGAAACTTCTTTTCTAGATGGCATGATTTTCATCCAAATTCGAACACATGGGTAATGTTACATTATTGGATGGTTATGTGGTGTCAAATATCATATAATGAACCAAGTAATTCGAATTGGTAAAGGAGGCTAACTCCCATGGAAGAGAAAGAGACCAGAAGACAATGTATGCCACTTGGAAGGAGATTCTATGCACCCTATGACAACAAATGATGGAAAATTATATGACAAGTATGACAAATTCATACCTGATTGCTGAAATGTGAAAAATATTACATTACAGGGCTCAAAATAGCCATAAATAGGTCAAATTTTGGAGTTAGAGGAAACCATTCAAATTGGGGAAAGAATTGGAGCATGAAGAGGAAGACAAATGTCATGAGAGTTACTAAACCACTAAGATGCGTTGGATGAAGACCATGGAGGGAAATTGGACCTTAGGAGGCCTCATGAAGTTAATAAAATGATGTTACGAGGAAGGATAATTTTTTTTATCATTTTTTCATTGGATTTTGACATTTTGGAGAGCGTTTGCTTGTCCATTGCACGGTGAGTGTTCACTCTCCCTACTTGTGAACCAATTTTGAGGGAGTTGGATTCCTTTCCAAGTTGTCTCATGGAGAGAAAATTTATAAATATCATGGTATATTAATTAAGGAGTTTTATTTTCAGGTTGAAGGTCCATACAATTGAATTCTCATCTATCTCCCCATTCTCTCATTCCTTCTTATCCATTCCCCCACACTCTCATTTGATGACTCACTTGTTGGAGTGGTACTTGTGCTTTGCTGAGTATAGTTGATGGCCAATATTTGATACATGATTCATGGCTATGTAATATCATATAAATACGATTTTTAAGTTGAAATATCATAAATACATGTATGAAATTCTTGCACTCCCCATGCTCTTGAATAACTAGTTTTCATGGCTTTGGCTTCAATCTTGAAGTGGTTTTATATCAGATTTGTATGAGGAATTTTATACGAGTTTTATTATGTTGGGGAAGCCATATATTATGTAATACTCTATAATTTAATTTCAATATTCTATTCATATCTAAATCCAAGAAACTCCAGTTTGAAAATCTTGCATTATCATGCCATTGCATCACTAGTTTTTATAGATTTTGGCTTCGATCTTGAAGTAGTTTTATACCAGATTTGTATGAGGGATATTCTGTGAGTTGGATGATGTTGGGAAATCCATATAATATGTATTACTCTGTAATTTCATTTCCTTATTTTCCATTTCTCTAAATCCAATAATCTCATATGTGAAAAGCTTGCATTCCTATGCCATTGGGTCACTAGTTTCCATGACCTTCGATTCAATCTTGAAGGAGTCTTGTATCAGATTTGTATGAGGGATGTTATCTGAGTTTGATAATGTTTTGAAAGAAATATGTTGTTTTTTACTCTGTAATTTCATGTCCCTATGCTCTATGGGTCGAAATCCAATAAATCCATATGTGAAACTCTTGCAATTCCATGTTACTAATTCACTAGTTTTCATGTATTTGACTCCCATACTAAATGAGTTGTATACCAGACTTGTATGAATGGATTTATATGGTGTTTAATAATTTTGGGGAATAAATTTGTATCATGTATATGGTCCATATATTTCACATCCTGATTTTAACCTTTGACTGTACCTTTCATATGTCAAAATCAAGCTAGTTATGCAATTTCCCATAAGCAATCTCACTAAAAGTTATCAAACGAATGTGGAACTCTATAACCAGTTTTAAGAAATAATAACCATGTGTAATGATATTCCATGAGTTATTATATCAGTCCCAATATTATTCTTACATATTTTGGATCTTCTTACATGAGTTGGGAAGCCCAATTGGCCTACACCCTAGGGGGGAATTCATCACAATTTCCTAGTAAGTTTTGGCCTTTTTGTCATCATCCCCAAACAAGGTTTCAGAGGTATAAAGTATGATAAAAAGTATCTATAAAAAAACTTGTGATGTTTTAATAGTCACCATACCAATCCTTTCAAATTTGTGACCATTTGGTGAACGTTAGGACCCTCTAGAGTCACGACTGGTTAAGCTCGAATTTTGCCCAATTTGTGCATTTCTCCAAAATTTCCAAAAAGGGACATCACAGTCATATTAGAGCATTGTATTGGCACCTATTGAAGTTATATATTACATATATGAATTTAATAAATTCTTGAAGTCATATTTTGATGATACGACCAAACAACTTATGCAAGAGTTCTAATTGGTGGCTAGCCAACTTAGGGGTAAGCTAGAAGCAAGGGGTAATATAAGTTTCCATCATGGAGATACAAATAAGACCACTAATTTTTAATAATTTTATTACTGGTTGAATGATTTTATGAACAATAATTCAAATGTGAATTCATTAAAGAACAATCAACAATCCACAAGTATTGAGCAGACCAAGGAGCCACCAAGTTCTGTGGGTGATGAAGCAGAAAATGCATTACATAAATAGGATCGAAAGTCACTCCCAAGTGACTTTGAAAAATATGAGAAAACATCACATGATAATAAATAAGATTAATTTAAAACTATTTAATATCATTCTAAGACACATTCTATTGTGGACATGGACCAAAGGGAATCTATTGATGGATGCTTGAATTGTGAAGGAGTACCTACTGATGGGTGCTCACAACTCTATGTTGGTCAAATAGAGATAATATTTGAAAATATTGCAAATTTCTCATAAGCATGAAGATCAATACCTTCTGATAGATAATGAAGAACCAAGATCAACTTCCCCATCGCCACTTGAGCTTCAAGAAGTTGATCAAATCAAGAAGAAAAAAGAAGAGGAAGTTCACTCCCATTAACCATCCTTCATTGAAGGGTATTTTAATATGAGTGAAATGGATATCCATGAGGACCTTATCATACTCCATGACACTAAAGCATTGATTTCAAATTCTTGTCAGAAAATTTCTTCATTGGAGGAGTCATCCTTCCTTGAAGACATGGAGAATATTCAAAGAGCAATGTGCAACATAGAAGGTAATTTAATGTCTTTGATTTTTTATATAAAAAAATTGGTTAAGATTAATAAATGGTTACATGAATCATAATTGAATAATAATGAGGATATCCATAAGCTCAAAATTAAAAAAGATAAACTTCTTGAGAGGTTGCAAGATACTTGTTCTTCGTCCTATGTTTCAGATTGTCATATGGTAGATTACTTGGAGGATTATCATGGGATGATGGATCATGAGAAACATGGCAAAATTCAGGTTACACACTTTTTGAATAAGTGCATGATTCCACCATCTTGGAACCAACCCATGAGGACTTTTTTTCATTTTTAAGGGAGGTGCATAATCCTACCCCTATGGATCCTTCACATGATGAAAATTTTGCACTTTATGATCATTTGGGTGAGTTGGTTCTTTATCCTACATCCTACACTTCCAAAATTTTCAGCATTCATCCTAATGAAGTATTGGTGAAAGGTTTTTGTTTTATATTGCAACATGAAGAGTATATAATTTATCTCTCCTTTTAATGATGACATGAATATAGAACCATATTATTTACATTTTCAGAAGCATCCTTTGTTACATTATGATGATAAACATATACATGGGTGCACCTATAATGTTAACTTGAGTCACTTGGAGACTCATGATTTTAGTTGCTCCTTGCCTAGTCCATTTGATGTTGGAGGAATGTCATCTAACACTTGGGTGAAGAGATATATGATTGAGGAACAATATTATTGGCATAAACATCCTATGCTATTTCATGATGATATACATATTCATGGGTGTATTTATGAGACTTCCTTGAGGTATTCATGTTTTCTTTGCTCCTTATTTGGTTGAGATTTTGGGGGAAGTTCTTCATTCAATTCTTGGATGAAAGAACATGTGCATGGTTATTATTTTGATGCATCTTACATTCTTTTGGATCAGCATTTATAGGACATGGGATATTCACCTATGCCATTGGAGAATATTTTATATATTACTTGATGCTTGTGTGTATGGGCCACATAATGTTCTACTCACTTGGATGTACAAGAACTTTCATGATTTTTTGATGAGCTACCTTCCCGAAAATAAAATTATAGTAATTAGATCTAATCTAGTTTTTGGAATCACTCAAAAGAGACATCAACAAAAGGAGATAGTCTAAGTCGTGCCACTATTGACATGCAAAAATGTATTTTATTGTTCCTTGAATTTGTTTCATTAAGCACTATTTGTGAATTGCATATCTCACATTTTATTTCATATTAGTGCTAAGTATTTTTCAAGTTCAAGGATAGTTAAAAAACAATACTGCTTTATGCAAAAGTGATTTCCAAAGATCAAAATATTTTTAGAAAAGCATGTCTCAATGAAATATTGAAGGAGCTAATCTCATCACACCCATCATAGCATTTGATGCCAACCCTAACCTTGGATCGACATTTTTTATACCTCTGAGTTCAGAACCATGAACTTCAGAGTGTAGAAGGAATTTAAACCTTTCCTAATAGCCAAATTGATGTCTTAAATCTTCTTCTGTGTAGTGCAGGTTCGATTCTGCAACACCCTTTTCCCACAACAGAGTTTCCGCAACTCTGTTCTCGCAACTATGTTTCTGCAATGCATCTTCTGCAATTCCTTTCCTGCAATTATGCGCCTACAATGACCTTTTCTCATGTGGGATGCGGGATATGGGATATACCTTTGCATTTTCTGAACTCCCGCAACTTCTGCCCAAATTGTCGATCTTCTACGGTGTGAATCTGGATCGTTGATTTGTTTTCTTTCTGCGTATCTTTACCTTGACCGTTAGATATTTTGTAGGATGGTTTTTGGCCGTTGATCTCTGATAAAATGTAGAACTTCATTTAACTTTGCGGATCTGATTTCTTTTACTGTAGAATTTGATTGCAACCTTCAGTCTTAATCGATTCTAGAGTTTATTGATTTCAGCTTCGTGACCCACAACAAGGTTAATCCTGCACACACATTTAATTAGCACAATATTCAATGTTTATTTACCCAATTCTCCTTTGATTGACCAGAGAATCGATCAAACGATCTATGTTTCTCCCACTTTTAGAAATCCTAAACTCATACATAGATTTGTCAATATTTTACAGAATTAAACACACATTTAACTCACAATTTAATACATATAGACAGAATGAAACTCACACACACAGAATTATGATGAAATAGGATTTTTCATTCATCTAATGAAACTATACATCCAAATTTAGTTTACAACCTGAGTTTTGATCTTCTTAGGCTTGATATATCTTTAGTCAACCCTTCCTCTATCTTCTACAGGCCTTGTAGACCTCTCTAACTACGTACTATGATTAATTAACTCAACTATAAAATCTATCCTATGATTTTCTACCATTAGATGTAGGATTTGTTACAATGACTCATCAATTGAACCAATGAATCACTCATCCTCCTAGTGACTCACCATCTATATATAATTAAATAAAACATATGTTATAATAATCAACCCATAGTTAGCTACCTTAGACATTAATTAATCCATTTTTGTCTTATTTGCCTAGTTTCCATATTCCACCTTATGCAAGTTGTCATCTACACATCCATAGTGGTAAAAATTGCTAATTTTGAGTCATGGAGTGCTTGGGAAACCTCCTGGAATCAAATCTGCTTTATTCTTGGCCTCCCTAGTGCATGTCTTCTTTTTCTGCTTTATTGCCTTCTTTCTCAGTGCTTTAAGGAAATTGGGAAAGTTTGAGTAGGTGAAGTTAACTTGTTTTTTGTCCTCCACATCCTCCACTCTTTTCTCCTATGAAAATCATGTATAATTTTTCCTTCCATCCACTATTAGCTTTCCTAATTGATTTTTCCAATTCGTGAGCTCCTAGACAGTTTTGGAAACTGCTTTATGCACCTATGGGGGATTTGATTAGATTTAGTAAGCCTGATTTTGAATAGATTCGAATGGAATCTTCATGCATTCGAATCCCTCATGTAATTTCTATTTTGGTAGCCTATGAATTCATAGGTTTGGCTATTTTACACTTATTCAATACAGATTAGTGTTCAGCTTCATATTCAGTATCTTTTGTGAGTAATTTTGCATGTGTAATTGGCAATTGATGTGACTGTAATTGTTCTAACACTGGGTTCAATTTCCACATGGTATTAGAGCCTTTGTAGATAGATTTCTCTCCAATTTTTTTTGCAGGTTTGACATCATTGACTGGGAGCATTCTACTGACTGACGGGACAATTTCTGAGCTATGGATCAATCTCAGAAGATCATCTTGACTCCATTTAATTTCTTTGAATGGAAATAAGAGATGGAGATACTGTTGAGATCGAAAGGCCTCTACAGAGTGACTATGGAAATAGAAGCAGAGCCCAATGCAGCTGCAGAGAAGATAAAATGGCACAACAGAAGGGATGAGGCCTATGGTCTCTTGTGTCTGAGTATATCTAGAGACCTCGTTTTCCATATTGATGGATTGACATCACTGAATGAAGTATGGGAGAATCTTGTTTATCTTTTTGGAAATATAGGTGAGATGAGGGGACATCAAATTGAAAATGAATTGATCTCCCTAAGTCCCAATATCTTTGAATCCCTGCAACTCTATTTTTCCAAGTTCAAAGCACTTGTTTTGTAGCTAAAACAATGTGGGATCGAAAAGAAGGATGATGAGATGGTATTGGACATACCCTCGAAGCTTGGCCCTAACTATTCAGTGTTTGTTTTGACCTTCTATGCCACAAAGTTGACAGCTCGAGCTTGGAAGATGCCTAGCCTTGCAGATTTCATGGAATCTCTCACACAAGAACAAGATAAATTGGTGATGATGGGCACCATCAAACCATCCAAAGACCAAGCTCTGGTTATTGGAGATTCAAGGGTGGATTCAAAAAGCAAAAAGAAAGCTAAAAAGACACCTGAGAAAAAGAGAGACAAGAACAAGTCTCCAAAGGAGCCTCAAGGTTCCAAGAAGAACTACCAGAAGAAGAAGAACAAAGGAGAAATGAGCAAGTGCACATACTGCAGTAAGGGAAATCATTCTAAGAGCTCCTGCATGAAGAAGAAAATAGACATGATGACCCAACTCCTGGAGAAGAATGGCATCTCCCTTCCAGACAGCTCAAAGAAGAGGGAAGTAGGATCAAGTTCAGAAGACAGAGAGAGAGTTCATGCATTGGTTGCTGGCACATCAAGCTCACCTAGTTTCATCATTGATTATGGAGCTTCAAGACATATGGTTTTGAACAAGGAGGCATTCGCCTCACTTGAAATGTCGAAAGGTCCACCAATAGTACTGGGAGATGACTCTCTCACTGAAAGTTTGGGCAAATGGAGGATTGATCTTGACCATGGTAAGTTCAGCAATGTGTTATATGTTCTAGGTCTTGCCTCTAACCTCTTATCAGTGTATCAGATGACCCACACAGGGTCTCCAAAGAAGGTCATATTCTCCCCTGATGAATTTGAGATCACAGAGATCTCAAGTGGTAAAGTCATTGCAAAAGGAGTTGCAAATCACACTTCGAAGGTATACATGTTCTCACACTTCCTACCTTACTCAAACCCCTCTGCTCTTCTGATTCATGCTAATGAGGCAAGAAAGATTTGGCATGAAATATTTGGCCACCTAAATTACAAGTATCTTTCTGATCTTAGTGAAAAATAAATGGTCATAGGGTTACCAAAGATTAAATTTTCCAAAGGAGTCTGTCAAGGTTGCATCCTAGGAAAACACCCAGAGCATAAATTTGAGAGAGCTAGTCATGAGAGAACCTCTACACCTCTTGAGTTGATCCACAGTGATGTTGCTAGCCCATTTTCTCATATGTCAATGAGTTAGGACAAATATGCATTGACTTTCATAGATGACTTTTCCAGGTATTGATGGGTTTACTTCCTGAAACACAAGTCTGAAGTTTTTGGCCTCTTCAAAGTCTTTAAGGCTTTGGTTGAAAACTAGTCTGGGAGGAAACTCAAGGTCCTCAGATCTGACAATGGTGGTGAGTATGTCAAGTCTGATTTTATTCAATATTGTGCATATGCATGTATTCATATGCAGCATTCTATCCCTTACACACCACAGCAGAATGGTGTTGCAGAGAGGAAGAACAGATCACTGAAAGAGATGGCAACTTGCATGATGGAGGCTAAGACTTTGCCACCAAAGTATTGGGCCAAAGCTATAAAATATGCAGCCTATATCCAGAATAGGGTGCCTCATAAACAGCTTGATGGTATGACTCCTTTCGAAGCATGGAGTGGGCACAAGCTAGATGTGACCCATTTCAGGATTTTTGGCTCAAGGGCTTGGGCTAGAATTCCAACAGAAAAGAGGAAGGATTTGCAGCCCCAAAGCCAAGAGTGTCTATTTGTTGGTTACTTTGAATATTCAAAAGGGTACAAGCTGATCAATTTGAGCACAAAAAAATCATTCATTGAAAGGTGTGTTTAGTTTCAAGAAGAGCCCCTAGTAGCAGTGGAAGTTGGAGAATCCTCTTCACCACCAGAACCTCTGAATGTAAGTGAAGAGATAGTTGAACATGCTGATTCTGATATTTCTGATAGTGATGATTTTATTGCAGATCCTAACATCCCTACAAGGCCAAAATGGGAAGCCAATACCATTCATGAACCTGGAGAACTAGCTGGAAATCCTAATGACCCTAGGAGGACTAGATCTCAATTTGAGAGTGCTCTATGCATGAAAGATCCTATGTTTTCTGAGAAATGCTATCTGATGATTGAATAAGATCCTCAGACATATGAATATGCAACAGAAGATACAATATGGCAAGCATCCATGAAGGAATATTTCATCTCACTCCAAAAGAGAAACACTTGGGAGTTGGTTGATCTTCCCTCAGGGAGGAAGCTAGTTCAGTGTAAGTGGGCATACAAGACAAAATTTGTTGCTGATGGTTTACCTCTGAAGTACAAGGCCATATTGGTAGCCAAGGGCTACTCACAGGTTCATGGCATAGACTACAATGAGACCTTTGTACCAGTGGCAAAGATGGACTCCATCAGGCTAGCCTTAGCCATTGTAGCTTCAAAGAAATGGGAAGTACATCACATGGATGTGAAGTGTGCTTTTCTGAATGGAGATATCACTGAAGATATATAAATGCAGTAGCCTCAATGGTTTTCTACTAACCCATCTCTTGTGTACAGGCTAAAGAAGTCATTGTATGGGCTTAAGCAAGCCCCCAGGGCTTGGTATGCCAAGATTGATAGCTTTCTGCTATCACTGAATTTTGTTCGATGCAAATTAGATCCAAATGTATATTTGAATCTGATTAATGGTTCATTAATGATCATTGTTTTATATGTTGATGACCTTCTCATTATAGGAATCTCAAAGGATGAAATTGCTTCCTTGAAGGGTGCAATGAACCAAGCCTTCTCCATGACAGATTTGGGGCTATTGAGCCAATTCTTGGGGCTCGAGATTGCTCAAACCAATGATGGAATAAAGGTGCACCAGTACAATTATGCCTTGGATTTTCTAAACAAATTCAGAATGAAGGATTGCAAGCCAAGCAAGACTCCTTTCCTTTCAGGAGTGAAGCTTGAAGAAGCTGATTCTTCACCTATGGTAAACAATACACTGTATAGGCAATTGATTGGATGTTTGTTGTATCTTACACATACTAGACCTGATCTTTCTTATGTAGTAAGTGTGGCTTCTAGATACATGGATCAGCCTCATGAGATCCATTGGAAAGCAGCCAAAAGGATCCTTAACTTTGTTCAGGGAACAAGGACACATGGGATCTTCTATAAAGCTAAATCTGATCTTGATTTGATTGGGTTTACTGACAGTGATTGGGCAGGTGATAGCACAGATCGAAATTCAACATCAAGATATGTGTTTGTGCTTGCAGAAGGGACAATCAGCTGGTCAAGCAAGAAACAGAGTGCCATTGCACTCTCATCTACAGAAGCAGAGTACAGAGGAGTTGTAAATGCAACAACTCAATGTTTATGGTTGCATGGGTTACTTGGAGAGTGTGGCTTCGAATCAGAATACTCAAATACTATATACTATGATAATCAGAGTACCATTTGAATCTGCAATGGTCCAGTTCAGAAGCAGAGAACCAAACACATTGAGATCCATATGCACTACATCAGACAGCTTGTGCATGATGGCACCATTCACCTAATCTTCTGTTCATCTTCAGAAAAAGTAGCTGATATCTTCACCAAAGTTTTTTGTGAGAAGACATTCAGCAATCTCAAATCACTACGAAGGATTGTTGATCATGCTGTGAAGCATGAGTGATGACAAGATTTCCAAATTTTGTTTTACAGTCCATGTTTAAGGGAGGATTTTCCCACTAGGTTTTTGCCTCTTTCCTTGGTTAAATGGACATGCAGTATGTAAAGGGTGACTAAGCCTTTTTTCTAGGCCCTATAATTTTCTGATATATTACTCATAAGTTAGGCTTAAGGGGGGGTGTTAGAATAATCAACCCATAATTAGCTGCCTTAGACATTAATTAATCCATTTTTGTCTTATTTTCCTAGTTTCCATATTCCACCTTATGCAAGTTGTCATCTACACATCCATAGTGGTCAAACTTGCTAATTTTGAGTAATGGAGCGCTTGGGAAACCTCTTGGAATCAAATCTACTTTATTCCTGGCCTCCCTAGTGCATGTCTGCTTTTTCTGCTTTATTGCCTACTTTTTTAGTGCTTTAAGGCATGAATTGGGAAAGTTTGACTAGGTGAAGTTAACTTGTTTTTTGTCCTCCACATCCTCCACTCTTTTCTCCTATTAAAATCATGTATGAGTTGTCCTTCCATCCACTATTAGCTTGCCTAATTGATTTTTCCAATTCGTGAGCTCCTAGACAGTTTTGGAAACTGCTTTATGCACCTATGGGGGATTTGCTTAGATTTAGTAAGCCTGCTTTTGACTAGATTCGAATGGAACATTCATGCATTTGAATCCCTCATGTAATTTTTATTGTGGCAGCCTATGACTTCACAGGGTTGGCTATTGTACACTTATTCAATACAGATTAGTGTTCAAATCCATATTCAGTCTCTTTTGTGAGTAATTTTGCATGTGTAATTGGCAATTGATGTGAGTGTAATTGTTCTAACAATGGGTTTAATTTCCACAACATAGAATTATTTACAATGTAATGGTTCAAATACCATCAATTCAGAATTGAAGACCCCTTCTAGGCCTGTTCCAACATTTAACTTGGAATTTGAATGGAGAGCAGGATGCTCTTGCATCACAAAATAAACCTATCAAGAAGCCAAATGTGCTATGATATATTCATTCACCTTCCTCCTTCCAAAGCTCTAAAAATCCATTCATGACGAAGTCCGAAATTCCACTACTTATGTAGTCAACCTTAACCTTTTATTTGCTATCACTACTACATCATGACTTCACACATACTTTCCATTTCTAAGTTTCATACTTTTCGAGTCATTTCCCTTGTTGTCCTTTTTCTTTTACTAAATGAAAAAATATTTAATAGTGATATATCTTATCTATAGTCCTACCAATCATTTTATACACTCATATTGGATGATGTGTAATTCATTAAGGTCCACCTTCCAATGGTCTTGTCCCATTGACCTCAGCACATTATCTGGGCAACAAGACTTGAGTCACTTATAGTACCTTGTATTTTACATGCATCAATGGTAAATTTACTGCCTAATGATCAAGGGAATACATCAACCTCTATTGTTTGTCAGATCTTGCAGGTGACTCAACTTCAACACATTTATTCGTACCTGTCACGTTGTACTATTGTACCTTGACAACTCATTGTCATCATTGGTAATTTTCCTTGTGTTGGTTAACAATTTTCAATAGTGATTGTTAATCCAATGAATCTTTTCCATTTTCAACTACAAAGAAAATCCATTCACATGGATTAACTTGTACATAAGAGTGGATATTGGACAAAGACTATATATTCTTATTGTTCCAGCAGTCCATTGATACTTTTTCATTCATTTTATCTTGCACAGTTCCTCATTTCATATCAAATTCAACCTTCTGTTGGCAGGAAACAACCCTATCATCCTTTTTATTTTTATTTTATATCAATAAATTGATGAGAAACATTTATCTTTATAAATTCTTGGAATATTTATAAATAGTGCCTTCAGAATATTTTTTTCTGAATGTACTCTAAATCTATAGACATCTATTTCATATGAAAAGATGTGTTGAGGCCTGGAAAATTGTAGGCAACAACAGCAAGGGATTCTCCCCAATCAACGTTCCCAACTAGCCCGTGACTGTTTGCTATGGGGAATCTATCTGGTTTACAGTTCGGCTACTGTAGGTCAAGCAACAAAAATAAAGGGTTTTATCGGTTGTGGCCCATTCCATCATGTATATTTTTGTGTTTTAAATTTAAGTATGATATGCAAGTGCCTATCTAAAAATGCAGTTTGATAAAGACAACGAGGAGCAGTCACAATGTGATGCACAGGTTCTTACCTCTCGTCTTAAACTCTCTCGCTTCTAAATCACACACGACAGGGAATAAAACTAAGCTGTCCCTAGGGAACGAGATTATCATTTAATGAGCAATGTATTACAGTTCGTGCATTAAGAAAAATCACAGATATCTGTTCTTTGATTCAAAACACATAAACATGAATAGATAGATGAACAATAAGATAGCTCATTGTAGTGAAAACATTCATTACTCATAGTGGAAATTATCATAAAATAAACGAGAGAAAATTCATACAAGAACAAAAGTTCAACAAATTAGAACGATCTCACAGTTAATGAATAAAGGCTGAAAACGAAATAGTTCCCCTTCAACAACATCCATTAGACATCATTTGAACATTCCACCAAAGCTTTCTCCAACAGGAAAAATTGTAATTATATATTGCAAAATGAAATAGTTCCTCTTACAATGTGTTCTCACAAGTCTAACCAGGAAAAATTTCTTCTTCCCTCTAACCTTCCTATATTTATACAAAAACCCAACAAAACCTTTGGGTTGCCCCAACCATTTTAATCTCATAGTTTTGTCATTTTTTGAATGCTCACGATTCATACAAATATTACATTTCATATAAACACTTTTATGAAAAGGGACCAGCTTGGTAACTTGCAAACTGCCCAGGCCTGAGCCTCTGATCTTAATGATTACGCTCTATAATTCATTGGTCCTTTTGAGATCTTGTTGGTCTTAGCCTTTCGCTTCCTTCTTTTCCTTGAGCAACATCTTTGTTTCTTTATGCTTTAACTTATTCTTTCAAGGTTCCTCCTCTTGTGCTTTTCCTTTTAGGCATATATTCTTTGTAGCAATCTTCCTATCCTGAACATATCAGATCATTAGTGTTTAACAAGGTAACACAAACTAGATCAATACATGCATCTTGTAATATGAATTATAAATGTCAAGATAGAAGAGATCCCGCAAGTTTGTGCCTAAACCCCTGTTTAAAACTTAAACTCATGCTTGATAGAACATATTTTTTTCTCCCAATCCAGGCCACATCTGCACTAGAACAAAAAACCTCCAACGAAAACTAAGACCAGGACAAAGTAACTACCACTCTTCGAAACACCCAACCCCAAAAACAAGTTCTTCAACTCAGGAAACTTTAACATCAACCTGTGCCCACGAGAAACCTCTGCCATTACATAGTAATACACAACAGAATGGTGGGAAAAACTCCATCGATAGTACTAAGCATCGGGAAGATAAAAACCTCATCAGCGGATGGAAAACTAGGAACGAGTGATTATCCTACTAAGGAGACGCAACGACGGGCGATGCACATGCTACAGGTTCCTCAATAAAAGAAAACAATAGGCAAAAATCAAACCAAAGGTGAAAAATAGAACAACCACGTCGAATGGTTAGCCCGCTCCGGAGCCACGACGGTGGTATTTAAAATATACTATGGCTTCTGCCAAGATATGAAACCATCGACGATCGAAGCAGTTAATACCTAATCCCCGATCAAAAGTCCAACACAATTCTGATAGCAAAAAGAGCAAAAAAAAATGATAAAATATGAAATTGGCGCGGGTAACTCTAAACCATTAGAACGTTTGTTATTGATCCTTTGAAACGACGGTTGCAAAAAGGACTAGTGCCCCGATGGTGATAAACTAAAACAAAAGTGCATCGGTGGAAGACAGGGTTTTGAATTAGGTCGTTATCCTATTGAGCCTCCGCAACGGTGGCTACATAGGTGAATACGGCCCCAATTCACAACTCAACAATTTCCTTCAGTGAAATAAGAAATCACCGTAAGTCACAATTTAAGTCAAAAGGCAGCATCATCATAAAAGGATATTCATTCAATAATCATTCTCAAAAAATCAAAACTCGTAGTAAAATTAAGCAATCCCAACAAACTAAGCAAGAAAAAATTTAAAAGGAGGGTCCCAAGTTTTTAGAAATTTGGTAAATAGTTGCAGCTGCAACAATTGGCGACTACCAGGTGAACCCAAATCTCTGAATCAACTCTTCCTTAAGTAATAGACTGTTTTAGCAATAAAACCAACATGTTGAATTCTTCTAGATGTCTAGATCTTCCTAATGGAAAACATATGTACTTTTAAACATTGATGATAGTCCAATTTTAGAAAAATGGAACCCAAAATCTCAAAGTCAAGATAACTCTTCTGAGGCCAAAACAGATGAGTTTCATTTTACCTCTGCCTTTGGGTAGCTTCCAGCTTGGACACCATAGGACTGTAACATATGGTAAATAGAGATATTCATTTGTTCCTCATTCCCATGCCATTTTGCACTTTTGTGTGCTTGTGAACATTTTGTCCTTTTTTGAGTCCTCCTCATGCCTTTCTTTCTGAATTTTTATTCAGGCTCCTCTATCCATAGTGTCCTTTTTTGTGAGAGATGTATTTAACTTTTAGCTCACGAATGGAGAAGATATTTTGGCAATTTTGTACTTATATGATTCGGTACTTTGCTTTGATAGATATTGCTTCTTTTAGGAGTTTTGACTCTTATTAGCCTTTAGGCTTTCAATTCTTGGAATGGGATCATTTATATATAATATACTATTTACCTTGCTTCCTTTCCATGGGTCTTTGGCTGTCATCCCCTAGGACATTTTAGATGTTAAATGGAGGGGCCTCGAAATAGTATTCCAGAACTCTTGATCCTGAGTTATATTTCAGGAATTAAGCAGGACTTCAATGTGTCATAGCCATTTAGGAAAACTACTTACTAGAAGAAATTCCATCAGATTCAAACAATAGGATACAGTCTTATACCCAAAGATCTCAATCAATCCAGAACTCTAATGCTTTCCATGTGACCAAAAGTTTGGCTCTTTTATCGAAATCAAAAATAAATTTTAACTAAAAACAAGCAGGAATGAAATAAATCAATGTAAATAACCAAATCAACTTATTTATGTACCCAATAAAAAAAAAATCAAGACAAATAAGGTTTGAGAACTAAACCATTAACTGGTAAGTTTTCTTCCCACCGCTGTAAATCTTGCAATTTATAGGCTGAGGGGCCAAGTTTTGCCGCAATCTGAAAAGGACCTACCCATAACTGTTGAAATTTAGTGTGCTTCCCTTTTTCATCATGCGGGTGATCCCATTTAAGAACCAGGTCTCCCACTTCAAATTCCTTTGTTCCAGCTTTGTGCTTATCAAACCATCTTTTCACTACTTCTTGCTATTGCTTAAAACATTCTTTGGCCTTGGATCTAGAATCTTCCACCTTCAAAAGAATATAAATTCTTAGTTGGAATATTTCATTGTCCGTGCCTCTAGATTCTTGGGCTATTATGGAAGATGGTAGCATAACATTAGGAGGAAGTATAGGTTCTTTTCCATAAACAAGGGTATATGGTGACACACCTAAGGAATTCTTGGGTGTGACCCTATCATCCCAAAGAGCGTTTGGTAGTGCTAAATGCCAACTTCTCTAGTTTTCTATGATAGTATTTTTCAAGATCCTAATCAAATTCTTGTTTGTAGATTCTACCAAACCATTTCCTTGTGGGTAGTAGTTGGCAGAATAATGCAACTTAATTCCTTTTTCATTAGAAAATGCAGTTAATCTAATGGAAGAAAAATAAGTGGCATTATAAAAAACCAGGGAAATTGAAACCCCAAACCTGGTCATAATATGATCCTGTAAGAAATCCATAACCACATCTTCATTGACTTTACGTAGTGGAATGGCTTCGACCCATCTAGTGAAGTAGTCAGTTGTCGTTAAAATATATTTGTGCTGCAAGGAAGAATTTAGTTTTATTTCTCCAATGATATCAATTCCCCATTGCTCAAATGGTTCCGTGATTATAACCGGCTTCAACAATCCTGCTACTCTGGCTTGTCTTCCCCCACACCTCTGGCAGATATCACACTTTCTAACATGCACATGGGCATCCTTGAATAGCATGGGCCAATAGTACCTGGCTCTGAGAATATTGTGGGCTGTCGTATCTCCAGAAAAATGGCCTCCAGTAGGCCCATCATGTAACTCAATTATGACCCTTTTTGTGTCTTCCTTCTCTAGACACTTGAGAAGGACTCCATCATAATTATTCCTGAATAAAATTCCATCAATGATCTGATACGTAGCTCATTTAAGGTGCAACGCTCTTCGCTGCTTGGAATTTCAATGTTCTGGAAACACGCCTTCCTGAAGGTAATGAACAAGGTCTCGGTACCAGGAATCTGGAGCTATGAAAAGAGGACATATATCCATCATATGTAACTCTACTTCACTTTCCCAATTGTTTTCTTCATTACTATTTCCTTCAGCCATTATTTTGCATAGTCCCTACCCTCTAATGATGGAGGCTGGCTTGAATTCGAGGTCATACTCTTGTAAAGTTGTTACCCAATTTCCTCTTCTTTCTCCTAATTCTTTTTGCATGAAAAGAGACCTCATAGTTGGGTGTGGAACTATTACCTTGGTCCAGTTCTTAAGTATGTATGGCCTGAATTGTTTTACCACTTTGAATACTACATAAGCTTTCTTATCCACCGCTGGGTAATTTAATTCGCCCCCCTACAAACCAATGCTCATGAATGATATGGGGAACTCATCTCCCCCATCTTCCTTCTAAGTAAGCACCGTTGCTAGTGAATCGTCAGATGCGAAGGTGTACAAAATAAAATCCTTCTCATAATCTGGACTTTTGAGAGAGGGTGCATGAGCAATAGACGTCTTTATTTTATTGAATGCATTCTTCTCTACATTAGTCCATTTGAATTGTACACTTTGTTTCACCATTTGCTGCAAAGGCTTAACAATTTGGGCGAAATCCGCCACAAACCTTCGCACAAAATTTATTGTCCCCATAAATGATTGCATGCCCTTTTTTATTATGGGGTAAGGGTATTTGTTCGATAACTTTGATCCTTTCCGGGTCTATGGAGATCCCCTTTTTAGATACCACATGACCCAGTAGCTTTCCTTCTGTAACAGAAAACACACAGTTCTTGGGGTTTAGCGAGATACCATATTTTCGGCAACGCTCAAAAATCTGTTTTAGATGGAATGCATGTTCTTCTCTTTTCTTTGAAAATATTGTGATGTCATCGAGGTATACCACAACACTGCGGCCAATGAGACCATGGAAAGCTATATCCATAGCCCTCTGGAAAGTAGCTCCAGCGTTTATGAGCCCAAAGGGCATCCTTCTGTAAGCAAAAGTCCCCCATCTTGTTCTGAATGTAGTTACGAGTCTGTCTTCTTCAGCTACTAATACTTGATTGTAACCAGATAATCCATCTAATAAAGAAAATAACTTAGAACACGAAACCATTTGCAATATCTGTTCCATGGGTGGGACTGGATAAATGTCTTTATCTGAAGCGCGATTTAAGTTTCTAAAATCCACACATAGTCTAATTTCTCTAGATTTATTCCTTACTGGTACCAGATTCGAAACCCATTTTGAGTGTCTAACTTTGAAGATAATTTTAGCATCCAACAATTTCTTTACTTCATTATGAATTAGAGGCTCCAGGTTTGGGTGCATTTTCCTCAAAGGCTATTGATAAGGCTTGACCCCAGTTCTAATAAGGATGACATGCTGAATAATCTTGGTGTCATATGTTTTCAAATCTTCATATGTCCAGGCAAACACATCTTTGTATTGTTTAAACAAACTGATGAACTTATTTCTTTCACCTGGGGAGCAACACTTTCCCAAATTCACATATTTAGGCTCAATTTTAGTTCCTAAATTAACCAGCTCGAATTGTAGATACGAGCTATGAGTCTTAACATTTACTGGCCTTCTGAATTTGTCGTTTAGATCAAACATTTGCTCTAAAGTCCTAACTCCTTTAGGAATAAAATTTCAGGTTGATGTTCTTCATCATCAATGATTGCCCCTTTGAAATTTTCATCATTTGTCAAACATTTCAGAATCTGCTGATCATCATCAAAAACTCATAAATTTGTAATCATGTCTGGAATAGAGGGCTTGAAAAGTAATTCAATAGAACACCTGCTATTAGAGGGTAAAAGCCTCGCAGCTGAGGTGGCTAACAAGTCAGCTGCTATGTTCTTTAGTCTATGAATTGATACAATATTAAATGCATAAAAACCTTTGAGCAAATCCCATCATTTTGATAAGCTTTTAAATGGGGGGAAATGCAATGTATCTGATTTCGAATTTGTTTTACAATTATTTCAAAATCCCCATACACTTTCAGATTTTCTACTTTTAATTCAATTGCTTTTCTTAGTCCCTGAACTAATGCTTCATATTCGGCTATGTTATTGGTACATTCAAACTCTAACCTACATGAAAGAAAATGTTTATTTTTTTTAGGATCAATCAGGACACAACCATCTCCTGATCCTTCCGAAGTTTTAGATCCATCAAATAAAAGTGTCCAAAAATCATCTATTACTATTTTACATGAATCAACATCTACATCTAAAGCTAAATCTACTATTTTACAAGCAATTTTATCAGCCTACGAAAACTAAAGGAGATCAGGATGGGTGTCTGATGTACTTCTGGCTTCTTCCACTTGGTAATTCCCTGGTTCTAACACAATGAAGTAGTTCCCCAAAACAGAATTCACAGGTTCATTCTTACCTTCTAACTGAGTGACATTGTGTTTCATGTGGGGCTCTCTTATAACTTTAATTTTATTTTGGCTTCCTTTATAAGGTAACCACAGATGTGATCAGTCTGAAGCAAAATATCCATTCAGCTTTGCTGACCAATATCTACTCAAAAAAATCCCATACGCCTCAGGTATGTCTGCTACTACAATATCAATGAACTGACATACCTTTTCATTTGAAGATAATCAAATTAAAAAATTCTCCATTTCCCCAATTACCTTCACATTCGTTCTGAATAACTGAATAACCTGCCAAGTAGATGGTTTAGGCTATCCATTTATCTTTTTGCAAACTGACAGTGGCATAACATTTACTGATGCCCCCGAGTCTACCAGACAGTTGTGCACGTTATGATTGAAAATTTCAAAAGTAAGGAGGAAAGGTGTAGTTTTGCATTTAGGCTTACCTCCCACACTTGCTTCACCAATTTCTTCCTCTTGGGGTTGATTGTTAGTGGGAAGCTTCTCCTCTATCATTTCAAGTGCTTTTAATAACTTTTCTTTCTGCTGTGGCACATTAAACATCTCAAATAGTGAAATATTTTCCTTTACCTTTTTGATATCCTCCACAATGTTATACTCCATCTTATGTTGTGTGAGATTCATTTTTACATTATTGATCTTCTCTTCAATGGGCTCAGTAGGCATGTTGATCTACTTCGGATTTTGACTAGTAATGGTAAACTCAGGAATTTTATTAGCTGTGGTGCTTTTCTGAAATTTATTTAAATTATTTTGGAGTCTCTTAATCTTTGGGATTATTAACCTGTCTTCTTTAATCATCCCTTGGATTCTCGTTGTCACATTTTCTTTTGATATGTCCTCATGTCTCAAAACACTTTCCTGTTTGGTATCAAACATTGAGACATAGTCCCATAAAACCATGGCATGTGCATCCTCTTGCTTTTCAGTTTATTTATTATCATTTTCTTTCTCATCATTATCCTCTATTAATTTGGAATCTAGCAGCCGATTCATAACTAATGTCATTGAGTTTATCCATTGAGGACAAACTTTTTCAGAATGAGGCTATTGGTGAAAAGTGCAAAAATTATCCATACCAACCTCTATTAAGTTCATTGACGCAAGACTGAGTGGAGGAGGTTTGGATTGATTGCTATCCTCTCTTCTCTTGTAGTAAGGCTTATAGGATTTTTGAGCTTCTTTTTCCTTTTCCAAATCTATTATTCTGTTGGAAAGCTTCTGCATCATTTTTAACATTCCCTCAAAATCATGTGATTGCTCCTCCTTAGGTTTAGATAGTAATAAGGATTTCTTCCCAAAAGTTTTTTCTCCAGATTGCTTAGGATAATCTTCTATTCTTTCTTTTTAAGCCTCTACTCTTTCAACTTCTTCATAAGTCTGCTGCTCCTTTAAGGGTATGTGGAAAAATTCTGCAGACTACATCTTCGTGTTCTCCAGCCTTTAATCCTTCTATGGCCAAGTAGAAACTTTTCAAATGGTCATCTACTAAAATTTTCTCACTTGGATCAAACTTGGGCAACATCTTCTCAAAAGCTTGAGGTAGGTCATGCAAAGGAGGTGTTAGGTTTAAAGGTGATATGGCTTTCCAAGCAGGTGGCTGATTTGCATTTACACCTGCCATGAGTCTGGGTGGAGAGTGAGGTGGTGAATGAACAGGAGTATGGACTTGTGAACCATTAGGTGTATCGAGGCCTACATGATTCAAAGGTTGAACAACTTCCTGTAGAGTTGTTTCTACAATTTCTTCCCAATCTTCGACTAACATAGAGTCTTCAACAACAAGACGGCCTTTCTTCTTGTACTCTCTTCTAGGCAAGTCAGGGATAACCAGTAATCCTCCAATATTCTCCACATAAGCCCTAGTGTGTCTTCTAATATCATTAACATCTTCATTGTCAATAGAATACAAATTTTCTCTGTTTCTTCAGGAATCAGATTAGGAAATGAACTGCTTTCAAAACTATCATTGGTGGAGTAATTTCGAGGAAATGGGTTTCCTCGGCCAGCCATGCACTGGTGGCCCTCCTTCTAGTACCAAAAACTATTGAGTCCTAGAAAATCGTAGGCAAAAATAGCAAGGGATTCTCCCCAGTCAATGTTCCCAATTAGCCCGTGACTGTTTGGTATGGTGAGTCCGTCCGGTTTACGATCCGGCTACCGTAGGTCAAGAAACAAAAATAAAGGGTTTTACCGGTTGTGGCCTGGTCCACCATGTATATTTTTGTGTTTTAAATTTAAGTATGATATGCAAGTGCCTATCTAAAAATGCAGATTGATAAAGACAATGAGGAGCAGTCACAATGTGATGCACAGGTTCTTACCTCTCGTCTTAAACTCTCTCGCATCTAAATCACACACGGCAGGAAATAAAACTAACTAAGTTGTCCCTAGGGAGCGAGATTATCATTTAATGAGCAATGTATTACAGTTCGTGCATTAAGAAAAATCACAGGTATCTGTTCTTTGATTCAAAACACATAAACATGAATAGATATATGAACAATAAGATAGCTCATTGTAGTGAAAACATTCATTACTCATAGTGGAAATTATCATAAAATAAACCAGAGAACATTCATACAAGAACATAAGTTCAACAAGTTAGAACGATCTCGCAGTTAATGAATAAAGGATAAAAATGAAATAGTTCCCCTTCAACAACATCCATTGAACAACATTTGAACATTCCACCAAAGATTTCTCCAACAGGAAAAATTGTAATTATATATTGAAAAATGAAATAGTTCCTCTTACAATGTGTTCTCACAAGTCTAACCGAGAAAAATTCCTTCTTCCCTCTAAACTTCCTATATTTATACAAAAACCCAGCAAAACATTTGGGTTGCCCCAACCATTTTAATCTCATAGTTTTGTCATTTTGTGAATGCTCATGATTCATACAAACGTTACATTTCAGATAAACACTTTTATGAAAAGGGACCAGCTTGGTAACTTGCAAACTGCCTAGGCCTGAGCCTTTGCTCTTAATGATTACGCTCTATAATTCATTGGTCCTTTTGAGATCTTTTTGGTCTTAGCCTTTCGCTCCCTTCTTTTCCTCGAGCAACATCTCTATTTCTTTATGCTTTAACTTATTCTTTCAAGGTTTCTCCTCTTGTGCTTTGCCTTTTAGGCATATATTCTTTGCAGCAATATTCCTATCCTGAACATATCAGATTATTAGTGTTTAACAAGGTAACACAAACTAGATCAATACATGCATCCTGTAATATGAATTATAAATTTCAAGACAGAAGAGATCCCGCAAGTTTGTGCCTAAACCCCTGTTCAAAACTTAAACTCATGCCTAATAGAACAGATTTTTTTCTCCCAATCTAGGCCACATTTGCACTAGAACAAAAAACCTCCAACAAAAACCAAGACCAGGACAAAGTAACTACCACTCTTCGAAACACCCAACCCCAAAAATGTGTTCTTCAACTCAGACAACTTTAACATCGACCTGTGCCCACGGGAAACCTCTGCCATTACATAGAACAATGTAATACACAACAGAACAATGGGAAAAACTCCACCGACAGTACTAAGCATCGAGCAAATAAAAACCTCATCAACGGATGGAAAACTAGGAATGGGCGATTATCCCACTAAGGATCTGCAACGGCGGGCGATGCACATGCTACAGGTTCCGCAATAAAAGAAAACAATTGGCGAAAATCAAACCAAAGGAAAAAAATAGAACAACCACGTCGGATGGTTAGTCTGCTCCGAAGCCGCGATGGTGGTATTTAAAATAGACTATGTCGTCCACCAAGATATGAAATTATCTATGATTGGAATAGTTAATACCTAATCCCCGATCAAAAGTACAACACAATACCGATAGTGAAAAGAGAAAAAAGAAAAGGATAAAATATGAAATTGGCGCAGGTAACTCTAAACTGTCGGAACGTTTGTTATTGATCCTCCAAAATGGCGGCTGCAAAGAGGACTAGTTCCCCGATGGTGATAAACTAAAACAAAAGTGCATCGGCGGAAGATAGGGTTTTGAATCAGGTCATTATCCTATTGATCCTCCACAATGGCGTCTGCATAGGTGACTACGGCCCCGATTCACAACTCAACAATTTCCGTTAGCGAAATAAGAAATCACCGTAAGTCACAATTTAAGTCAAAAGGAAGCATTAGCATAAAAGGATATTCATTCAATAATCATTCTCAAAAAATCAAAACTCAGTAAAATTAAGCAATCCCAACAAACTAAGAAAGACAAAATTTAAAAGGAGGGTCCCAATTTTTTAGAAATTTGGGAAATAGTTGCAGCTGCAACAAGATGATTTGCAATTCTTTATGTTGGAAAAATCATTTAGCAGCTGCTAAATCTATTTCTCATAAGTTTATTTCTTCTCTCATTAGTATCATTTCAAGATTAAAATTGGTTTGGTATTTAGTTTTTTTAGTCTTCTCATCTTTTGTTTGTTTTAATTTCATTACAATATATTCATTGGATTTATAATGCTTAGGTAAATATTATTAACATATTTCATGTTTCATTTGTTAGTTTTTATATAAATTTAAAACATAAAATAATCTAAGCATATACCTAAACATTATACATTTAAACCTATGATAACTAATGCTTAATCTAAACATCATTCGTATTATTGAAAAAATATTTTATGATATGATCAAAACGATAATTGAATTGATGTTGAATTTAAACCTTAGTTTATGAAGTGTTACAAAATCCAAGCTTTGGCAATTGTTCTACATTGAATTTGACACAATATTTGCAGCTAGATATTTGTACATCCTAAGTACTCATCGTGTGACTTCGTTCTACCAAATCAATTTTTGAAATCAATATCATTTATGGATCATAGTACAAATGGTATGATTTCGTAGTTTGATTCATGATGGTCCTTGTTCTTTGTGTTATCACGAGTTTGACGAAACCCTAAGGATGGAGTTATTAGTATGCACAATATGGCATTTGGGGCTTTTCTTTTTCAGTTTGTGTGAAGGAAAGGTTGGTATAGGGATCCCATTAATAGAAAATATGGTTACATTCCTGGCTTCATCATTATGGCTCCACTGTGCATAATTGAACTGTCTAGATATGAGCTATTGGATATAGAACCCGAAGCTTCTCGGCTAATTGAAAAAACCGGTTGGAGGAAGTTCTTTGGGAGCTTTGATGGTTATAATTCTGCAGTAACTCTTAGATTTTCATTGTCTTTGAAATTTAATATTACATATATTGGGGATGTTACTTTGGTTTTTCTAAAGGGTTTCATAGCTAGGGCAACCTAGCTTCTCTAAGTTGGGGAAAAATGGTTTAAGAGGGGTGAAGTGAATAAACTAAAATGCAAGCAGTTCCTGCTCCCTATGCCTGTGGATTACAATGACAAATTTGGGTATTCAGTGAAGTTTTAAAAACCAAAATGGAGATCATTAATTCAGCTGGTTCTAAGGTATATCACCAGTGATGGGCGTTATTCCTCGATACATTTCTATCATCTTAGATTATTAATGGCACTCATAGGTTTGAAGTTAAATCTTCCTTGTTATTTTCTTAATAGTCTTGATAAAATGTCGTGTCCTGTGAAGAATGAAGAAATAAACTGTGAGCATAGCTTATTTCACCATGAATTGATCAAAATACTAGTCTAGTATCAATTATCATTAATAGATATGACTTGGGAGCAGTTTTTAATCGATAATAATTTAGGTCTTACTGAACATTGACCTCCAGCCTTATCCAAATATCGACTTAAAAGAAGGAAATTTGTTGATGATGAACCTTCAGTGTCAAAGCTTGATGCTAACCCTATGCAAAATAAATATAGTCAACAGACTATGTTGGAAAATGTTAGCATTAGCATGGAAAAAGAAAATCACGTGATGATTAATGAATACCCAGTTGATCTCCGTAATGAAAAACTCATTCAAAAGCATGACATTAGAGGAAATTTGGGGTCTAAAATGGGACTTATAAGAAAACGTGCCAACAATAAGTTCTTGTGAGTTGGAATTCAAGAATCAATATAATTTCAATAAAATGAGTCAACCGTAATGGTTGAATTGACATATTTGTCATAAAAAAACTACTTTTTTTGTTCGTATTTTCGACATATCTCCCTATGTTTTTACTTAAATTTCGATAGGGAGAGCTCGTTGGATGCGGAATTTGATTTTGTATCCAATGAGTACCCACACTGCATACATTTGATGGACCCTGTTACCCCAAAAAAAAGAAATACCTGAAAACATGTGATGATGAAACATGATGATGATGTCATCATCACATTTTTCAGGTATTTTTTGTTTTTGGGGTAGAGGGGTCCATCAAATGTATGCAGTGTGGGTACTCATTGGATGTAGAGTCAAATTCTACATCCAATGAGCTATCCTGGTCGAAATTTGAGTAAACAAATAGGGATATATGTCGAAAATACGAACACAAAAGGTAGTTTTTTTCTTTCTTCCTCCAAAATTAATAAATATTATTTTATTATTTTCCTTAGCAGGCCCATTTTAGACCTCAAAATTCCTCTAATGTGTAGTGGTTAATAGTAAAATTGCAGAGTCGGTATTGTCGAAGAAGCATAAATTCAAATAGAGAGATTTTGTCTCTAAATTTGAGCGTAGATTTACCCGTAGAATGGAAACCATTGAAACCCTTGCAATTAATCAACAACAAAAGGAAATTGGGTTATTAGAAATCGACAATAAATATGATATTACACTTCTAGATCATAATAATATTGAAAATGATAAACCTGATGAAAATAAGGCTAAAGAGAATAATGATATGGTTAATGAACGTTCAGGTAAGAATTCTCATGATATATGGGAATGTAATCCATCCTCTGCGAGAAATTCCTAACCGGACATGAGTGATAAAAGTCTTCAAAGGCTTCTCAAACAAGATTTTAGAAGTCAAATCTCTAGATTGGAAATCGAAGTTGCAAAGCTATATGCTAATACTCTGGTTAAAGATGGAGAAATTAAAACATTAAAAGAAGAGTTAGTAAATTGAGTTAGCAAGTGGGAAAATTTGAAACAAAAGAAGGATATATACAAGGTAACAAAAAGAGCCATGACAGTAACTCATGAATGACTAACAAAGTTAACTAAACAACAAATAACACGAATTGTAAGTTTACGCTCTAGACTATCAGAGGCTAGAAGAACTGCCAGGATTCAGATTTCGACCTGAATGATCCTTTGTCATAATTTGAAGATTTTTGTTTTATTTTGAATTGTACAGGTAATGAAAGTATTTAGTTAGCATACTCACAGAATTAAAACTATGTGAGCATGCTTAGAACATTTTATTTTTCATTATGTATTTAATTCAACATTTGATGAAATTAATGCATGTGATGACTTGATTATGTAGGTGGAGATTCAACTATTTTTGGATGATTTTGGTTGTTGGAATGATGCGATATTTTCTACTAGATGTATCGTATGATCACGGTTTTGGTGATAATATGCTGATGTTGATGTTACCTCAACAAAGTTTTTCTTATCAAATTAAGGAACAATTGTTAGGTGTTTATTATGACCAAGCTTCTTTGCATGGACCTGTTTAATTTCAAGGATGAGGATTGTGAAGTTTGTTGAACAACTAATCTTATTTTAGATGTTGAATTAGATGTATTGAGATGGAACGAAATTATTACAATTATCATTTGTTGTGATCTCTTTACAACTATAAAAAACTTATGTTTTTTTTAGGCGTTACTTACTTAAAACCTATAAGTAGTTAGATAAAGTTTTAGTATTTAAGCTATAAGCAATCAAGAGAAAGGGATCGGAGATAAAAAATAAGATATTCCTTATGGACTACTGATCATCTATTGTATTTTCAAGTTTATAATAACTTTTGTTATTAAATATTTTTCAACAATGTTTCTTCAACCGGGTATCATGTCTGATTCAGTCTTGTGAATTTATATAATATTTTCATAGCAATATTTTGTGTTTAAAATTTGCTTATAGTTATATTTTATGATAATTGTGTGAATCATATGAAATGACTCAAGTCGAAATGCGTTTTCATGTTAAATCTTCGTGATATTTTTAATCGTTTTATTATGTTTCTTTAGTAATTTGATTAAGAATGTTATGTGTGAATAAATTGATTGGTTGATTTACTTTGTGTTTTTACAAGTATTATATCAATTAGTTTAATATCTTTTAGTTCTAACATTAAAATGTTATGTGTCAATTTATAATAAGTATTTATTAGTATCTCTTTAATCAAAATCTATTTTACAATAGACAATGATTTTAATTATAATGGTGATTATTTTTTACTGTCATAGTTTTATTTATAAAAAATTGTATTGTTTAATAGTCAATAATAATTAACACAATGTGTAATCACCTCCTGCCCCGGATAGTTTAGATAAATTAGAATAGATTTCTCCTTTTAATTAAATTTTATATTATTTGTAATAGTTGTTAATTGAGATACTTTTTATTATTCCTAGAAAATATCTTAAGAAAATCGAAAGACTCTCCTTAAGAGAGCACAAAAAATATCAGTTAGGCATAGTTAGATTTAATTTAATTTATTAGTTGTTTAATAGAATTTAGTTGTGTTGCAGCTGCAACTATTTCCCAATTTTTTTAAAATTTTGGACCCTCCTTTTAAATTTTGTCTTGCTTGGTTTTGTTTTAGATTGTTGAATTCTGTTGTCTTCTGCTAGTTTGAATCTTGTGAGGTTGAATTAAGGAAGCTGAATGACTATTTTTTGTTTGACTTGAACTTGGTGTTTTGCTCTTTTCGCTATCAGAATTGTATTGGACATTTGATTGGGGGACTAGTCTTTTGTTTCGTTGATGCACAACCTTTGGTGTTCCAATTGCTGAGGGTTTCATGTTTTGTGGGGTCTGTAGTCTAATCATGTTCTGCCGTTGTGGCCCTTTGGTGGATTAACCATCCGACATGTAATAGTTATTTTCACTGATGGTTCATTTGAATGACCCGATGGTTAGTTTTGATTTCCACCAATTCCTTGGGTTTATTGATAAATTGTTTAAATTGTGATTTGTTGTTTTAACACTATCGAAAGATAGTTGAAGTTTGATTCGGAACTATAGTCATCTGTGCAGTCACCATTTCGAAGGATCAATAAAACGTTCTGATGGATTAGGGCTTATCCTCACCGATTCCATGTCTTATTGTTTTCCTCTTCGCTATCGGAAAGTTTTATGACTTTGATCGAAAGCTGTTGTCTTCTTGATTTTAACCATTGTGGCTCCCAAGAAAACTAAACGTCCACCATATAACTACTTTGATCCCCGATGGTTTTATGATTACCAAGACCTGTATTTGGTTTGACATCTGTCGCTACTGCTTTCCAGTAAACTATCTTTCCTCCGCTTAGTTGGTTTATTTGCCGACGCTTTATTAACTAGTTTTGAGAACCTTCGACTACCGACGATTTTCATTTGATTGCGGAAGCCATAGTCTATATGTTTTCCATCATTGTGTCATTTTAGTGAACTAACCACCCGACATTTATGTTGTTCCGTTCGTCGACGAGGAGTTTTTTTCGCCCAATGCTTTAGTATTTAGTCTTTCTGACATCGATAGACTTAATGGTCTCGTGGAACTCATTGTCTGTTTGAATCCCGTCGTTGCGGCTGTGAATAAAACTATCATGCCGATGATTTAACGGTTTAGACCACCGATAAGGGTTTTCCCACCGTTTTGTGAGTTCTTTACCCTTTTTTTGGAGGGGGGCGACGGTGGTTTCTGATTCTTGTTAGGGTTTTTTGTGATGAGAACACAGCGCAGGGTCACATGTTTGATGCTTAGTCTCATTAATAGTGTGGTTTACGTTTTCTTGAATGATGTCCATATTAATGTTGATTTTTTCGTTTAACTGCAGACATACTTAGAAGATTTTTCAGATCTAGTTTGATGATTGCTGCTGTGAAGAAGACGTCTCTAAAAGAAAAGTCAGAAGCATAGATGTTTCTCATAGAGGAAGATAGTGAAAGGTTGAGATCAATAGGTTATTGAACAGAATTGATAGTAGTAGAGATGGCTCATCAGTTACCAAGTCGGTCCCTTTTTACAAAGTGCTTGTAAATCTTAATCTAAAATGTAATGTATTGTATGAATCATGAGCACTCACAAAGGACAAAATTGTGAGATTAAACGGTTGGGGAAGCCCAAAGGTCACGTGGGGGGGGAAACCCAAAGGTTTTGCTGTTTGTATAAATATAGGAGAATTAGAGGGAATAAGGGAATTTTTCCCAGACAGATTTGTGAGAATCTGATGTAAGAAGAACTATTTCCTTTTGCATAAATAAATTACAAGTTTCCTGTTGGAGAAAGCTTTGTGGAATTTTTCAAATGTTGTGCCATGGATTTGCTAAATGTGAACTATTTCGTTTTCAGTCTTGTGTCCACAGACTGTGAGATCGTTCTAACTCTTTGAACCTATGTTCTTGTATGAATGCTCTCTAGTTTATTCTATGAATTTTCCACTATGAGTAATAAATGATGTTCATAAACAATTGGCTATCTGGTTGTTCAAATATCTTAAAATTCTCATGTGTTTTGAAAGAAGTATCAGCTATCTGTGATTTTTCTCAATGCATGTGCAAAACACATTACTCATTAATGAATGATAATCTTGCTCCCTAGGGATAGGTTAGATAGTTAGTTTTAGTTTTCTTGCTGTGTGTGATTTAGATGCGAGAGAGTTTAAGATGAGAGGGAAGAACCTACACATCATATTGTGACCACTCCTCATATTCTCTATCAATATGCATTCTTAGATAGGCACTTGCATCTCATACTTTAATATAAAAATAAAACATACATGGTGGACCGGGCTGCAACCGGTAAAACCTTTTTATTTTGTTACTTGACCTATGGTAGCCAGACCGTAAACTGGATGGATTCCCCATACCAAATAGTAACGGGCTAGTTGGGAACGTTTACTGGGGAGAATCCCTTGCTGTTGTTGCCTGCGATTTTCTAGGCCTCAATAGTTTTGGCGCTAGAAGGAGGGCCACCAATGCATGGCTGGCCGAGGAAACCCATTTCCTCGAAATTACTCAACTGGTGACAATTCTGAGAGCAGTTTGTTTCCCAATCCAATTCCCAAAGAGACGGGTAAAGAGCCTTTGTATTTTGTCAATAACGAAGTAGTGAATGATTTTAGAAGACATACTAGGGAATATGTGAAGAAGATTGGAGGATTACCAATTATCCCTGACTTACCCAGAAGAGAATATAAAAGGAAATACCGCCCTATATTAGAAGACTCAGTGTTGGTTGGAGATTTGGAAGAACTTGTAGAAACAACCTTACAGGAAGTTGTACAGCCTTTGAATCAAGTAGGCCTAGATACACTTTACAGTTCACCTATTAATACTTCTATTCATTCACCACCTCACTCTCCACCCAGGCTCATGGCAGGCATAAATGCAAATCAACCACCCAACCCACCAAACCCACCACCTACTTGGAGGGCCAGATCACCATTAAACCTAACACCACCTTTGCATGACTTACCTCAGGCTTTCGAGAAAATGTTGCCTAAATTTGACCCAAGTGAAAATATTTTAGTAGATGATCATTTTCAAAGCTTCTACTTATCTATAGAAGGACTAAGGGCCGGAGAACATGAAGATGTAGTCTGCATATTGTTTCCACATACCCTGAAAGGAGTAGTAGCTTCATGGTATTTTTCTCTGCCTGCAAACTCAATCCCAGACTAGGATACATTTGAAAGGATATTCAGAAATAAATATGTAGCCCAGAAAACTCATGCATCTGTAATGAAAGGGTTATGTGCTTTGAAGAAAGAAAGAAAAGAAAAAGTGCATAGTTTCACCCAGAGGTTTGTTGCTTATCTTAAGAATTTTTCTGCAATTGATAAACCATCTGATAAAGTTCTGATCAAATACTATACTTCAGCTTGAGGGCTTGAGTTGGCCATGTTTTCCAAGATGCAAGTCAAACCTACGTTGTCAGAAACATATGAAGAGGCAGAGAGAGTAGAAGCTGAAAAAGAGAGCATAGAAGATTATCCTGAACAGTTGGGAGAAACAACTTTTGGTAAGAAATCCTTATTACTATCTAAGCCTAAGGAGGAGCAGTCACATGACTTTGAAGGAATGTTGAAAATGATACAGAATCTATCTAACAGAATAATATATTTGGAAAAGGAAAAAGAGGCTCAGAAATATTATAATACTTACTATAAAAGGAGAGAAGACAACTCTCAATCTAAACCTCCTCCACACAGTCCTACATCAATGAACTTAACAGAGGTGGGTATCGGATAAATTTTGCACCTTTCATCAACAACCCCATTCTGAAAAAAATTTGCCCCCAATGGATAAATTCAATGACATTAGTAATGAATCAGCTATTGGATTCTAAACTAACAGAAGCTGATGATGAAGAGGAAAAGGGTAATAAATCCACAGATAAACAAGAAGATAATGCTCTAATTTTATGGGACTGTGTCTCACTTTTTGACACAGAAGATGAAAATTCACTGAAACAGGAAGAAATATCAGAAACAAATGAAACAACAAGAAGTCAATGTTTGGTAAGTAAAGACAACTCAATACTTCCAAAGATTAAGAAATTTCGGGAGAAGATGAAGAGAATACAGGAGAACAACACAGATGATGAAATACCTAAACTAACCATTAGCAGTCAAGATCTGAAACAAGTCAACATTCAAGACAAAGTGGGTAATGTCAAAGAAGATCTCAAAGCACCTGAAGGACCAGAGGAAGAACTTCCCACCAACAACCAACCTGTAGAAGAAATTGTTGAAGCAAGTGTGGGAGGTAAGACTAGGTTTAAAACCCCACCATTCCTCCTGACTCTTGATATTTTAAACCATAATGTGCACAAATGTTTAGTAGACTCAGGGTCATCTGTCAATGTTATGCCACTTGCACTCTGCAAAAAGATTAATGGACAACATAAACCTATTGACTGGCAGGTTACTCAGTTAGATAGAACCAATGTGAAAGTAGTCGGAGAAATGGAAGATGTGCTGATTCGCTTATCTGCAAATAAAAAGATACGTCAGTACATTGATATTGTAGTAGTAGACATACCTGATGGCTATGGAATTATTTTGAATCGAGACTAGTCAGCAAGACTAAATGGGTATTTTGCTTTAGATTGGTCACATTTGTGGTTTCCTTAGAAGGGAAGTCCAAATTAGATTAAAATATTAAGAGAGCCCTACATGAAGCACAATGTTACTCATCTGGAGGGTAAGAATGAACCAGTGATTTCTATGTTGGGAAATTATCTAATTAAACTAAAACCGGGAAACTATCAAGCGAAGGAAGCTAGCAGTATATCAGACACCCAACCCGATCTCCTTCGGTTTTCATGAGCTGATGAGATTGATTGTAAAGTAGTAGTTTCAGTTTCAAGTATAGTTTGTTCAAGACCAGTAGATGTAGTTTTTTATAATGGTTAGGTATTTTTCATTTTTTAGTCAAGCCTAGCCCCTTAGCTTACAAGTTGCCAGATTTATAGGGGTGGGCAGAGGACTGCACAGTTAGTGGTTTAGTTCTCAAATTTTATTTTTATTTGTCTTGATTTTTATTTCTTGAATTATCTTGTACATAAATAAATTGATTTGGTTGTTTATGTTTGATTTATTTTATTTTTGCATGTTTTTAGTTTAGATTTTGATTGATTTCAATAAAAAGAGGAAAAATTTTGGTTGCATGGAGGGCATTAGGATTCTGGATTAACTAAAGTCCTTGAGTGTAAGACTGTGTACTATTTTTTTATCTGAACGAATTTCTTCTAGTTCATCAGTTTTCCTGAATGGCTATGAACACATTGAAGTCCTACTTGATCCTTGTAAAATAAATCAGGATCAAAAGGTCTGGAATACTATTTCTAGGCTCCATCCATCTCACATTTAAAAATGTCCTAGGGAGTGACAGCAAAAGGCCCATGGAAAGGAAGCAGGGTAAACAATATATTATATATAAATTATCCCATGCCAAGAATTGAATGACAAAAGGAAAATAAGAGTCAAAAGCTCCTAAGAAAGCAATATGTATCAAAACAAAGTACTGAACTATATGAGCACAAAATTGCCAAAAGTTCTTCTCCGTCCATGAGCTGAAAATTAAATCTATCTCTCACACAAAAGGACACTATGGATAGAGGAGCCTGAATAAAAATTCAGAAAGAAAAGGATGCAGGAGGACTCAAAAAAGGACAAAAAAGTCCAAAAGCACAAAAGTGAAAAATGGCATGGGAATGAGGAACAAATGAATATTTCTATTTACCATATGTTACAATCCTGTGGTTTCCAAGCTGGAAGCTACCTGAAGATAGAGGTAATAAATGAAACTCATCTTCCTGGCCTCAAAAGAGTTATCTTGACTTGGAAATCTTGGTTTCCATTCTCCTAAATTGGACTATAATTAATGATTAAAAGTACATATATTTTCCATTTGGGAAATCTAGACATCTAAAAGAATTCAACATGTTGGTTTATTTGTCAAACAGTCTGTTACTTAAGGAAGAAATTGTCCAGAGATCTCGGTTCACCAGGTTGTCGCCAATTGTTGCAGCTACAACTATTTCCCAATTTTTTTAAAATTTTGGACCCTCCTTTTAAATTTTGTCTTGCTTGGTTTTGTTTTAGATTGTTGAACTCTGTTGTCTTCTACTAATTTGAATCTTGTGAGGTTGAACTAAGGAAGATGAATGCCTATTTTTTGTTTGACTTGAACTTGGTGTTTTTCTCTTTTCGCTATCGGAACTGTATTGGACATTTGATAGGGGGACTAGTCCTTTGTTTTGTCGATGCACAACCTTTGGTGTTCCAATCACCAAGGGTTTCGTGTTTTGCGGGGTCCGTAGTCTAATAGTGTTCCACCGTTGTGGCCCTTTAGTGGATTAACCATCTGACATGTAATTGTTCTTTTCACCGATGGTTCGTTTGAATGACCTGATGGTTAGTTTTGATTTTCATCGATTCCTTGGGTTTATTGATAAATTGTTTAAATTGCGATTTGTTGTTTTAACACTATTGGAATCCAGTTGAAGTTTGATTCGGAACTGTAGTCATCTATGCAGCCACTATTTTAGAGGATCAATAATAAACGTTCTGACATATTAGGGCTTATCCTCGCTGATTCCATGTCTTATTGTTTTTCTCTTCGCTATCGAAAATTTTTATGACTTTGATCGAAATTTGTAGTTTGATTGCTTTTCGCCATTGCGGCTCCCAAGTGAACTAAATGTCCACCATATAACTGCTTTGATCGTTGATGGTTTTATTATTACCAAGACCCGTAGTTGGTTTGACATCCGCCATTGCGGATTTCTAGTAAACTATCTTTCCACCGCTTAGTTGGTTTATCTGTCGATGCTTTATCAGCTAGTTCTGAGAACCTGCTACCGTCGATGATTTTCATTTGATTATGGAAGCCATAGTCTATATGTTTTTCACCATTGCGGTGTTTTAGTGAACTAACCACCCAACGTTTATGCCGTTCCGTTCATCGACGAGGAGTTTTTTCCGTCTGATGCTTTATTATTTAGTCTTTCCGATGACGATAAACTTAATGGTCTCATGGAACTCATTGTATGTCTGAAGCCTGCCATTACGGATTTGAATAAAACTATCATGCCGATGCTTTAATGGTTCAGACTACCGATAAGGTTTTTCCTGTCGTTTTGTGATTTTTTTACCCTTTTTTTTGGGGTGGCGGTGGTTTCTAATTCTTGTTAGGGTTTTTTGTGATGAGAACACAGTGCAAGGTCACATGTTTGATGCCTAGTCTCATTAATAGTGTGGTTTACATTTTCTTGAATGATGTCCATATTAATGTTGAGTTTTTCGTTTAACTGTAGATAGACTTAGAAGATTTTTCAGATCTAGTTTGATGATTGCTGCCGTGAAGAAGACGTCTCTAAAAGAAAAGTCAGAAGCAGAGATGTTGCTCACAGAGGAAGATAGTGAAAGGTTGATATCAACAGGTTATTGAACATAATTGATAGCAGCAGATATGGCTCATCAGTTACCAAGACGGCCCCTTTTTACAAAGTGCTTGTATATCTTAATCTAAAATGTAACGTATTGTATGAATCATGAGCACTCACAAAGGACAAAATTATGAGATTAAACAGTTGGGGGAGCCCAAAGGTCACCGAGGGGGGGGGGGAACCCAAAGGTTTTTCTATTTGTATAAATATAGGAGAATTAGAGGGAATAAAGGACTTTTTCCTAGACATATTTGTGAGAATCTGATGTAAGAAGAACTATTTCCTTTAGCATAAAGAAATTACAAGTTTCCTGTTGGAGAAAGCTTTGTGGAATTTTTCAAATGCTGTGCCATGGATTTGTTGAATGTGAACTATTTGATTTTCACTCTTGTGTCCATGAACTGTGAGATCGTTCTAACTCTTTGAACCTATGTTCTTATATGAATGCTCTCTAGTTTATTCTATGAATTTTCCACTATGAGTAATGAATGTTGTTCATAAACAATTGGCTATCTGGTTGTTCAAATATCTTTAAATGTTCATGTGTTTTGAAAGAAGTATCAGCTATCTGTGATTTTTATTAATGCATGCACAAAACACATTACTCATTAATGAATGATAATCTTGCTCCCTAGGGATAGGTTAGATAGTTAGTTTTAGTTTTCTTGCTGTGTGTGATTTATATGCGAGAGAGTTTAAGATGAGAGGTAAGAACCTGTGCATCACATTGTGACCGCTCCTCGTATTCTCTATCAATATGCATTCTTATATAGGCACTTGCATCTCATACTTTAATATAAAACTAAAACATACACGGTGGACCGGGTCGCAACTGGTAAAACCTTTTTATTTTGTTACTAAACCTACGGTAGCCGGACCGTAAACCAGATGGATTCCCCATACCAAACAGTAACAGGCTATTTGGGAACGTTTACTGGGGAGAATCCCTTGCTATTGTTGCCTGTGATTTTCTAGGCCTCAACAAGTTGTTAAATAGATATATTTTTACCAATAGCTTAATTTAACTTATAGATTAATATTTACGTTTATTTTTAATAGTTTTAGATTCCTTAATTAGAATTCAGCAGCATTAAGTAGCTTAGATTACACTTTACTAGCTTGAAGTTTAGAACTCTCCTTAAGAGGGTTAAAACCTAGCTAGTAGTAGGACCAAAACCTGTGAAAATCAACTAACCAAAACACACTGGAAGTTGTAGTAAGAAACTTGTGTGGGATGATTTTCTGTAGTTCATGACCTCATTCATTTAATATGGTCAACAAATGGCACTAGAAGGAGGTTCTGTAACCATAAATGGATGATAATGCTCAGAACAATCCTGCATCTAGTTCAGATCCTTGATCATTAAGTGAATCCAAAACTCGTTGTTAGAGAAATAATACAAAGAGACCATACTGCTTCCCCTTACACTCCAAATTATATTGAAAAAGGTTTAGGGTAATCTAAGAGAGTTCTTACTAGAATCTATTCTCAACATACCGGTATTCCTCCTATTGATTTTGGTTTTCCCTAAGGAACTAGAAACAACCCTTCAAATTCTATAGTTCATGAATTTGGAATAGGAAGTCCAAACTATCAGTTTAGTCCTTCATCTATAGGGATTATATAAAAAAATACTGCTAGAAGGTTGATTACTTCTCATAATTCGGGTCAACCTCCATCTCCTCCAGAATCTCCACCTGACAGTCGAAGACATAGTAGTTCTAGTAATTCATTAGATTATGAAGAAGACAACATAGATGGAATAAGAGGAGGTAATCCACCTAATCCACCAAATCCTCCTATACCTTGGTTAAGGAGGAGTGCATTTGTCATTTCTGGAATAAAACATCCGTTACCCAAGCATCCAGATAAACTTTTACATAAGTTTGATCTGGATAACAAAGAACCGGCTGATAACCACATAGAAATGTTTTTTCTTGACGTTCAAACTATGAAGGTACAACATGAATATGTTGTATGCCATATTTTTCCCTTAACATTTGAGGGTAAAGCTTCAACATGGTATTTTTCTATAGTCCAAGGTTCTATAACTAATTGGATAGAATTTAGCCAAGCCTTCTTGGATAAATTCAGAGAAGAAAAAACACATGCTACTTTGGCCCTTGAGTTATCACACATCAAAATTGATAGCAAGGAATGAATCAAATACTTTAATCAATGGTTCTTTACACTAAAAAATAAAATACCCATTGCTTCTCAATCTCCCAGGACGTTATCATTGAGAATTATGTGTCTTCCTTTCCAAAGTATTTAGGTGTGTTTGTCAAGAAAGAAAATAAGACTCCTTTGGTAGAAAAATTTGAAGAAGCAATTAAAGTTGAAAAGAATGATTTGACCTTTGGACCTGAAAGAAGCGGAAAGATGGACAATGTCAGTCGAAGGAGAAATGAAACCACATATAAATCAAGTAAAGATAAACACTCAAAAGCATTTGATGTCGAACAATTTCAAAATTCTATTAGAGCTTTAACTAATGAAGTAGTAGGATTGAAAAAAAAATTAGAAGCATCTTCTTCTAGAGGATTCTTTAGAAATCAGTTTAAGCAAAATACTGCCATTAATGAAATGAATTCCCCTCCTGATGTAGAAGTCAATGAGGAAATATTTAAAACTATAGGTGCAATATTATCTATTCCTGGAGTTTCTACAAATGAATAAATAGTTGATCAGGAATTAGAAGAAAACTTTGAAAATGAAAATGAACCTCAAGAACAAGAACAACAACTAGTTGGACACTTTGGGGATAGTTTAGTCAAGAATGCTAAAAATAAACATCCTCCTTTAGGGAAACACACTTATAATACTAGAAGTAAGGATTAATAAATACTCCTGGAGCATCAAGCTAAAATTCATCAAAAGTAAATAATAGTCCTTCACCTAGTCCTTCACATGCTAAACAATATCTTAGTGTCCCAACTACACAACAATTGGATCTACAATATGATATCATAGAAGACTTGAAAAAGATTCGTGCTAATATTAGTATATACGACCTACTTTAGATATCCTATTCCTAATGGTCATATTATAACTTCATCAATGAAGTTACCTATTCATAATACTCCAGATAATGCATTTGCTAGTTCAAACAATGATTTAGTTGTTAAAGACAAAGGTAAATTAGCAGCTGACAATACTTCATTAATAGGTAAAAACTCAAAATATACAACTCCTCCTTTTCTTCTTACATTCAAAATTTATAATTGAAATGTTCATAACTGTATGGTTGATTATGGAGCATCATCCAATGTCATGCCTCTATCAATTTGTAGAAGGATGAATTCAAAATATACTCCAAGTGATACACAGATCAGATAGCTAGATCGTTCGAATGTAAAAGTTTTGTCAAAAATGAAAGATGTATTAATTAGGCTTGCAAACAACCCACCAATATATCAAATTATAGACATTGTGGTTTGAAGAAAGCTTTAGATTTAGATATTAATGTGTTAGTTTTTCATCACATAAGCTAGCATTATGATCTTAGGATCTTTTCACTGAGAGAATAACAAGCATAGCAATAAAACATAAGCACATCACAAGAGACAAGAGACACAAAGAGTTTTCCTCAGGGAAACCATAAAGGAGAAAACCCCACAACTTCCTCAGAGATAGAATCAGCACCAAAATATTAAAATCCCAAAACAGTAAGATGATCTCCCAACAGCAGCCGTCTCTCTCTCTCACACTGAGAGAGCTTATCCTCTCTCACTCATGCGCCCCAATGAGTGAGTGTGAGTGTTGCGGGTGATAAATAGAGAGGCTCTCACTCTCTATTTATATTCTTCCATTCACTTGGAAACCACTCCATCATGTCGGCATCACTTAACAATTACTTACTAGAGCCGACATCTCTAGGAGTGTCGAATAACCCTAGTGCCCCACCACTTGTGGGGAATTTTCCTCCTCGGACCAATAGGAGGGTAACACAATGGTGGGGACTATTTCCCCAACTTACAATGACTCACCTAGGGTCGAATTCACTAAGATAGTCTAATAACCCAAGGGCCCCACAACTATGGGGACTTTAACCCTTGACCAATAGGAGGGTTACCCACAATGACTTGACATGACTTTCTCATTATAGAAACTTCCTGGAATAAACATCGGCGTATGACATGACTCAAATACATTACAATACATCCCATAATGAACATCGGGTTACAATAGATAAGAAATACAAGTGAATACATTTCGAAGTTACAATTACATCAACACTCCCTCTTAACTAGGAAGGTATTCTCTCGACACAATTTATTAGCACAATTCTTCTTCTCTGTATCATCTGAATCATCATTGAGTTCTCGTCATCTTCATATTCAAGTCATCTTCATCTTTAGGTCATCTTCAACTAGATCTAGATCATCACTCGATCTAGATCATTGTCACAGGATCATACTCTATCTGGAACATTGTCACTGGATCATACTCGATCTGGAACATCATCACTAGATCATACTCGATATTGGAACATCGTCACTGAATCTAGATAATCACTCGATCTGGATCATCATCACTGAGTCTAGATCATCACTCGATCTGGATCGTCATCACTGAATCTAGATCATCACTCGATCTGGATCATCATCACTAAATCTAGATCATCACTCGATCTGGATCATCATCACTGGATCTGGATCATCACTGGATCTGGATCATCACTGGATCTGGATCATCATCACTGGATCTAGATCATCACTTGATCTGGATCATCAATGTTGGATCATCATCACTGGATCTGGATCATCATCACTGGATCTGGATCATCACTCAATCTTGATCATCATCACTGGATCTGGATCATCACTGGATCTGGATCATCACTCAATCTAGATCATCATCACTGGATCTAGATCATCACTGGATCTAGATCATCATCACTGGATCTGGATCATCACTGCTGGATCATCATCACTGGATCTGGATCATCATCACTGGATCTGGATCATCACTCGATCTGGATCATCATGGAACATCATCACTGGATCTAGATCATCTCTCGATCTAGATCATCGTTGGTTATCATCACTGGATCTCAATCATCACTTGATCTAGATCATCCCTGGTGCTATCTCATGATTCTTCTCGTCATAGGAAGTTCTACAGAGCCAACCCTTTTTCATGCTGGTTGTAGGCCTAGCCATCATGTAGGTCTTCTCCCAGCACTTACATCTGACCTACTCATCAGAAAGGCACGCCCAACACTCACATCTGATCATGTAGGAACCAATCCTATAATCATATCAGAAAGGCCCAGCACTCACATTCACCAGCATGGTAGGCACATCTACTACCATCTGTGAAATGGCTCTGCACTCACATCCATCAGTATGATAGGCACAAACTACTATCATCTGAGGAAAGGCTTTGCACTCACATCCATCAGCATGGTAGGCACATCTACTACCATCTGAGGAAAGGCACTGCACTCACATCCACCAGCATGGTAGGCACATCTACTACCATCTGTGGAAAGGCACTGCACTCACATCCACCAGCATGATAGTCACATCTACTATCATCTATGGAAAGGAACTACACTTACAATCACTAGCATGATAGGCACATCTACTATCATCTGTGAAAAGGCACAACACTCACATCCAGGTGGAACACATCCTGCTCAAAATGATGGAAGGGCTTGCACTCATATCTGATCTTGTAGGAACCAATCCTACAGTCATATCAGAATGGCCCCCAGTCCTCAACTGAGCTACCTGGTAACTGACCAGGTGCCTCCATTCTCAGAATGGCAGTTGCGCTTATATTCGACCTGCTCATCGGAATGGACAACACTCACATCTGACATGGAAGGAACTTAATCCTTTAGCCATGACAGAATGGTTCAGCCCTTACATCTAATCAAGTGGGAACACATCCCTCTATCACATTAGAATGGCTACTCAGCCCTAGACTGAGTGTTCCTGGTAACTAACCAGGTGCCTCCATTCCTAGAATGGAAATTGCCCTTACATCTGTCCTACTCAACAGAATGGCCAGCACTCATATCTGACATGGAAGGGAGCAACCCTATCACCATGACAGAATGGCTCAGCCCTGATATCTAACCTACTCGTCATAATGGATATGGATCTTAGCACTCATATCTAACATGGAAGGAACTGAATCCTCTCACCATGATAGCATGGCTCAGCCCTTACATCTGACCTGCTCGTCAGAATGGATTTGGGACTCATCACTTTCCCTTGGAGGAAACCTCGATCTCAAGAAGGCCAAGCTTCTCCCTGAAGTACTTGAACTTTAGCCTAGCTAATGACTTCGTCAATACATCGGCTATCTGTTCCTCCTTCGCAACATACTGGAGCTTCACTGCTCCTCTCTGCACCATATCCCTGATATAGTGGTACTTGATCTCGATATGCTTCGACTTGTCATGGAACACTGGATTCTCTGACAACTTCACACAACTCTGGTTGTCACAATGTATACAAGTAGCATCCAACTAGAGATCAAATGTATCAGACAATAGCTTCCATAGCCATACTGCCTCACAACTAACTGAACAAGATGTGACATACTCTGCTTCAGTTGTACTCAGTGCCACACAGGATTGCTTCCTGCTAAACCAAGAGATCACACCTGATCCCATATTGAAGCAGCAACCTGAAGTGCTCTTCCTATCAATGACACTGCCTGCCCAATCTGAATCAACATAACCCTCCAGGTTAATCTTTTGATTTGCATCGTACTTGAGCCCATAATAAACTGTACCCTTCAGGTACCTCAGAATATGATTTGCAGCAATCAAGTGAACACTTCTAGTATCTATCAAGAACTAGCTCAAAGTGTTCACAGCAAAGCAAATGTCTAGTCTCATGTTCGTTAGGTACATCAATGAACCAATCATCTAATGATACATCGTAGCATCAACCGACTCTAATGAAGCATCACTCAATAGCTTCAAGTTCGATGCCATCGGTGTGGTCATAGCCTTGCAGTCCATCATCCCAAATCTCTTTAGGATCTCTACTGCATACTTCCCTTGTCCAAGGAAGATTCCATCTATACTCTGCCACACCTCCATACCTAGAAAGTAATGCATCATACCCAAGTCCTTCATCTCGAACTCAGCAGCAAGCTTTCTCTTTGTATCAACAATCAACTCATCTATACCTGTCACAAATAGATCATCTACATATAGTAGGAGCATCACTGGGTTGCAATCCTCAACCTTGTAGTAAAGGTTGGAATCTGCTTTACTCTTGGTAAAGCCTAGAGTCATCAGTAATCTGCCCATCTTGTCATATCATGTCGAAACATATGATCTTCTGCAGTCACTCCCTCTGAAGCGGAGCATCATACTCCCTCTGTCTTCTATACTCTATGCACTGAAACATTCTGTACCGGAGTGACAAGTAGTATCCATCTAGGATCATTGGATACCAAGATCCTCTATTTTGAACTTTTTCAAAAGTTATTCTCACATCCATCTGTGAGCTTGTCATCCTTTATCAACCTTGTAGCAAAGGTTAAGATATTCATCAAGCTCATCATGTATGTGTTATCCCATGGGTGTCTTCTGAACTCATACAAGGCCTTCTTTCATCTGCACACATGATTATGCATGTCATGTGACTTCACTTCCAGTGGCTGCAAATATCTCTTCTTATTTTATGTCTTCTTTTCGTGAGAATCCTCGTGCTACGAATCTTTCTTTGAATCCCACGATGTTTCCATCCACTGCATGATGGAACTATGAACTTCTCTTCATGTATTGATACTTCATCCTAGACATCATTATTCTTGAACTGGTCTTCCCTTTCTTCTTGGTTACTTCTTCATAGCTTGAAGGTTCTGTATTACTGATGTCGCTGCACTTGTCATATTATTATTTGTCTTTGAACTATCGTCACTTGTTCTTCGGAACAAGTCTTCATTCTTCTTTGCTTGTAGGTGATTATGTATGCAATCTTTCCTACAAGTCAAATGCATTTATATGGTTAGAACATTTCGTAAGGAATATTCATACTGGAAAATACTTATGCATAAATATATGATCATGCAACTACTTTAGCCAACACAACATTCATCCATATCTCACTGAAACTTTCTAGATGCCTTCCATCTCTACCAAGACAACATTGCGATTGTGGACTAACCCAATATGTCAGCAAAGAGGTTTCATTCTAGATAAGTAGCAATGGAGAGTCGTATGGCACCATGAGCTACTTACCCATCACATGCATATTAATAGTATATTTTCATTAATGCAAACATCCTATCATGCATAATACATCAACTGAATATAACAAATGCATAACAAAACAATATCATGAAATGACAATTGAATACCTATCTTTATTTGTTTCGTGGGTATACTCCTTCTTGAGTCTTCAGCTTCATTGTCTTCTTCATTCATAATAGCATTGTTTCTTATCCAAATGCTAAGGTGGATAAGAATTTTTTCAAGAGTTGAGTTCTTCATATTCTTCATCGCTTGAGGGATCTTCTTTTGATGGTGAGAGCTTGTTCTTCAATTGCTCCCATCTTCTCTTCTCTTCTAATGAGTTGAGATTCTTCTTCTTCCCAAGGTCGGCTGAAAGTAATCACTTCCTTCTAGCACACATTCCTTGAATGAATGAATCCCATGATCCTCAGAGGCCATTCAAGGTGGCCATCACCACTTCTGGACTCTTCACTTCTTCTTTTACCGCTTCAAGTTGTTCTTTGATTTGAGAGACCCTTATGACTGCATGGTCTCTGCATTCTGGATCTTCACATTCTTCAACCGGTTTCTTAAGGTTGTCTTTTGATGTATGTTCTTCCCTTAAAATATCTTGGTCAAGGAATAAAAACCTCATTGGTTTCTTTAGGGAGACACTTGTGGTACAAGTTGATTCGTGACTGAATCATCCATGATCTTCTTGGCCTTGACCAAGTTCTTCTTGTGTAAGGCTTCTATCCTCATCTCCCTCTGGAACTGGAACCTTTATACTCATGTAGGTGTCCAATCCATTTTCTTCAAAGAGATCATATACTTCCATGCTTGGAAGTTGTCAACTTCACCAAGCTTATGATCAAGCTGATGTGATATATCACTTTGAAATGAGAATCTCAAATGGAAATAGCAAACGATTAGATCTTACCGTTTTGAGGTGTCTGTCCTGGTTCCGGAGCTGGATGATCTAGGGTTTGTCATAGAAACCCTAATTTTTAAAACTTGGAATATTTCAGATATAATTGTATATACAGATAGATCTCTTCAAATGGATCTGTCCAATGTACTCATTTTCTGAAAACAGTTGAGGGAAGCTCCTAGAACAGGAAGCCCTAATTTTCCAATTTCTTCTGCAGAAATTCTTGTTACTGTTTCTGTGATATATTATAAATTGATGCTTCTCTATTTATGAAATTTATCACTAAGGTAACCTAGAATGTCCTTGATCCAACAACATAGGTTTCATCAGAATTGGTTTCACCATTTGGGATTTATGATCTTTTTCCCAAGGTGACCTGTTACAGGACTGTTCAGAATAGCGAAGTTGTACGGAATTCCACATGTCACTGGTTGATCTTCTGAGTCTGATATTCGGAAAACCAAAAGTAAATTTTGTGCCCTTTTTGAATCATCTTCCATAATTCCATTTGGACCTCTGTAGCCCAATATATTGCAATTCTCCATAGGTGTCCTGTTTAGGGATGAATTCTGGAAGAGGCTGGAAGCCTAAATTGGAGGGATCATATCTCCCAGAATATAGTGAATCTAAGGTTGATATTTGGACACAGTGTTCATCAGGATTTTATATTTGGCTCCTGCATTTTTAAGCTTCTTATACTTCTCTAACCTGGTAATATAGTGAATGTACCAAAACTTATCAGTTTTAGTATTTAGGGTTTTTCCAACTCGGGGTCAAACTAGGGTTTGACTTTCCTGGAGTTTCACCCAACCAAATTTCTTGATCCAGGTCTCTAAAATTTTATTTTGATGAGGAGAACAATCCTATTCTGGTCTCACTCAAAAATTCCTCTTCTATAGGAAGCCCTAATTTCCACACCGAAAACTGAAAATGCTCAGAATCAAATTCCGCTTCGACAGAAAGATGTGCCCTTCAATGGAGAGTCAGCCTAGCATACTTTTGCTGATATATTGTGGAGAGAGACCCAAAAAGTAAGAAGCCATAGCTTATATAGCTGCATAATGTCTTCTTCTCAAGTTAGATATGATACCATGTTATTTTTTCATCACATACGCTAGCATTATGATCTTAGGATCTTTTCACTGAGAGAATAACAAGCACATCAATAAAACATAAGCACATCACAAGAGACAAGAGACAAGAGACACAAAGAGTTTTCCTCAGGGAAACCATAAAGGAGAAAACCCCGCAACTTTCTCAAATATAGAATCAGCACCAAAACAGTAAAATTCCAAAACAGTAAGATGATCTCCCAACAACAGCCGTCTCTCTCTCTCATACTGAGAGAGCTTCTCCTCTCTCACTCATGCACCCCAATGAGTGAGTGTGAGTGTTGCAAGTGATAAATAGAGAGGCTCTCACTCTCTATTTATATTCTTCTATTCACTTGGAACCCACTCCATCATGTCGGACTCACTTAACAATTGCTTACTAGAGCCGACATCTCTAGGAGTGTCTAATAACCCTAGTGCCCCACCACTTGTGGGGACTTTGCCTCCTCCGACCAATAGGAGGGTAAAAAATGGTTGGGACTATTTCCTCGACTTACAATGACTCACTTAGGGTTGAATTCACTAAGATATTCTAATAACCCAAGGGCCCCACAACTATGGGGACTTTAACCCTTGACCAATAGGAGGGTTACCCACAATGACTTGACATGACTTTCTCATTATAGAAACTTCCTGGAATAAACATTGGGGTATGACATGACTCAAATACATTACAATACATCCTGGAATGAACATTGGGTTACAATAGATAAGAAATACAAGTGAATACATTTTGAAGTTATAATTACATCAACATAATGTACTGGTGGTATATGGTGATTCTGAAATCACCATAAGACACGTACATAATTCAATTCATTGTATATCAGAACATCTTCAAAATTATCAGAAGTAAATATGGAGTCTTATTTCAAATTTTGAATCTTTCAACATCCATTGTATTCCTAGATTTCAAAATCAAGAAGTTGATTTATTAGCTAATGTAGCTTCTAAATTAGTCCCTCCTGAAGACTTTTCTCCTAATACATTCTCTATTGAGTTAATTTTCAAACCATCAATTCCAGATAATATTGTTAACTGGCATTTTTTGATGATGATGTACAGATTTTGAATTTCTTAACAAATGAAGATACTTTGAAATATTCAACTATATATGAAATAACTCATGATGAAGACTTACAAAATTTCTCGGTAGTACATAATCATTGTTCACTAGAGAAAGCTTTTGGTGAGGTAAAATCTATCCCTAACTTTGTTTTGATATTAGAAAAAAATCATGATCTCCAAGACAAATTCAAGAATGTACCAAATTGTAAAACCAATAGTTCACACTTAATTATGAAAGAGTAAATCTAACCCTCAAACTATCAATCTAGGAACATAATGCACTCCATTAGAAAAATCAAATTTTATTAAGTTATTTAGGGAATTCAAATACGTGTTTGCATGGACCTATGATGATCTCAAAACTTTTATCCCACGGGTCATGCACCATATAATTCCAATGAAACAAGCTTCAAAAGATTTTTAGCAGAAACTTAGGAAAATCCATCCATATTTGGAACCAACGGTTAAAAAAGAATTAAATAATCTTTAACCTACCAATATCATTTTCCTACCAGACATACTCAATGGGCAGCTAATTTAGTTCCAGTTTGGAAGAAAAATCGTGACATTCAACTTTGTGTTGACTTCCAAAATATTAATAAATCATCATAAAAAGATAACTACCCAGTTCCTCCCATGGAAAAAATTCTTCATAAGGTCTCTGGCTCTAAGATGCTATCACTTCTTGATGGTTTCTCAGGCTATAATCAAATCCTTGTGTCACCTAATGATCAACTTAAAACAACATTTAGGACTTTATGGGGAACTTATGCTTATCATAAAATTCATTTTGGTTTGATCAATGCATGAGCTAGCTTCCAAAGAGCAATGAATATTTCCTTTAGAGACTTGATCAATCATTCTATGGTTGTTTATATTGATGATGTGATGGTGTTTTCCAAACATTGACCTGATCATATTTTTCATCTCACAAAGGTATTTGAATGTTGTAAAAGATATGGAGTTTCTCTTAACCCTAAAACGTCAACATTTGTTGTTACTCAAGGGATTTTATTATGGTGTGTAGTTTCAAAACATGGAATCATGATCGATCCAGAACAAACTCAAGCCATATCCAAAATTACTTATCCTACTGGTAAAAAGGCTATGCAATATTTTCTGGGGAAAATCATTTTTGTGAGCAAATTTATCCCTAGTTTTTCAGAAATCATACGTCCATTACAAAATATGATTAAAAAAGATGCTAGTTTCAATTGGGGAAATAATTAAAGAGAATAATTTAAATGAATTCTAGAAGCTATTTCTGAAGATCCTAGTATTTTAAGTTCATATTTTAGTAAGGATTTTATGTTATACACATTTGCTTCAGATATATCTTACGCTGCAGTATTGACTTAGTGAAATAAAAAAAAATCATGAAGTTCCTTATCCTTTATGAGTTTGAATGTTAAAGGAGCATAATTAAACTACCATGAAGTTGATAAACAAGCATATGTTGTTTTTAAAGATGTTAAAAATTTTATCCCTTATCTTTTAAAATCTAGAACCAAAGTTATTGTTCCATTCCCCGCGGTAAGGAACTTACTAGTACAAAAATATTTAGGCAAAAAAAGAGCTCCATGGATGCCATCTATTCAGGAGTACGATATAGAAATTAAACCTTCAACAGTAATAAAAGGACAAGGTATTTTTAAGCTTGCTTCTAAAGCTACTCACTTTCCAAATAATTAATCTAGAGTTGATGAATACATATTTAAAAAGGATATTTATTTCATTCCTCCTCCATTAGATTCTTGGTATTATGATTTAAGAACTTTTCTTGAAACATGAGTTGCTGCAAATCATTTAGAACCAAGAAAAAGAAGAGCTCTTATATCAAAGTCGGGTTCTTATCAACTGATAAGCAATATCCATTTTAGAAAGAATTATAATGGTGTGTTATTATGTTGCCTCAATAAAGATGAAACCGAAACAATTCTGGAAGAATTAGATTATGGTTTTGCGGGTGGTCACTTTGGAGGAGAAATCACTACCCATAAAATCCTTAGGGTCAGTTACTATTCTTCGACACTATTTCGATATTCCCATGCATTCGTTAGGAAATGTCAGGATTGTCAGACCGGTGTTGGTAGGGTAAAAAAATATACTTTTCCATTTCAACCAGTTTCAATAGAAAGACCATTTCAACAATGGGGAATTGACATAGTAGGTCCAACTAATATACCTTCTTCTCTACAACATAAATATATGATTACTATAATTGATTATTTCACTCAATGGGAAGAAGCTGCACCTATGCGTGTAGTAAATACACATCAAGTAATTCTATTTTTAGAATATTTTATTATCATTCGATTTGGTATGTCTGACTCACTTGTTTTTTATAATGATTCTTATTTCTCATCCATCAAATTAACTTAGTTTTCCTTACAGCAAGGTATTAGAGTCATTTATTCTGCAAGTTATTACCCCCAAGGTAATGGTTTAGCAGAATCAACTTGCTAAAAATTATTAAGAAAATAATTTCCACGCATCATCGTAATTGGCACATAGATTTACACAATGCTCTTTGGGATGATAGAGTGACTTCTAAATCCTCAATTGGGAATTCACCTTTCTTTCTTGTTTATGGCACAAAAGCAATTTTACCACCTAATTTATTCTTTCCTTCTCTACAATTAGCTCAATCCGTACAATATGAAGATCGTCCATCTATGGAGAGAAGAATCAATACTCTGTTAAAATTGGAAGAAGATTGAGAAAAGGATAAGAAACACTTTACAAAACATCAACAATTTGTTAAGTCTTGGTTTGATCAGGCATTAGTTTCTAACAGATATTTTCAAGTAGGAGATTTAGTGTAAAAATGGGATAAAACGCATGAAGATAAAGGTGGACACACAAAATTTCAGCGTCTTTGGTTAGGTACTTTCGTCATTTCTGAAAAATTGGGACGAAGTACCTTTCGATTACAAACTTTAGAAGGTCAGTCTGAAAATTTTCTAGTAAACAGACTAATCCTTAAAAAGTATTTTCAGTAATTTTGTCCTTCATCTATATATAATTTATTTATATTGTAAATAAGTATACATAATTTTCTTTTTAATATTTTACATAAATCATTTTCTATGTATAGTTTACCTTTTCTCATTACTTACTTTAAAATCTTACCATTTTTAGATTCTCTTTTCCTCTTCCTTGTTTTGATTATTTTCTTTCTTATTAATGTTAATTGTATTATTGTTATCTTTATTTATTTTAATTTTATATATTATCTTCTTTATTTTCTTACTGTCGTATCCATTCATTATAAAAACTTGGTGTAGGTGTTCTAATTCTTGATCAATGTGGTCAATATCTGAAATCATATGTGATCTTGTGACTAAGGTGGATATGATACCAAAATTTTGAGGGGGGAAGTGGTGTGAGTTGGCATGAAGGTATTTTTCTGAAATAAGACACACATGGAAAAATACCTTCATGCCAACTCACGCCACTTCCCCCCTCAAAGTTTGGTAGCATATCCACCTTAGCCACAAGAGCACATAGGATTTCAGATAGTGACCACATTGATAAAGAATTAGAACACCTACACCAAGTTTTCATAATGAATGGATATGGTAGTAAGCAAATAAATAAGATAATATCTAAAATTAAAAGAAATAAAGATAACAATAATACAATTAAAATTAATAAGAAAGAAAATAACCAGAACAAGGAAGAGGAAAAGAGAATCTTGCTTCCTTTATATAAAAGGAACCACAGACAAATTGTCCAAAACTCTCGGCAAAAGAGGGTTTAAGGTGTTATTTTCCCCTCCCAATTCTATTAGAAAGATGTTAGACTCTCTTAAGGATCCCATCAAACCCAAATACTTTAAGGGTGTCTACTCAATCCTGTGTTCCTGTAGCAAACCCTACATAGGTGAAACAAGGAGATCCATAGCTACTAGACTTAAAGAACATGGAGCTGACCTTAAGCATGATAGACATAAGAAGTCTTCCCTAGCTGAACATGCGCACCTTACCCAACACCATATTTGTCTTGAAAATTCCATGGTCATCGCAAGAGAAGACAACCTAGCCAAACAGAAAATAAGAGAAAAGATTGAGATCAACATGACTAATGGCTGCTTGAATAGAGATGATGGTAAGAAACTTAGTGACACTAGGCTTCCCCTTCTACACTCCCTCAAAAAACACTCCTAGTACAAAAACCCCTAAGGCCCAATAAGTTTGTATCCCCCACTTGGTTCTTTACCCTAGTCCACCTCTATCGTTAGTTTCCTCTTGTTTTTAAAAGACCTTTTAAAATTATAAAAATTTTAAAAACATTTTAAAAACTTTTCTTAAATAATAATAACTTAAATTCTAATAAATTATAATGGTATTAATTATAATTTTCTTATAGGAACTTCATAACACTATTAATTATACTTTATTAAGTTTAATATAATATAATAAAATAATTCTCTAAACTATTTATTTAATAAAAATTTAAAAAAAACTAAAACTTTTAAGTATTTTTAAATTTTGTATTAATTTTTCCTCCTTTTAAACTTAACCAACATTAATTATTAATAATTTTAACTAAATTAGAAATTTCTTGGGAATTTTATCAATCTTAAATTTAAAATTTAAAAATTAAAATTAAAAATTAATATAAAATATTCTAAAAAATTAAGAATTAATAATTAAGTTAACCTAACTATACATTATAATAATATTTTTAAAAATATTTTTTTTTAAATAAACTCATAAATTGTTTATTAAAACCCTATAACTACTCTCAATGGTTTCTAATCCAAGCCAAATAGCATATAGATTAAGATCACCCATACTTCCCAAACCATATATAAACGGATCATTTGCCCATTGATCAGCTTGAGTAAGCACTCCTGATGATGATGTCAGAGAGAGATCGAAACGTTGAGCAGTAAAAGCATCAATGCAGTTTCCTCTTCATTCATAAAACTAATCACTGCATATGGCCATATTTTCACAATATGATTAGAATCAATCCTCTATAATATATTCTTTATGAAGACAACTAGTTAGTTATCTTTTTAAAACTCGATACTCTGAAAATATTTAGCAATTCGAATTATCAGTCATCTTTAAAGATTAATTACCATTTGAGGAATTTTTTTGTCTGTTCCATTAATAAATTTAGGATGAATAAAATTGGGAACAGAAGGTCTCAGTAATGAGCTGGTCCGATCAGGATCATGAACATCAGTCGTATGACATTACCAAGAAATCTGGTAGTGGCTCTTGATTATTTAATGAAGAGATAAGGGGTCTCGGTAATGAGCTAGCTACTTCATTCTTTGGTGATGATTGTGAGTGACGATGTCTTTTGGTTACCAATCTAGGCTAGTGATTCCTTCTTTTATTTAGCAAAAAAAAATAGCTGGAATAGATTTTTGAAATTATTTAGAGAAGTAAGTGGCTATATTTTATACTGATGATTTGGATTATTATTATTTGAGTACTTTTATTTAATGAGATAATCTTTTAGTTTTTTTTTAACTTTTGTTGATAGGAATGAGGATCATTCTAAGGAATATTTGTAGATAGGAATATCATTAAAATACTGGTTTTTATTAGATAGAAGATTTATGATCTTTTTCAAGAAAGTTTTAATACTTTGTTTTGCACAAATATTCTAAATAATATGGGCAGAGATAACTAGTTCTTCAAGGTATGTCTCCATTTGTTGGCATGAAACAACCTTCTCATCCTTTTTATTTTTGTTTTCGATCAATTAAATGATGAGCAACATTTATCTTTATAAATTCTTGGAAAAATTATAAAGAGTGCCTTCAGAATCTTTGATTCTAAAGGTACTCTAAATCTATAGACATCTATTTCACATGAAAATATGATTTGCAAGTCTTTATGTTGAAAAAATCATTTAGTAGCTGCTAAATCAATTTCTCATAAGCTTAGTTTTTCTTTCATTAGTATCATTTTAGGATTAAAATTGGTTTGGTATTTAGTTTTTTTATTCTTCTCATCTTTTGTTTCTTTTAATTTCATTAGAATATATTCGTTGGATTTATAATGGTTAGGTAAATATTAGTAACATATTTCATGTTTCAATTGTTAATTTTTATATAAATTTAAAACATGAAATAATCTAACCATATACCTAAGCATTATACATTTAAACCTATGATAACTAATGCTTAATCTAAAAAACATTCAAATTATTGATAAAATATTTTATGATATGATCAAAACGATAAATGAATTGATGTTGAATTTAAACCTTAGTTTATGAAAAGCTTTACAAAATCCAAGATTTGGAAATTGTTCTACATTGAATTTGACACGATATTTGCAATTAGACATTTGTACATACTAAGTACTCATTGTATCACTTCGCTCTGTTATCACTCTAGGAAACTCCTCTAGGTTGCATCTCGAGGATGTCTGGTAACTTAAATCCTTTTATGGTTTTCTAAGTGGATCAAGCCAGGTTACCTATAAAACTCACACTCTCAAGACATGCATGAAACTCAATCAGGGATAAGGCTTCTAATTACCACTGTTCAGAGGTTGACAATATGGTGCAGAGATAGAGAACTCATCATGCTAGCAGATTCATACATAAAATAGATATATATAAATGGCTAATCATGACAAGGAAAGCACTTATAATTCAAATCACATCAATATTCCAATAGGGTGACATCTATAGGACATCAATTAATCTGAATAAAACCTGAATAACACATTCAAGCATAAACACATATAAGACAGAAAATAGAAGCTGAACATATGATAACAAAAGAGCTTATATTAGGTCATGAGCAATATGAGAAGCTTAACAATAAAAATGGTCTACAAGTCCCCGAAGTCAAACCTTTTCAATAAAATAAGTCGTAGGCTTTATAGCCTTTACAAAAATACTCAGATCTTGAAAATTTAGATCTGATTTAATAAAAAAAGACAAAATAATTGTTTTTTGCATAATTAGGTTAAAAAACCCTAATTAACTACTAGTCTAACTAACTGTATAATCCATTCACTATTTGAACCTTCTGATAACTAAAGTAAGTACTGGAAATCATTGCTACTGGTCTTTTGCCGGTTAAGTCACTGTTTCACTTTGACAGTTGAGTGTTGGTGATCTTTTCTAGTATTATGTGGCAGCAAAACTGAAGCATACCTTCCTTGATTTTTTCTTCAGTGTCCTTCATCTTTACACTTCATCCCTGAGTCATGCATGTTCACCCAAAACTGGTCCTATGTGTCAAAAATCAATATTATGCCTCTGTTTTCTTTCAATGGTTAAAATCCCAAAATATCGAAACTGTAAGCTACTGAAACCGGTGCTTTCGATGGTTGATGAACTACCTCAGCATCCGCCTAAGCCACAGAAAGACCTATTCTTCAAAAAATATTAAGTCACCTCCAAAATTGTTCTTTTAGGTTTGTCTGCTTAGATTTTTTCTTCAATAGGCTCTATGTTAGGAGGGTTAACAACAGCTTGTCTTGCTTCTGGAGGATGAAGGCTTACTGCAGCTTCAGCTAGGGTTTCCAATGTGAGGTGGCTACTAGGGTTTTTCTTGGCCTCCTTTAGCTGCAGTCTCTGAAGCCTAATCATTTTGTACAATCTTGTGTTGTCTTTCAGGTACCTTTTATTTAGTCGCTTTAGGAAAATATACCTTTCTCTCTGCTCTAGGTAATATTTATGTAGCATCTTGTTCCTACTAGTCAATGCATCATTATTTATCTTTATCTCCCTTTCCAAAATCTCCATCTCATACACTTGCCTCAACAACTGATTTATCCTTTGAGTCTTGGGCTTGCTATAGGAAGCCTTCTCTGCTGGTTCATCTTGCTCTTTTGGTGTAGGTGATGGGAGCTCTTTAAATTTTGCTACAACTTGTAAAGCTAGGTCTACACCTTCCTCCTGTTCCTCTTCTGAATCTAAGTAGGGCAGGTTCAAAATTTTCTCACTGTGTGTTGCAACTTCATGGCCCTTTTCACTAAAATCCAAGTTTCTTTTGACCTTCTTGGCTTTGGAAGAGGAAGGAGATTGTTCTGCTACTGCTAGGGATATAGCCCTTCTCTTCCTTTTCCCACTTCTTGGTGTGCTGGAATTTTTAGCAGGAGACTTCCCCTTTTCTTCTAGCTGAAGGCCTGTTTCAAATCCATTCCAAAATAGGAAATAAGGCCATGCCATATTCCTCCTTTTCAGCAATTCTTGGATCAAAAGTTGGATAAGGCCATGATGGGACAGTCTGCCAACAATCTTGGTTGGCTGGGCCTTCACCTGATGTGCCATATTTTCCAAATTCTTGTGTAAGTAAAAAGGAAAATTAAGTGGGCTTCTCCCTGTGAAGTGGTTCATCAATTTAAAATGGTAAATCATAGCTCTGTCGTATCTCCCTTCACCTGTTATGTATACCACAATGGCCTTCAGCAGTTGCTGGCACCTTTCTTATAGCAAGGAGGATGGTACACTTTTCTTCCACACCACCTCCCTATGTTCAGGCTTTAGGTAAGATCTGAACTTTACATCCTTTGTTATGTTGGTCTTGAACCACTTCTCTCTTATGCTAGGGAGTTCAGTCACTTTAGTAATTAGGGTTTCATATGTCAGGAATTATTCTTTGCCTATGACTGCTTTGGAACCATCGAAGGAGAGGGAAAATGCCTCAGCCACCTACTGGTGTGACCCTTGAATCTTCTCACAAAACCCATAGTAGCCAACATCCTTGAAAAATTGACAGAATTCTGGATGTGCCTCCAGGTAGTTGATGTCTCCCAACTCTTGCCTGAGAGCAAGTCCTCCCTTCTTCATTTTGCTGAATGCCACTCCTGGGTACCTGCAATAATAATTTCAAGTTCTGTAGGATAGTATTTTAGCAGGCTACTTCTCAAAGATGGCTTTCTGGTGGATAGAAATGCTAAATTCGAGGGTGGAATGTACTAGATATTTGGCACTAATTACGAGGGCTTTCAACTTCATGAGACTTGAGGGTTTCATCACATCAGTCCTTATCAGTTTCAAATAATGACCTCCTTACTCATTTCCTCACGCATTTATGCATCCCCCTATCTTTTCGGTGGTTTACATGCCCTTTAATGATTGTTTATTTTGCTGACAGGCTCTGATTTGATAGATTTATAACCGTTTCCATATTTTACCTTTTCGGTGGTTAACAACCTTCAGGAATTTTTCTGTTAGCTGCTGAAAAGCTGGATTTCGATGGATAATGAAATTCTATCCCTTTCTCCCAAGCCACTGAAATCATTTTCCCAATGTCACAGTGAAACTCAGCTTTCGACGGATAGTGGTCTCTCCAAAAATCCCTTTTAACCGTCGAAAACCTATCCTTTCGGTGGCTAATGAAACTTCAGAGATTTCTCCTAAGCCATCGAAACCACTTTTTCCCCAATGCCTTTTTTCCTAATTTCGGTGGTTAACGCCATTCTTCGACTGTTCACTAAATTGCCAAAAGAAGCACTTTTCGTTGGCTAATGAGTTTTTTGAAATCTCACCTAAGCCACCGAAAGTGTTATTACCATTTACTTGATAGGGCCTGCTTTCGGTGGTTAACCTTTATCTTGTGTTAAACTGTTAGTTGTTGAAACAAATCCTTTCGGTGGCTAATAAGCTGTTAAGAACCCCACCTAAGCCACTGAAAGCTATAACTTCCATTTTTTTCAACCATAGTGAAACCAGAGACCTTCAATTTGTTAGTCATCTTTAAATCTTTCATTACATGACTCGAATTCTTCGTACTATCAAAATAAATTTATTTTGGGAGATAACACGCTCTGCCAAATCAATTTTTGAAATCAATATCATATATGGATCATAGTACAAATGGTATGACTTTGTAGTTTGATTCATGATGGTCCTTGTTCTTTACGCTATCACCAATTTAATGAAACCCTAAGGATGGAGTTATTCGTATGCATAGTATGGCATTTGGGGATTTTTTAGCCTGAATGAAGAAAAGGTTGGTATAGGGATCCTATTAATAGAAACTCTAGTTACGTTCATGGATTCATCATTATGGCTCCACTATGCAAAATTGAACCGTCTCGAGATGAGCTGTTGGATATAAAACCTGAATCTTCATGTCTAATTAAAAAAATTGGTTGGAGGAAGTTATTGGGGAGATTTGATGGTTATAATTCCATGGTAACTCTTGGATTTGCATTGTATTTGAAATATAATATTGCACAAATTGGGACGTAACTCTGATTTTGTCGAAGGGTTTCATTGTTAGGGTGATCCAACTTCTCCAAGTTGGGGAAAAATGGTTTAACAGAGGTGAAGTGAATAAACCCAAATGCAAACAATTCCTGTTGCCTCTGCCTATAGATTATGATGAAAATTTTGGGTATTCAGTGAAGTTTTTAAAACCACAATGGAGATCATTACTTCAACTTATTATAAGGTATATCACCTATGAGGGGAATTATTCCTCGGTACATTTATATCATCTTATATTATTAATGGCACTCACAAGTTCGATGTCAAATATTCCTTGTTATTTACTTAATAGTATTGAGAAATTTTGTGTTCTATGAAGAATGTAGTAATAAATCACGAGCATATCTTATTTCACCATGGCTTAATCAAAATACTAGTTTAGTATTAGTTGTCATTAGTGGATAGGACTTGGGAGTAGTTTTTAATCGATAATAATTTAGGTCCAAATGAACATTGGCCTCCATCCTTGTCCAAATCTCGACTTAAAAGAAGGAAATATGCCGATGATCAACCCTCTGTGTAAAAGCTTGATGCTAACCCTCTGTAAAATAAAGATAGTCAATAGACTATGTTGGAAAATGTTAGCATTAGCATGGAAAAAGAAAAGGTTGGAATGATTAATGAAGACCCAATTGATCTCTGTAATGAAAAACTCATTCAAAATTCGGATGGAGTGGTTAATAGTAAAATTTCAGACTTAGTATTGTCGAAGAAGCATAAATACAAACAACAAGATTATGTCTCTAAATTTTCTCTTAGATTTACCTGCAGTATGGAAACCATTGAAGCCCCTGCAAAATATCCAACAACAAAAGGAAACTATGTTAGTAGAAATCGACAGTGAAGATGATATTACTTTTCCATATCATAATAGTATTTAAAATGATAATCCTAATGAAAAGAAGGATGAAGAGAATAATGATATGGTTAATGAATGTCCAGGTAAGCATTCCCATGATATATTGGAATGTAATCCATCCTCTATGAGAAATTATTCACTGTCCAGGAGTGATAGAAGTCTTCAAAGACTGCTTAAGTAGGATTATAGAAGCTGTATTTCTAGATTGGAAATCAAAGTTGCAAAGCTACAGGCTAATACTTTGGTTAAAGATGAAGAAATTAAAACATTAAAAGAATAGTTAGCAAACTGGGTTAGTAGGTGGGAAAATTTGAAACGAATTAAGGATAGATACAAGGTAATGAAAAGGGCCATGACAGTAACTCATGAACGATTAACAAAGTTAACTGGATAGGAAAGCAAACGAACAGTAAGTATATGTGGTAGACTATCAGAGGCTAGAAGAACTACCAAGCTTCATATTTTGACCTGAATGATCCCTTGTCATAATCTAAAGAGTTTTGTTTTATTTTGAATTGTACAGGTAATGAAAGTCTTTAGTTAACATACTCACATAATTAAAATTGTGTGAGCATTCTTAAAAAAATATATTTTTCATTATGTATTTAATTCGAAACTTGATGAAATTAATGCATTTGCTGACTTGGATATGCAGGTGGAGATTCGACTATTTTTGGATGATTTTGGTTATTGGAAGGATGCGATATTTTCTACTAGATGTATCGTACGATCACAATTTTGGTAATAAGAAGTTGATGTTGTTGTTACCTCAACAAAGTTTTGGTTATCAAATTAAGAAGCGATTGCCAGGTTTTTATTATGACCGAGCTTCTTTGCATGGACCTATTTAATTTCATGGATGAGGATCGTGAAGTTTGTTAAACAATTGTTCTTATTTTAGATGTTGAATTAAATGTATTGAGGTTGAACGAAATGATTACAATTATCGTTTATTGTGATTTATTTAAAACTGTAAAAAACTTATGTTTATTTTTAGGCGTTAGTTAGTTAAAACCTGGAAGTAGTTAGATAAATTTTTAGCATTTAAGTTGTAAGCAATCAAGAGAAAGGGATTGGACATCAAAGAGAAGATATTTCTTATGGACTACTTATCAACTACTATATTGTCAATTTTATAATAACTTTTGTTATTAAATAGTTTTCAACAATGTTTCTTCAAATGTGTATCATGTTTGATTTAGTCTTGTGAATTTATATAATATTTTCATAGCAATATTCTATGTTTAAAATTTGCTTATAGTTATATTTTATGATAATTGTGTGAATCATATGAAATGACTCAAGTCAAAATGCATTTTCATGTTAGACCTTTGTGATATTTTTAATCATTTTATTATGTTTCTTTTGTAATTTGATGATGAATGTTATGCATGAATAAATTGATTGGTTGATTTACTTTGTTTTTTACAAGTATTCTATCAATTAGTTTAATATCTTTTAGTTCTGACATTAAAATGTTATGTGTTAATTTCTTATTATTATGATTTTAAGTTACTAACAATTATTTATTAGTATCTCTTTAATCACAATATATTTTATAATAGATAATGATTTGAATTACAACCATGATTAGTTTTTAGTGTCATAGTTGTATTTATAAAAAATTCTCTTGTTTAATAGTCAATAATAATTAACACAATATATAATCAGCTTCTAGTTAGGATAGTTTAGATAAATTAGAATAGATTTTTCCTTTTAGTTAAATTTTATATTATTTGTAATATATGTTAATTGAGTTTCTTTTTATTATTCCTAGGAAATATCTTTATAAAATTGAAATACTCTCCTTAATAGATCACAAAAAATATTAGTTAGGCATAATTAGATTTAATTTCATTTAGTAGCTGTTAAATAGATATATTTTTACCAATAGCTTAATTTAACTTATAGATTAATATTTACATTTATTTTTAATAGTTTTAGTTGTGTTAATTAGAATTCAGTAGCATTTAGTAGCTTATATTACACTTTTGTAGGTTGAAGTTTAGAAGTCTCCTTAAACGGGTTAAAACCTAGGTGGTAGCAGGACCAAAACCTGTGAAAGTAAACTAACCCAAACACACCAGAAGCTACACTAAGCAACTTGTTTGGATTTATTTTCCACAGTTGACCTCATTCATTTAATATGGTTAACACCTTCATCATTTTTATCTTCCAGATACATCCCTCAGTAGCAGTTAGCAACCTACATCAGCCCCAGCATGCATCAGTACATTCATGTCAACCAAGGATTCCTTGGAGGCAAAACTCATGGTAAAATAGTATAAGTTTTTTATTTATTAAAAATTTAGGAATATTTCATGAAAAAACACTAAACATTCCTCTACCTATTATACCTATCCCCTCTTTTGTCCATTCATTCCCATCATTTCCCAATCAAACCTAATCCCTCACTCCATTCGAACCAATTTGTCATTTTACTCTCTATAAATACCTAAAGTCCAGTCCCACATATCCTACATCCAAACATGAGAAGGTTCATGGATGGTGCCACACAAGAACCAATAGTAGGAAGAAAATATATGTTTCTCTACAAAAACCAACAACCCTTGCAAAAGAAGACCATCTTACCCACACTACCATTCAAAATAAATCAAGGCACTTGATCACACTAAGAAATAGAAAGGTAGGCCGGCCACAAGAACCTACTGAAAAATGAGTTGTTGTAGAGGCCTACACAACCATTCAACAAAGAATACATTCAAGGGTATGGGTTTTTCTGTGACTCATTGATGCATGCATTGGTTCACTTCACAATTGTTATGAGTATCCAAGTCACCTTAAATTGGCAATCAAGATTGCATAGGGTATGTGGGTTGGAAATCATCTCTTACATATTAATTAGGAGTACTTAAAGGACACTTGTTTTTGTTGTCAAGATGATGTAATATGTTGTTTATAACACTCTGATAGAAATACTATAGTAGAGTCCATGGAAATTAGCTAGTTCAGGAATGAAACAAGTTGCAAGGCGATTCATTGTTGGGTCTTGCTTTCCATTGTTTGGTTGTTGACTGTCAACATTTCTGAGATCAGTTTCAGCATTCTTATTACAACAGTTAACCATATTTTTCAAGACTTGATAGATACTTGGATGTGAGAAGGATTTCATCGTGTTTTCTTGACAACCCTTGTTTTGATTCTACACATGGATTCACTTAAGAACAAAATATATGTGTTATATAGATTACAGTCATAAGGATTTCATGGGTTGTGAAGTTCATAGATATTTCAAGAAATAATGATTACAATGCCTTTCCCTCCCATATGAACATCGTGGCTACTTTTATGTCTTCACATTATTCTCCTGCTTGTTGCTACACATCATTGTTTGAAAGTAGTTTATGTGCTCATAATACTTACATGCAAAAGTATGAGTTTATTGACATATTGAAAGGCTTTTATGAATATAAATCAAGATGAGATTTATTACACTATCATAAGAAAGAAAATGCATTTTGATCCTATATACATGTGGTGGTAGTATATTTGTGGGTATGATACTTTTAGAAGCATTGACAAAAGTCAATTATAGAGGTTTAAGCATATTAAATCAATTCCATTCTTCTACCTACATTGCTTAAATGAAAATATTGTCCTCTTCTAGTAATTTGTGGCAGGACGCTCCTGTACATTGAAATCTTCAAATCCAAGGAATTTCATGGGTAAGAAAAGTGTTTTGAAAGTGTCTAAAATTTGGTTCAATGTCTCCATTTGGATCTTCAAACTTACAGGTACTTAGAACAACCTTCATCTAGAACATAAGTTCATATAAATTCAAATATGATGGGGGTATGCATGGTAAGAACTGAGATTTATTTTCATGGATATGGGTATATTCCATAGTCCTCCATCCCTATTTTTCATTTGGGGAGTTCTTTTCATGGATTTTCGTTTTCCAAATGTCTTGGAAAATCAAATAAACAGAGTACTTTGATGCACATATTCTTGTTGGTCATAAAAAAAATCTTATTATGTTTTCCACAACTCTTGCATTTTTCATATTCAATGTATGCTCTCTCAACAAATTGAAGAAGTTTCCTTGATAAAGTTGTGAACTGTTGATTTAATAATTACATTATAGTCATGGCTTACAAAATATTTGGGCACATAGTATTCAACATGATTAGGGCCTTTTGTTGTGCAACCCGTACATACTTCCATATATCAAGGTATCAAGCATAGGATTCATTGTTCAGGCCTTTTACATGTCATTTCATGTTCATCATTTTGAGGATTCAGTTAGGGAGAGGATTGGTGTAACACCCTAGTTTTGACCCCGTTGCATTAAATGTACATGATGTATATATTATAACGAATCGTGGTGTGGAGCTAAAGGACAAGGCCCCACCATTGATTGGCTATGCTATGTTTCAAATTTAAAATGTCACCGATGGTATATCAGGGCACACGGCATACATATTGAGTTTGTCATCATGTAAATATGCATCTTTAATTAAAATGAACACAACCAGCTACGTTCGCAGCAACTGAATTGAGAAGGGGCATGATTTTCACAAGGATAAGGGTGGGGGAATGTCAAACCTTGGCCAATAGGGGGGGGGAACCCATGTGTCACCACCTTGTCTTACCCAACCTCCTCCATTAAGAATTGTTGCTAGTAGTTGGGGAAGTTATGGCGGAGAGTGGAGTGTGGCAGGAATATCAGTCCTTGCCCACATGCACACTCCACCCACGGTTGACTTCACAATGGCAAGCAAAACCATCGCCATCACTCCCGTGGACACAGTTTTCTCTCCATGACAGTGCTGAAAATGATCATGCACTTCCGGTTGTCTGTTCAGTCGCGCACATAGGAGAAGATGTTCATCCTCACGCAGGGACCATTGTCTGCACTTTATTCTCACGCACAAGATTTTTCCTGGTTTTGGGCTCACACAGCAAGCTGGGAGTATTGCTCTTTCATCCACGATTTTCCTGTGAAAGGTCATTCACGTTTTCAGCTGTATGTTCTCCATACAGACTGGTATGGCTGTGTAATCTCCCCGTCATTTTAATTTTGAGATTGGAACTATTGTTCTTCTCGTGAGTTATGGTCATCGCCGTCCTCCTCAAGATTTGCTGTGTTGCTGTGGTCTCCCTTACGTTGTGAATGTTGTGGTCTTCTTTATAATTCAGGGACGGGAGTCTGTTTATTTCACGCACAGGTAGGGAGTCTGTATTTTTCTCCTCCTCGACGTGGTCTATGTATGTTTTCTTGGTGACTTTGTTGCCCAAGATGGGCTATGGATTTTCCCCCGTGGTGAGTTAACTGATACGTTTGGGACTGTGTAATTCGCTTGGGAGTCGTTTTCCCTATTTAAGCTGTAATAGCTGATTAATTGCATGTGTGCAATGGTTGGTCTTCGGACTGTGTTGGGAGTAGGGATGGGGGGCTTGGTCGCTTGATAAATCTAGTGGCTAGAAACCACACAGACAAAGCTAGAGGGATGGCTTTCTTCTCCACAACCCCTGAATAGCATTGGAAGGGAATACAGGACCTGAGGGACTGTGTAACAGAGAAGGGACTGATTCCTTGTGTTGGGTGTGTGTGGGTGTCTTAGAAGCCAGGCTAGTTCTGGTGTAAGTGCTCCTAGCTCTGTAGTGAGCTCACCAACTTAGCATTTATCCTTTCCCAACTCCTTAATGGATTGATAAACCCAACTATGTTGGCTTGGCTGTGTTTTGTGTATCCTTGTCTATGTGTAAGCCTACTTGTTCCCTTATTCCTTGGAGAATCATGCCCAGCTCGGGGGTGGCAGCGCTGCTGAGAGATTAAGGAGCATGCTGTCCTATGGTTGGGTGGAACGTTGCAGCGATGTAGCTGGTTGCGAAATGAGTTCTTCATAATATAAGTAACCTTGTCTATTTTACTTCTGCAATTATATTACTATTAATGAATGTGATGAACATGTTGAATGAATGCTTGTATGAATGTATGTTGCTTCCGCTGTGTATGATAAACAATTGCATTTGTGCATGTTCTACTTCAATGCATTTTCTTTCAGCATTTTTGCATTTTATGAATTCACATGTTCATGGGGCTGGTAGCCCGGATGGTTAACGCCATGGTAGCGTCCTCTTCGCTGGTTGGAGGGATGGGGACGTGACAATTGGTGTTTAGATCAAAACTTGTTTTTTTCCTTCAAGAGTCTCATCACACCATGAGTACATGATATATCCTTAGTTTGGCGGAGATTCATATTTCCAACTTAGCTAAAAACTCTTCTCTTCCATGGGGACATGAGAATTATTTAGTTTGGTGGAAAAGGGGTTATTATGTTTACTGGTTTTCTCTCTCATTTTCCATTCATATTTGTTTTTCTCATATATATAAAATGAAAAAATTGAACTAATGATATATCACAAACCATGAAGTGGGTTCTCATGATTTTTGGATAGGAAATGCATAATGTCAAGATGAACAAACTTGGTAAGTTTCAGCTCAATCCAATGCACGGTTTTTCCTATATCTAGAAATCCTTATGTCTGATGGATTTTATTTTTGGCATGAGGAAACATTGTGGTAAGAGGAATATAATCACCAAGTTTCAGAAAAAACTGTTGCATGGTTTTCGATAAAATGACCATCATCACCTACAACTAATTTACATTTTTCTTGAAATCTGTGATGTGGGTATCTCTGATTTTGTGTGTGGATATGCATTGGACTATTAAAGCTTGCTTGAAAAAATTCATCCAAACCCAGTTTGTACTTTGTGATAAATTGGTCCAGGAAGTTTGTTGAAACACTTGCAAAAATTCGCCAATCAATCACTTATTTCCTCATTTCTTGAAATATGTGAACTAGGTCTTGCACAAATTTGGTGTGGAGATGCATTAGACTATTAAAATATTTCTTGCAAAATTTCAGCCAAACCTAGTTTGTATTTTGTGTGTAATTTGTTCAAGAAGTTTGTTGAAACACCTAATTTGGTAATACGACCTGTAGTGGCCAATTATTTTCTTATATCTTAATATTGGTGAACTAGGTTGTTGTGATTTTTTATATGGAGAAGCATGAGAATAGTATGACTATGGATACAAAATTTTAGCAGAACCCAGTTTTTATTTTGGGAGAAAATGGTCTAAGAATTTTATTGTTATAATTGCTAAAACACCGCCAACTTTTCCATTAAACTTTCTGCTAAATTCTCCTCTATTTGTTGAAATAATGGCAACTTATCTGCTAAATTTTCACTAATTGCCCGCTATTTGCTAAAATAACGCCAATTTATCCAATAAATGTTTCACTAAATTTTCCGGTATTTACTGAATCACCGCCAACTTCTCGCTAACTTTGTCATTAAATTATTCACTATTTGTTGAAACTTTGCCAAATTCTCTGTCATTTGCTGAAACTTCATTGTAACAACAAAATTCAAACATGTTTTTATAGCTTGATCTATGCAAGGGGATAGGTTGCATGAGGACATGCAACGATTTTAGTTTTGGTGAGATGTTGAGTCATGGATTTGTCCCTATTTTCATCACTTATCGAGACCTATTTTATCCTTATTATTCCTATTATTGCTCATTTATCATTCCATTTTCCATTCATTTACTGTAATTGTTTGTAAAATACCATACTAATCCCATTGATTCTTTAGTGGTTAATACTGATTATTTTCCTTTATTTTTTATGAATTGAATACTATTATGCATGATTTTACTAATGACAGTTTATGAAGCATTTTCTTGTAGCAACACTTATGGTTCCAGCATCCAAAGTTGGCATGTTATCACATCACCACATGGAAATTTACAACATGGTTTCATTCCTTGGATTGATTATTTGGATTTTTTAATCTCAATTTGTGCTCAAGTTCAACATGGCAGCTTCCATCTCATGATCAAATGGTCCCAATTAAAAACGCGTGATAGATAAGAAAACATTGATTTTCGTTGCAATTTTCTGGAAGATGAAGATGAATCTTGAATACTAATTTTTGGGTAGATACAAATTGTTCAAATAAATTTCAAGTCGAGAATTCATTTCCTCATCCTCCTCAATGAGTTTTTGTATAAATATGTAATCAATTTGATGTATCAAAGGAAAGAGAGGAGGAAAGAGGAGAGAAAGCAATTATATATTATAGAATCTGATCCAGACTCTATTGTAATGATTTCATTTTAATAATACATGCTGGAAATTTAATAATGTAGAGTTGTAGATCTAATTCGTGAAGAACCGACCTTGTTTAGTGGAGGAAGGGCCCTCTTCCCCGAGCAGGTGCAGACAGATGTGTGGTTTATAAGTGTGTTGGTAATTGTGTGAATGGTTTTCTTTACAATTCATGATTTCGATTGATGTTCGACTAATAATTGTTATTGTTGTTGGTAGTTGATTCTTCCATATATATGGTTGGCCATCATAGCATTTCTTTCATATTTATGTAATTATATTATGCTTCATAAGAGTTTATTTATATTACAGTGTTTGAAGTGTGATTATATTTACATTGTGGTTTTACTTCTGCAATGAATATGTTTGAGCTTTGATTTATTTTTAGGAACATGTGATCTAGTGTACAATGAGTTTTTGATTTCATACCAATAGATCAGTAGTGTCAGGTAGAAATTGTACTTGCATAAATATTGCACGATAGCTTTGAAATAAAAGACTTCCTCAGGTTGACAATTTATGTTTTGAGAGTTTTAATTGTTTATTTCATTAGACAATTAATCTTCCCAACATCATTCTAAAGAATTCATGCAAAAAAAAATAGTTATTCCTACAAAAGCATATCCCCCATATGTAATGAGGTCTAAAATTGGAGCTTCTTCACCACCAAGTGCATTTACAAAAACCCTACACTCTAACATTAATTTGACATCCTATTATAAATAAACATTCATCTTAAATAAATATATCTTCGTCTTTGTTCATATTACTGTAATATCTTCATAAGTATGGGTTTTCAATGAACAAATAGTGCACTAATCCCAATTCATGTGTATTGTCCTCTATACTCTGAGTCAATAATTGTTTTGTAGTACTGTTAGTAATTCCCATTTATATCTCCAACATCATATTTTCCCCATATTTGATTTGTTTCGATAAAAGTAGATGGTTTCATATATTAAACAAGTTCAATATATTTTAGTTCGATGGCAATTTGTATTGATAAATGTCTTAAATACATGCCTTTTCCTTCTACCTTAATTTTTATTCTCAAGAATCTCAATATTATTTTTCATAGAAATAAAATGTGTAAGATGAAAAGATAAGTCCAGGTGTGTGTTTTAATATAGCCATTTATGTATATGAACATCTCCAACAATCATTTTTTCCCACAATATATTGTTAGCCTATTTTGTATAATGTGAAACAATTTTAATCTTTATGCAATATAAGATCTATGCCCTAGCCTTTGTTGTGTATTAGGAACATGAAATATTTCACACATGTGGATTCTTCTTTACAAATTTTGTCCCATGATTTCCACTCCATTTTAAACATTAGTTTCTCACATGCATGGACATTATCCGTTGTATGGATAACACTTATTAACAACTTGTATTGGAACTGAAATGTACAAAACCATGCTATTTTCATTGATTGTAGATGTGATATTCATGAAAATGTTCATTTCTTGTTCTTTGATATCCATAATGCATGGTATTCTATAATCATAGAAGAAAATGAGAGAGCTTGGTTCTTATAGGTATGCTTTTCAATTATTTATCCTTGTATTTTTTCATGGTACTTAATTTTTATTTGAAAATCCACCCAGGTGTGCAACCAGGGAACCACATGTGGAAAAAAGTTTAATATGTTTCCTAATTCAAACATGGAGACTTATAACAAAGTTTAGTACAATACTAGCCCTACAACTTTTGGAAATGGAAAATCACCTTTGATTGATGCACTTAAATCAGCTGTTGAAAATATTATAGAAACATTTCATTTTCTAGGTCACAATAGAAGTAAATATGTTCCTCCATTACTCTCTAAGGATATAGGAATGGGTCATTTTTTATCATGACTTACCAAATATTCCAAAAATTGATAATTTATTTCTCCTGAAGGAGCAATTGCAAATGCTTAAAATAAAGTTGCATGTTTATTTGGAGCATATGAAACATGGTTCCTTCTAGGAGGATCCACTTGTGGTATTTAGGAAGCAGTAGCGACCACATGCTATCCTGGGGAGATCCTTATTATTTCTCAAAACAGACACATTCCAGTAGTATCTACCATGATTTTGTAATGTGCGTTTCCAAAATATATTTTCCCATATTATGATCCTATCTAGGATATCAGTTATGGTATCCACTCATTAGAAGTTAAGGAGGCACTCCAAGAATTGAGACGTGAAGGTAAAAGAGTGGCAACAGTTTTAGTTACATCACCAAGATACTTTATTGTTTAAAGTGAGTTGAGAGAGGTTGCATAGGTCTACCATGTGCATGATGTACCTCTCATTGTTAATCAATCCCATGGAGCACAATTCAAATTTGACTATAGTTTTCCAAACAATACCCTAGAGCAAGGGGAAGATATAGTGGTTTTGTCCATTTATATATTTAAGGAGAAGGGAAGCACACACATGCATATAACTCGCATAATTTGTTCCATGCTTCTCTACCAATGGATAAACCGGGTGAACCATGTATAAACTACTATGCTTATAATCGATCAACATGGTATGGATCAATCACATCTATAACTTCTCTAAGGGACACTAATGACTATTGGTCCACTATTACTACTTGTCTGGTTCTTTCCTTTTGCATTACCTAGGATTACTACATAATTAGGTGTCCTAGACCACTTTTACAACTGCTTGTGACAAGCATAAGGAGGGGTCGTATTCCAAATCCTTGATACAATTCCCACCATACTCCAACTTCTTGTCCTGTACCCACCACACCACTTCTTATTGCTAATTTACACACAAAGTACTATTCTCCCTCACATAATCTATTATGTTTCACATTCAAGTGAATATGGTGGACAGAGATAGGTTATGTCGATTCCTCCAAACCCTTCAAAGTTATAGTTGTAGTTATTTGATTCCTACTTCATTGAATGTTGCACGAGCATACATTGGTACAAATTGTAGTTCTCTTGATAGTTCAAATACTATTTTAAAAAGAGATATAGACCTTGCAAATGAAGCTCACTATGCCATACAATAGATCCATGGTATTCATGTGATAGATTCTACAAATTCTACAAGTTTAATTGTACTTAATCCCATACGAATAATAGTGTTCCTTTAGGAAATGGGATTATTAGGTTATGAGGTGGATGAAAACTTGAGAATTGATCGTGGGATATAGAATAATTATGTTGATGGGTGGATCCCTTATCCCCTTTTATTTATGGGGAGAACCCTTATCCCTCTATTTTAAGATAGGATGTCCCAAATGACCTAAATTGATCAGGAAATTCGAAAACCCCTAGTGTATTTTAGTAGTTTCTACGACTAGAGGGTTTTGATTAAATTTAAAATTACCGTGCTGAGATCAAACCAATAATAGGATAGGAATATCCATTAGAGGAAATTTAAACTCAAAATGGGCCTTTTAACTTTTATTCAAATTCCATGTCATCATGTGTTAGCCAATGAAATTGCTTTAAATTTGAAATACCTTATAGGTCTTAAACACTTTTTTAATATAAATTTGGGGATAGGTATCATAAAAAAACTACTTTTTTTGTTTGTATTTTTGACATATCTCCTTGTGTTTTTACTCAAATTTCGATCGGGAATGATGATGTCTCATTCCACTTTTTCAGGTATTTCTTGTTTTTGGGGTAGAGGGGTCCGTCAAAAGTATGTCAATTGGGTACTCGTTGGATGCGGAATTTAATTCCGCATCCAACGATCTCTCCCGATCAAAATTTGAGTAAAAACACAGGGAGATATGTCAAAAATACAAACAGAAAAGTAGTTTTTTTCTTTTCTTCCTCCAAAATTAATAAATATTATTTTATTATTTTAACTATTATTTTATTAATTCATTTTAGGAGGCCCATTTTGAGTTGAAATTTCCTCTAATGATCCCATCCCATTTTGAAATAACGAAAGTAAACAACATGCTATTAATATACTATCCATCTCTTTTCTCTATTTGTATTAATGATATTAACTAATATGAAGGATCTCAAATGTGAAATCCCAATGAATTAGTAAAGTAGTGAATAATACTAGTATGAAAATAGAACCAAGTAGGACAGATCCGATGATACCTCTTGTGCAAGTCAGGTCAGGTTAACACCCTATACATACCTTTTCTAGTATGTGATAGTTGTGTTATCGATCCCTCTCCCTCCATCTGAATTTAAAAAGTAAGTTAATATCATGCACTATCTTGAAGCAAGCTAGTTCTCCCTCGCAAGCCCCACTGCCTCATAAAAACTTGTTTCAATGTTATCAATCTCAGAGGGATGTGATGGAAATTAAAATGAGCAACATAGTATTATTTCATTTGGTTTTTGTTTATTTGATTTGTTTTTTTATATATAGAATATAAAAGATATATGTAATATAATATAGTATATTTTTTTATTTGTTTTATTATTATGATTATGATTATTATTATATTAATACATTGCATAGTCTAAAAATTCTACGATTTGGGTCGGATTAGGATGATTTTGTTTGGTATGATTTCGATAAAATATGGTGAGAATTTTTAAAAATACAGGTTACAGTTGTCAAGTTTTATAATTTTGGGTTCTGCGGGGGTTTTTAGGGTGTTTAATCCATTTCTACCATCAAAATTGGGATTAAAAACATAGTTATATCCCAATTTTGCAAAAAAAATAACGTTGGATTATAGGAAAAAATGGTCTTCCAGTAGAAATCATTGAATTTTTAGACATCTCCTTATTATAATTGTTTTTTATTTATTTGTATTTTTATTTATATTTTTTTGTGTAAATAAAATATGTATTACTGCATAAAAATGGTTACAATGGAGCTCAAAAACTGCAGGCCTCAGATAGCCCACCCAGAAACTTTCCCTTCCCCCTTACTTTTGATTAGTTGGTTACCCACCCATCCCAAAAGAGGGAGAGATCCCTCTATGGAGAGCTCAATCCCTGATTTAAATCCAGAATTACCACCATGTGTGGTAAATAAACAGACAAAGAAATAGACATACCTACAGGCCATATACTAATCCGCATAATCATATGCAAAAACACAGAGGGTTCCCCACTGACGGATTAAGGTAGAGCCTGGAGTCCTGGGCTCAAACCCGCATTTTGGCATCGACCTCTTGAAAGCTGAACTACATTTTTCACATGCTCCTTTGGAGCATTATCAGTTCTGCCTATGATCCTCCCTCTTTCTTGACGTCCAGACCCCCCCTCCACATGATGCTCCATCCCCGGATAATACAAAGCAATGCCTAGGTAGGAGGCGATCTACTCCACCTTCCAGTGCATGAGATGACAATTTGAACTGAGGGAATCAAGCTTCCTTCGCATGTCCCAACATTCTTCATTGCACTGATGCTCCTTCCAATATTTGATGGGCTCCTCATCCCCCTCCTTGTTTCCCATCATCTCTGCTAGCTTCTCCTTGATTTTTACTGCTGTGCTAAGGTTCAAATGGGTGACCAAATTCATGATAACCCAGTAAATTATAACCAGTCGATCGTGAGCCAACCATCAACCTCTTCTCGAACCACCTCAATCGGCATGGAGTTCACTTGAACCAAGAGCACCTTCTCTACTTTCTCTATTGCTAAATGAGCTATGAGCGGAATTCGATCTTTGAAGGCCTCCACAACTAACTGAGCCTAAAGTTTGGCCTAATTCATTGATCTCTTCCCCAGCCGAATTGCATTCTTCCCTTTGTCCCGGTTAACAACTGGTCCTATACTACCCCCTGGTTTCCCAAGACCTCCTCGAGGTGGAGCCATATCTTGCTTCACAGTCTCACCCTTAATAGATTCACTTTAAGCTCTTTCTACCCACATACCACGCTCTAAACACACCAACCTATCTTCAATGCTCCTCAGAACTAGGGTGATGGTCTCTACAAACACCTTCGAATTAATAGGCATTAGTTCCATGGGTGCGTTAATGGTTCAGTACTAGACAATGATAACCCATATCTTGAAACCTTCTGTCTCTGTACCTCACATTTGATACTCTCTTATGTCTCTCATCATTCCTGGATCATCATCCCATATGGAGTCTGATCCACCTTTCCATTCCAGACCTCCATCGTACCCTATCTTAATGTTTAAATGATCACTCCAAATTGCCATGATCTTAGGCCACATGCTTACATGCGTTAATGGGCTCAACCCATGGAAGGACCTTGCTACCACCTATCCCTGCCTCGTTCCTCTCTCATTCCTCCTGTCACATGTCCCTTGTCACCCACATCATGAACAACTAGTTTTCGACATCTAGGAATCCATTGCTCTATCTCGAAATTGTTTATCCATCCCCTTCGATTGGCCCTAACATCACTGAAACTGACATTAGCCAGTAATTCCTCCACCTGGTTTGCCTCTCTCCTGACATGGATGAAGGAAAGCGCTGGGTGTGTCACAACCATGTTTTGAAGGTCATCCAGCATGTTGGCAAGGCACCAACTGGATGGCACTTTCTCTGTATATTTTCCATTGGCCAGTTTCTTCACCATTTGGACGAGGATACTAGAGTCTCCTTACACTATCGCCGGCATCCACCCATTCCTGGTGATGATTTGAATGCCCTGGATCATCCCTTCAAACTCTGCAGAGTTGTTGGTTTCCATTCCGAGCGATCCATAATAGACCTGTATAATTTCTCTAGAAGAGTTTCTGCAGACCCCCACCATAGCCTGTGTCACTAGGGTTACCTCTAGCCACACCATTGAAGTTTAACTTAAAAAATAGCCTCAGTGGGAGAGACCATGAGTTCAGGCTCTGAACTCTATAGGACTTGGGGTTTTTTATGTAGACCATTGATGACCCCACCATCCATTCCCCATGCCTCCACTACTCTTTTTTCTAGACCAGCAAATTCCTTGTCCTCCTCACTCCACTGCATGCTGCACACTGTCTCCATCAATTTGGAGGTTATAATATTCTAGAATTCCTTCGATAATTTCTTTTTTCCCCTAAAAATTCTACTATTCTGTTCCTTCCATATTACCCACATCACAATGCCTAGAAAGGCTTGCCATAAAACCTGTAGGATATTATTTTTGAAATCCTTGGGATGCCAGTCCCTTACGGTTTGGGCTAGGTTTCCTCTACTTCTATTGCTCTTCCTGAAAAGTTGCGATCCTTTGTCCCATATATCATAGGTGAAGGGGCATGCATAGAGGAGGTGACCCATGCTCTCTTCCTATTTAACACGTAGAACACACTGTGATGGTCCTTGGATACCTCTGTGACTCAAGTTTTCTCTAGTCAGGATCCTACGTCTTACCACAAGCTAGCAGAAGCTAGCCACTTTTGGCTAGGGGTTGGAAGTCCATACTTTCTTCCAGATCTCATCCTCCTCCTCTTGACCCCTTATTTTAATGTTGTATGCTTATTTTATGCTAAAATTCCTCTTCTGTGAGTATCCCCATCTGAGGGTATCATCCCCATTCTTGATCAGAATGCAGCACTCTTGTAATTCATTCTCAAGGGATATAATATCTTCTGTCGATATTTGGGCATCCTGACTGACTGAGACTATCCACTCGCTCCTTCCTTCCTGAGGAACCCCCTCCCAGAAATGATGAACCTTTTCTTTGCCCTCCTCCATACTTCTGGTCCAAATATGCTACCACCTTGGGTCATTCCCTAGCTTAGGGAATTAGCTCCAGGAATCATCCCAAAAGTTGGTGAGTTTTCTTGTTTTAATTACCCAAAAGTTGTGTTCCTGGATCAATTTCCGCCCTTCTCTTGCCTTCTTCCAAATGTGAGATCCTTGAGGATCCTCATTGAAATGAACCAGCTAAGCATTTGGATAACCCCTAGAATAATTTATGTGCCAAATATTGGCCCAAGGATCCTGTTTGTATTGCACCATCTCCACCATACCTTGGCTCCCTACACTACCCCCACCACTTTAGGATCCCAGATACCAAGGCCCCCTTTATCCTTAGGTGTGCCTATCTTATCCCAACTAACAACGGCAAATTTAGCTTTAGTTTCTCTCCTTGGCCATAGGAAATTCCTGTGGATGCTTCTGATTTCCCTTAAGACTGACTTTGGAGCAGATAAGACTAAAAATAGGTACATTGACATGGCCTAGAGGACCGATTTGACCATAACTAACCTCCCAGGGAGGTTCAAGAGTTTGAGGGTCTAGCTAGCCAATCTGTCCTGTCTAGTAGGTCCTTCCAGGAAGCCTTCCTGATAGTTCCTAGTCCCAAAGGGACCACCAAATACTTGATCGGCAGAGTTACTTTTGGAAATCCCAAAATCCTCCCAATGTTTCTCTAGGTTATTAATGGAGTGTTGAAGAAAAATATTTGAGATTTCTCAGCATTAACTGCAAGTCTCGACGCCTTAGCAAAGGTCGTTAGGCTTGTTTTGAAGGCCTCTAACTCTTGGACTGAAGGGTGCCTCATCAACATCATGTCATACACAAACTATTGGTGTGTTTTTTTGTCCATGTCCTCATGGAAGGATAGTCCCCTAATCCTCCTATGTCCCACTTGGGCCTTGATGAGCTTACTTAACCCTTGAGCTGCCAGAATGAAGAGAAATGGGGAGAGGGGATCTCCTTGTCTGATCCCTCTGGATGGTGAGAAGAGCTTCATCAGAGATCCGTTTAGTAGGATGGAGTAGAAGGGAGAGGAGACCAGACCCATGACCCACTCCACCCAATCCTTGCAGAAGCCAAATGCTTGAAGCACCTTCTCCAGGTAATTCCAGTTGATCTTGTCAAAATCCTTGGCTATATCTAACTTGATGAGAATTCCTGGAAGTCTAGTGCAATTTAGGGAGTGGATAGTTTCTTGTATCGTGATAATGCCATCCAGGATTTGATGGCCTTCTATGAATCTAGATCGCTCCAGGTTGATCAACCCCAGGAGAAGAGGCTTAATTCTATTTATTATGACTTTGGAAACTATCTTGTAGATCACATTGCAGAGAGCTATGTGTCTAAAATTACCTGGGGTATCATCTCCCTCTCCTTTTGGGATTGAGGAGAGGAACATCGCATTGAAGGCTTTGAGAACTCCTCTACTTTTCTGTGACTCCTGCACTATGGCCTAGACCTCTTCCTTGATCATGTCCCACAAGAAGTGAAAGAAATTGGAGGTGAAGCCATCAGGTCCTGGGGATTTCCCTTCAGCCATCAGATGGATTACCTCCTAAACCTCCTTCATGGATATAGGCTTGGTGAGGCTCTCATTATCCTCCCTAGATATTGTCCTGGGAATCAAAGATATGATCATATCGATAGATTTTCCCCTATCAATGTTGTCTTCTATCATGATCTCCTTGAAATGGTTGGTGAGATCCTCCTCAATCTCTTCCATGGTTTCCACTTGGGATCCATTGGTCCTTTTGAGTTTGTAGATCTTTGAATCCATCCTGTTGTTGACCACCGAGTTATGGAAGAATTTGGTATTTTTATCTCCCTCCCTTAGCCATTTGACTCGTGAATTTTTTTCCTAGAATATTTCCTTTTGCCTCTCTCTGGTTTCCAGTTGGGAAAAAATGTATTTCTCCTTTTCTTCCATCTTCGAATCCCACCCAGAGTCCATCCCATTTTGCTAGATGAGATTCATGTCCTAAGCAAGCCTCTTTTTATCCTCAAAGATGTTTCCAAATTAATCCTTGTTCCATGTACGAATGTTGGCTTTTAGTGCCTTGAGCTTATATTGGAAGATGTACATTCTTGTCCCCCCAAGCTTGTACATATCCTGCCACCATTTTTCTAATAGACCTTTAAATTCCTTGTGCTTGAGCTAGAAATTATCAAAGAGAAGAGCCTTAGGCAGTCGAGCAGCCACTCCATCCCAACTAACGCATACTGGCCAGTGATTAGAGCCAACTGATGGGAGCATGTTTTCCCTAATTTCCCCTAAGCCCCTAACCATGTTATCTAACACCAAGAATCTATCTAATATAGAGGCAACTAGATGGTCCCTACCTCTCCTGTTGTTCCATGTAAACCAGTCGTCCCCAGTTTCCATGTCCACTAGAGTTCTTTGGGCTAGGACCTCTCGAAATTACTCTTGGTGCTTATCCAGCAACCTTCTTCCCCCCTTGTTTTCTCAAAGTGAGGTAATCAGATTAAAATCTCCTCCTATAATCCACTATCCTTCCTGGGCCGACATATAGAGCCATTGTAGGTGGTGAATAGAATATTGCTTCTGAGGAAAGGCACTTGGGCCATAGATATTAACTATCATCCCTCTGATCTCTGATCCTAAGATTTGAAACTCCGCTATTAGGGAGAAGTGACTAGCTCTCCACTCCAAGAGATCCACCTCTCTAGGTTTCCATAGAATGTCCATTCCCCCTTTCATAGCATCTACGTCCATTTCCATGACCTTGCTACCTTTCCATATCGTTTATCCAATCTTCATCATGGTCTCAAAGCTACACTTGGTTTCTTGCAAAAAAAGAATGTCTTGTTTTTCCTGCTTAATCTTCCTAGATAAAATTATAATATTCCTTGGGTGATTACACCCCCTAATATTCCAGGAGACTATCTTCATTGGCTAACTTTACTTACTTTAGAGAAGGCCACCTTGATCGTAGGATACCAGTCTGATTCGATCAGATTGACTCCAATTTCTGCTATCGTCTGCTTGTTCATTTTTCGGCCTCTCTTCTGTTCTTCCTTCGGCGATTTCCTCTTGATTCCCTTCTATGCCTCCATGTTGATCCCCGTATTGTTGTGCAATTTGGAATGGATAATTGCTTGTTGCAAGAGCTCAATATGTTCCTGGGAGACATAGCCCTTTCCCACATTCCTCCATTCTTCTTCTAGTGCATCTAGATCCAGATCACCTAGTTCCATGTCCTTAGCTTCATCTTCTTCCATGATGTCTGGCATGTTTCCAGTGTTTTTCTCTTCCTCTGATCCCTTCATCTCAGTTTCCTGGGCACTGGTTGAACCCTCCACTTCCTTCGATTTATCCTCTCCTTCTTCCTCCAGGACATGGAAAGGGTTTGAGGTAATCGAGGGTTTTCCATCCATTTCCTTACGCAATTCCTGCTCTCCGTTGCTCCTTCCCCTCCTTCTATTTTTTACCTATGTGAATTCGTCATTGGCTTGTGTTTCCCCTTCCTAGTCTAAGGCATCCTTCTCTTGGTTCCCCTTCGGGCAGTTCCTCCCAAAATTTCCATACTCATTTAAAATCCTGCACCAAAAGGGCAACTTTTCATAGTCGATCTGCTGGATCCACTCTTCATCATCCCATTTTAAACTTACCACCTCATGGAGGTCCTTTGAGAGATCCATATATGCATTGATCCAAGCAAATGAAGTGTACCTATGAAGCCTGTTTTGCTTAGCAACATTCACAAATTCCCTGATTGAATTACATATATCACGTAAGATTTCCATATCCCAGTACTCCCCATGGAGACCAACCAAACGGAGCCACACCGAGGCTACTGTCAGATATTCAGATTCAAGCTTGAAGCGCTCCTTCCAGGGTCAAAGGTAAAGCCCTGCTGAGAATAAAAAATAGGGCCCTCCTTCTAGGATCCTGTCGCGATCTTCCTGATTGAAGAAGATGATGGTAAAGAAACCCTTTGCTCCCAACTACAAGTCATAGTGGCCCTTTGGAATCCATGTGATCTGGATCCATCGAACCGGATCTTTCTCCTTAGGGCAACCCCCCACAAAATTCCCAATTAAGGAATTTTCCTTCCACATCTCTATTTTCCCTCTAATTGATTTTGATCGGATCTGGATCACCGGGATTGTCTGAGCCCTTGGGAGGCATACCCCTAGGCCTGATCTCTTCCCCTCACCTTTCCCATCCTTCCCTCCTTAATCTTCCTTGCAACCACTACCTTCCACCAGCGTTCAACACTTCATTGTGGCTGCCGCCATGCTTGCACCTGGGGTTCACAGCCCCTGCCCCCAACTGGACCGAATGCAGAGTACTCAAACCCACACGTCTCACTTCGTCGACCTATTGCACCTCTCTCCTCCATCTCCTTATTATAATTTATTGGTAATATTAATATAATGTAATTAAGTTTAGTGTAAAACATTATTATATGCCAAGTTTTGTGTGCATGCATTTCTTTTGGCTAGGTATCATCACTTACATGTGCCCATTTTGGCTTGGGCCCTCTCATGTGCATGTGTGTGTCTTATTTTGCTTGGGCATTCTTATGTGCATGTGCATGTCTTATTTTTCTTAGGCCCTCTCAAGTGCATGTGTGCATCTTATTTTTCTTGTTTCGTGTTAGATTTTTATCATTCAATCTAGCATTATGTTAGAATCTTTAACTAAGAGAATGACAAGCACAACAATCAAACATAAGAGACAATAAACACAAAGTTTTTCCTCGGGGAAACCATAAAGTATAAAACCCTACAACTTTCTCAGAGGTAGAATCAGCACCAAAAGAAAAACCCCAAAAACAGTAAGATGATCTCCCGACAGTAGTAGTCTCTCTTTCTCTTGTCCCATCAACTTCTTCTCTCTCAGTTATGCGCTACAACTGAGTGGGAGTGAATGTGTGATAAATAGAGAGGATCACTCTCTATTTATACTAATTCTTGACTTGACAATAAATCAATAGGGCTGACTTCTCTAGGAGAGTCTAATAACCCTAGGGACCCACAACTGTGGGGACTTTAACCCTTGATCAATAGGAGGGTTACCCACAATGAATTTACATGACTTGTTTACATTATTGAATCTCCCAATAGGAACATTGGGGCATGACATGACTCAAATACATTACAAACACTTCTCGGAATAATCATCGAAGTACAATACATAAGATATACAAGTGAATACATTCCGAAGTTACAATTAGATCAACACTCCCTCTTAAATAGGAAGGTATTCTCTCGACACAATTTATAAGCACAAGTATTCTTCTCTGTATCATCTGGATCATCATCAATTTCTTGTCATCTTCATCTTCAAGTCATATTCACCTAGATCTGGATCATCACTGGATCTAGATCATCATCACTGGATCTGGATCATCACTAGATCTAGATCATCACTGCTGGATCATCACTCGATCTAGATCATCACTAGTGCTATCTCTTGATTCTTCTCATCATAGGAATTTCTACAGATCCAACCCTTTTTCATGTTGGTTGTAGGCCTAGCCTCCATGTAGGTCTTCTTTAGCGCTTATATCTGACCCTAAGTTAGAATGGCCCACCCAACACTTACATCTGACCATGAGAGGAACACATCCAACACCATGTCAGAAAGGAACACCCAACAATCACATCTGACTATGAGAGGAACCAATCCAGTCATATATTTTAGAAAGTCCCAGCACTCACATCCACTGGCATGATAGGACACACCATCTATCATCCATTGAAAGGCTTAGCACTTACATCTACTGGCATAGCAGGACACACCATCTTCTATCCATAGAAAGGCACATCACTTATATCCTTTGGAATAGCAGGACACACCATCTACTATCCAAGGAAGGGCTCAGCACTTATATCTAATGGCATGGTAGGACACACCATCTACCATCCAAATAAAGGCTCTACACTTACATTCATCGGCATGATAGGACACACCATCTATCATCCGAGGAAAGGCTCCGCACTTATATTTGATCATGTGGGAACCAATCCCATAGTCACATCAAAATGGATCTGCACTTACATATGATCATGTGGGAACCAATCCCACAGTCACATCAGAATGGCTCTCAGCCCTAAGATGAGGATTCCTGGTAACTAACCAAGTGCCTTCATTCTCCCAGAGAATGGCCTCTCGGCACTAAGCTGAGTATTCCTGGTAACTGACCAGGTGCCTCCATTCAGAGAATGGCCTTTAGCACTCATATCTGATCATGTGGGAACACATCCCTCAATCACATCAGAATGGCCCTCATCTCTAGTCTGAGTATTCGTGGTAACTGACCAGGTGCCTCCATTCAGATAAAGACATTCAACGCTTATATCTGATCATGTGAAAACACATCTCACAGTCACCTTAGAATGGCTTAGCACTCACATCATACCATGGAAGGAACCAATCCTCTCACCATAATAGAATGGATTAGCCCTTTTATCTGACCATGGAAGGAACCAATCCTCTCATCATGTCAGAATGGCTCATGGAATCATCACTTCCCCTTGGAGGGAACCTCGATCTGGAGAACACCAAGCTTCTCCCTCAAGTACTTAAACTTCACTCTGGCCAATGGCTTAGTCAACACATCAGCTATCTATTCATCCGTCGCGACATACTAGAGCTTCACTCCTCCTCTCTGTACCATATCCATGATATAGTGATATTTGATCTCAATATTCTTCGACTTGTCATGGAACACTAGGTTCTCATACAACTTCACACAACTCTAGTTGTCACAATATATACAAGTAGCATTCAACTGGAGATAAAATAAATCAGATATTAGCTTCCTCAGCCATACTACCTCACAACTAGCTGAACAAGTTGTGACATACTCTGCTTCAGCTGTACTCAATGCCATCCAAGTTCCTACTAAACCAAGAGATCACACCTGATCCCATACTGAAAAATCACCCTAAAGTGCTCTTCCTATTGATGGCACTACCTGCCCAATTTGAATCAACATAACCTTCCAGGTTAATCTTCTGATTTGCCTCATACTTGATCCCATAATCAACTGTACCCTTTAGCTACCTCAGAATATTATTTGCAGCAATCAAGTGAACATGTCTCAGATCTGTCAGGAATTGGCTCAAGGTGTTCACAACAAAGCAAATATCTGGTCTTGTATTTGTCAGGTACATCAAGGACCTAATCATCTGACGATATATCATAGAATCAACCACTTCTGATGAATCATCACTCAATAGCTTCAGGTTTGATGCCATAGGTGTGGTCATGGCCTTGCAATCCATCATCCCAAATATCTTCAGGATCTCTACCGCATACTTCCTTTATCCTAAGGAAACTCCATCTGCATTCTACCACACCTCCATGCCTAGAAAATAGTGCATCATACCCAATTCCTTCATTTCAAACTCAAAAAGAAGCTTCCTCTTCGTATCAGCAATCAACCCATCCATACCTAGTACAAACACATCATCTACATACAGTAGGAGTATCACTAGGTTACCATCTTCAACCTTGTAGTAAAGGTTGGAATCTGCTTTAATCTTGGTAAAGCCCAAACTAGATAGAAAGGTATCAATTCTTCCGTACCATGTCCTAGGTGCCTGTTTTAAACCGTCTAGGGATTTCTTCAATTTACACACATCTGACTCCCTATCATGTGTCTCAAAACCGAGTGGCTGCTCCACATACACTTCCTCTTCCACTTCACCATTCAAGAAAGTAGTCTTGACATCCATCTAGTGTATCTTCCATTTCATCACTATAGCTAGAGAAAGTACTGATCTGATGGAAGTGTATCTGGCTATAGGTGAAAAATTTTCTTCATAATCTATTCCTTCTTTCTGGGAGAAGCCACAAGCCACAAATCTTGCTTTATATTTCCCTATGCTGCCATCTGCAGCATGCTTGATCTTGTAGATCCATTTGGAAGTTACAACAGACTTCCCTTCTAGTCTTGGGACAATATCCCAGACATCATTCTTCACAATCGATTGATAATCTTTGATCATAGCATCCTTCCATTCTTTCTTAACCTCTCCTATAATCTCCTATCTCTCCTTGTTTATATTTGGGTCATCTTCGGGAATTACTGCCTAGAGAGAGCTGATCATTGCTTTATCTAAAAGGTAAGTTTATATACAATGAGAGAAGCATAGCATGGATGCATTATCAGGTGCCAAATTGCCGGGATTTATTTAGTTTATTTCCTATTGAGATAGGTTCTTTATCGATGAAGTCACATAATAAGGCTACATAACTGGAGTAGGAACTGGTTCTTTTCCTTTCTCTATGATTTTCTTCTGGATCCCCATATCTTTCTGTACCTTGGATAGCCTCTCATACCCAAGCAGGTTTCCTCTTGTGAGGATTATTCTCCTAAGGTGGATCTCCAGGTTCTTGAGTTTCTTCTAATTCTTGATCTTCTTCTTGAATTTCTTCGTTCATGGTTGTTTCATGAATTCTAGGTACTTTTGTTTCTTCGGGTTCTTCAGTAGGTCTCTTTCTGGATTTGTTGTAAGCTGAGTCTTCGTCAAATGTCATGTCCCTGCTGATGTTGATCTTCTTGAATCCAGGGAAGTATATTTTGTAAGCCTTCGAGCTTTTAGAGTATCCCACAAATATACCCTTCCTTCATGAAGGATCTAACTTTGTCCTTTTTTCTTTTGAAATGTGTATGTACACTGGACAACCGAATATTTTGAGATAGATGACTTCTGGTTTCTTGCTGGAAAATACTTCTTCATGTGTCTTGTTCTCGAGTACTCTGTGTGGAGTACGGTTCTATACATACACCATTGTTCTGGCAGCTTCTGCCCATAGATGCATGGGAAGATCTTTATCATGAAGCATGGCCCTTGTAGCTTCCATGATCGTTCTATTCTTCCTTTCTACAACCCCATTCTGTTGTGGATTATATGGAGTGGTTAACTCCTTCTTAATCCCTGAATATTTGCATAACTCTTTGAATTCATTTGATGTGAGTTCTCCGCCATTATTTGATTGAAAAGTCTTGATCTTCTTTTCTGTGTGGTTCTTGATCAAGGCATTGAATTCCTTGAACTTGCTGAATACTTCATCTTTGTTCTTCATAAATTATATCCATGTCTTCCTAGAAAAATCGTCAATAAAAGAAACATAGTATACATACCCGCTTAATGAACTGGATGACATCGGACCGCATACATCGGAGTGGATGATTTCCAAGATTCCTTTTGCCTTTCTCTCACTAATTGGAAATGTCTTCTTTGTGTTTTTTTCCTTTCGCACATCCTTTGCAGACACCATCATGTTTTGTCTATATTTCTAGAAGACCGTCAACAGCTTTGCTTTGAAGTGGTAGTGCTCTATAGTGCACATGTGCAAGCCTTCTATTCCAAAGTTCATTTGGTTCTATCGAGTCATGAACCAAAGCTTGTTCCGGTTGTCCCTTCAATTTCTATAGACCTCCTTCTTATTCCCCAATCACTACTGCATCATCAATAGTCTTTCCCTTTGGCCACATAAGAACTTGGCCATATACAAAATAAACTCTCATGCCTTTTGCATCCAATGCAGATATGGAGAGGAGGTTCTTCTTTAGTCCTGGTACAAACAATACATCTTTCATCTTCATAGACTTTCCAGAGTCTAGCTTATAGGAGGATTCACCACTACCTTTTATTGGATATTTGTAGTCATCCCCAAGTTTCACCTTGCGAGGTGACACATGTTCAGATAGTTTCACAAAGGATTCTTTGAATCCTGTCATATGTTTGGAAGCATCACTGTCTATAAGCCAATCATTGCTTCCATGTGTGATAGTTCCCATCAGAGCAAAAATAAAAACATATTCTTCATCACTTGAAGAATAATCACTTTCTTGTTTGATTCTCTTTATAGAAGGTTCATCATCCTCTGCATCATGAGCATGATGTCTTCTCTTGTTTCCCTTCTTCTTGTGAGAGCCAATTTTTTCTCTATGACAATCTTTGGAAAAGTGTCCTTTTTTATCACATGTATAGCATCTGAGTTTAGATAAATCTATTCTAGTGTTATCTTTCTGGTGGAATTGCTTACCTAATTTGGAGTGATGAGAGTTTCTTCTACTTTTCTTGGAGTGTACCATGAGAGATTGATATTTACTTCCCATCTTTTCTTCTCGAGCTGCTATCTGAGATTATTCTTGTGAGAATTCTTCCCATAGTCTACTGAACTTGACTATCATCTTTCTAGCATAGATCCCTTCAATGAAAGAGTCCCATTGTTGTAAAGGAAAGTTTCCTATGGCTAGGGTTTAAGAGGTCGTCAATGTACTGGGGTTGAAAGGTGGATGCAAATGGTTCTGCAAGTATATATAAGCAAGTTTCAGAGATTATAATGGTTCATACCTTGACAAATGAAGGTTGATCCAAGTAGCCCTTCAATCCTATTCTTGCTCCTCTTGCTCCAAGAGACCTGAAAAACGAATTATACCTTCCTCAAACCAATATGACCACATATAAAGAAATGATAATCAAATAAACATGAAACAATGATCTGAATAACATCTCATATGATCATAAATAAATATTCAGTCATACATTGAACAATGATTTGGGAAGACGGACATCACAACTTTATTAATTTTGAAAACAAGTACAAATATACCTTCTCTTCAAGTTGGGCACTTCACGAAATCTTGATCTGGTTCTGCTGGTTCTCTTCTCCAAGGAACTCAGCCTCCAAGCTCTACAACACAAGGGGATGATCACTAGGGAAAAGGTGTAGGAAAAGAGAGTCCCAATTCCTCCAGCATGACAATGAAAAAGTTCAAGTCCCTTCTCATGGACTTCCATACCTCTATTTATATGCTTTATGAAGAGTTAGGGTCGAGGACAAAGTAGTTACAACTGAAGGAGTCAGTTGCATAACTACCCAAACTACCTGAATTTCAAAATACGTATTTTTTTGACATTTTCAGGAGGCATACACGGGTTGTGGAGAATATAGTCGCGTATGCAGTAGGTATACATGGGTTGCAATGAAAAAAGTAGCATATTTAAGGCATATGCAAGTATTATATACAGCAAGTCGTGTACATACTCATGTTTCCTTAAGGAAACTCGCGTATGCATAAAAACATATCATTTTAAGGGTATTTCTGGGAATGTTTAGACTTTGGTGTCTTCTAGAACGTTTTATCTAACTAAAATATATTTCCAATGGTGTAGAGATGAGGTCAAATGGAGTTACAAAACTCAAGATATGGGTCCTCCAAGGTAGGTGTTTTTTTAGTGACTTTCATGAAGTGTCGTCATGGAAGTGTCAACATGCGATGGAATCATGGGAAAGTGGTCACATGCAGAGATGTGTCATTTTGAGCTATAACAGATGCCCCCTAATATATGAGGTTAGAGGGGAATATTATAGCTGAAATACATTATAAAGGAAACATATGAGTATGGAGAGAGCAGAAAATACAAGATCAAAAGGCTCGAACAAAGGTACCTGAAAGAGAGATAAATGTAAGAAAAAACTGATCTTTGGGACATACAAGTCCATATACAAATCATCTCCATAAAGATACAGGAGGATCCAACATATGTATAACTAATGAAACTATCATGGTCGCTCAATTTGCAAAAAGGTGCCATATGAAATCTAAAGGATCCATGGGAAAAAATGAACAAGGTGGATCCATGCTCAACAATCGATCATATCCACAAAAATACAAGGTGGATCTATGTCTTAGGAAAATGTCATATAAAATGTAACAAGGTCTTGCACAGCTTGGGCAATAGAAAAATGACGATGCTACTGTCAACCAAGGTCTTCAATCCAAACTGCCTAAAAGGTACGAATCCTAACCATGCGAATAAAGGAGCTGAAGTCGAACAAGGAGGAAACCGTTTGATTACCGGTCAATGATGAGAACTGTTAACAAACGTGAGGGAAACCACCATTAATGAAAATGGTCCCCAAGGTATCTAGTACATTATAACAAGTGTGAATACAAGGAATTGAAGTCAAACACTTGAATAATTCATCGAGTAGGAGACATTAAGGTATTTCCACTACCCAATAGTGAGGGAAATTGCCACTGATGACTGCAATCCCCAAGGTACTGTCATAAAACTATAAATCTCATTCCCAGAGCAAGATGTGTTGTATTTGATAGGAAGAGATCCATTGGAAGGAAGGAATTAAGGCATCCTTCATCATCCAACATAAGGTAAGCCAAAGACTAATTGGATCTGGAATTGGTATAGAATTTGACAACAAGGACCACTAAAGGCATGATGTAATGAACTGATACCAGGGAATGGCCGACAGAAAAGGTCAAGGCAACTACAAAATGGCCGACAAAGGTTAAATCCTTGAACAATTAGCATGACACAAAAGTAACTTAGGTAGATTTTGACACAAAAATACCAACAACACAAATATGCAATGTAGGAGACAATGATAGATTCCCCATATAATTGGAAAAGACAACAACTGGAGGAGTAAAACTCTGAATCGGGATAAGGTCAAAATACTAGGACCCAACTATTGATAGAATAAAAAATGGTGCTTTGTTTAAGGAAACAAGACTGGCTGCCATGATGCAAAAAACATGTGAATGAACTTCCCTTCCCCTCTTTCTTGTAAAGGTCTAACGAGTCCAAGAATGAAAACTTGGGACCTTCTTCATTTTTGGAAAGCTCGAAGAAGATACAGAAGAATACTTGATAAAGCACCGATTTGTGGATTTTACGAGCCCAAATTAGTTAATGCTCGATGGTGTCTTCATATTTTAGAGATTTTGAAAACTCCAAAGAAGACTCTAGGGAGGAACTTTTTCATCCAATTTAGTCTCTTGAGGCCGAAAAAGTATAAAACAAACCACAGAAGAACTCTCTTAGCTTTCGAAGAAGTAAGGAATACCTTTTTCATACTTAGTCGGGGAGGTCCGAAAAAGGTTAAATTACCACCTACCCAACGCTCCTTCAAAAGCAACATATAGCCTGAGTTTTATGAGTGTGAAGGATGACAAGATCACTCAGAAAGATCCATTTGATTACGAGAAATGGGGCTTACAACAATAAACTCGATGCTTTGTTCTTTAGTGTTTAACGAGCATGACAAAGACATAAAGTACAATTGGAATCTTTTTCAAGTTTGGATCTAGAGCACGAAAAAGAGAAAACTAAGCTCATATTGGGGGTTCCTTTTTTGTAAGTTTAGTCCCTCAGGTGTGGAAAAGCGGTAAACCTATGCCTGAGAATACTCTTCTCAATTCCAAAGAAAAGAGAGTGTTCCTTTCTCGTATTATTCCACATGGTTTGAGAAAGTGATAAGATACCACCAATGTGGATTCCCATTAACCTATTATTAATGAGCTTGAATGGACAAGTTTACTCAGTAGTCAAGTCTATTTTGAGGAGTTAGACTTGGGCCTAAAGAAACTCAATATCTTTCCATGAAGTTTTAATGAGTCCAGAAAATTCAACTCGTGGCCTCCTTACTATTTTTAAGGAGCTCAAAGGAGAGAAAAAAGAATGCTCTAAATGTGAGGAGACAAGTGTCATAGGCAGTAGAAACTAGTTCCAAGTGCAAGGAACAGTCCTATCCATAATGCAAGGAACATGAGTAAGATAAAGAAACTTGGGGAACGTCTCCTCAAGGTAAAAGGTGTCAAGTTGCAAAGGAAAAAAGATACAAGGCTGAGTGATGATGAGAGCAAAGATGAGAGCTTGTAAAATGAGCTAAAAGCATGGAAACTGGCATCAGGCTCATAAGCACGAGCAGGGTACATGCAAATGCATTTATAGCTTAAACAAGAAGACAAGGCCAGCAAACAGTTCTGATTCGAACTAAGAATATTGTCTCCAAGAAACAACAACATCAGGATCATATTCAGAAGAAAATTTCTGATGCAGGACACTTTGGCAGAAACATGTGTGACTTTGCTATTTTTTACAAAAGGGAAAGTCAAGCCAGAATGAACCGAAGAAGATTCTATAACGCCAAGGCTCGAGGGTTTATAATCAGAAAGATCAACCTTAGAAGGAAAGAAAATATCAATAGGGGAGATAGAGTCTGCAAGAGAAAACTTAGTATCACAGGAGTTGAAAAATTCAAAAGAAAAATCAAACTCATTAGGATCACTGACTTGCTGTTCAAAGGGAGGGTCCAAAAACTCAACAAGACCAACATAAGAAGACCGATCCATGGGAAAATTAGGCTTACTAAGAAAATTAAGGTTAGACTTAGTCACAACTGAACCAACATCCAAAATAAAGTCAGACTGTATCAAAGACTCTAGGAATACTTCATTCAAAGGAAGGATATCATCCGAGATAGGACACATGTCTAAACTTTCAAATGGATTGACAGAGTGGAGTGCAAGATCCCTAGTCTGTATAGGATGACTCACCTAGTCAACTGCTGGGACCAAGTCCCAGGAAGGTAAGCATGAAAACAAAGGCTGCTTCTTAGTAGTAATTGAACGCAAAGGACATGAGGCCACATAGCTCACCTATGGTGGGGTAGTGTCTATAAAAACATTGGGAATCAATAAAGGAAAAAACTGGTCGCTAGTTGGGTGAGGAGATGGATCAAGAAAATCCAACTGATCGATAGTGAAAATTTCTTCTCCATGATTAAATTACATCACACGAAAGAATGTTGACACCACAAATTGCATGGCATAGAAATAATCACGTCCAAGGAGCATATTGAAGTCCAAGGGGTCTTCTATCACCATGAAGTCAACTAAGACAGTCTTCCCACCCAAAGTAACAGGTGTTTGAGCAAGAATTCCCAAGGCTATACAAGTTATTCTATCAAACTCCAGTAACTGACTAGCAGTCGACACAAGGCTGGGAGATCCCATGCCTCACCAAGGAAGAGCCGACAAGATACTAACTAAGGCTCCTTCATCAACAATACAACGAGCAATCATGTATGGTTCAACTTTGAACTTTATCTAGAAAGGTGCATCAGAAGGAATGCATGGCTCAACTAGGCTATCCCAATCAAAGGAAGCAATTTGAGAGCTTGGTGGGGGTTGATCCGAAATGATTTTAGTTCCCCCTTGTTCAGTAAGTTCTTAACTAGTAGTGAAGAAAATTTGACTAACAGACACTTCACTCTCCAAAGGAAGAGTGTGATTGATAAACAATGGAATCGATTCAACTGCTTCATGAATGTCACTCTCTGAAGGGAGAGTGGGATTGACCAAAGATGACATTGGTTCAATCACATCAGGATCACTCTCCAAAAGAAGAGTGGGATCGACAAAAGATGAGATTGGTTCGACCACTTGATCAACCAAAGGTTGAGTAGTTTATTGAGAAACTATAGGTTATTTAGTAGAAGGAAATTCTTGAGTCTCAGAACACATTCTTCACAAATCTGCGATAGTAGGGAACTAATGAGTGAGATGATCTCCCTCGCATATCTTACAAGGGAACTTAATTTTGCACTTCGAACGACCAGTTTTATCAACGGTGTTAACATGACTAGCAGTGGATGACTGTTTTCTCTTAGCATGACCTACAAAGGCTGATATTTTTCCCCCAACATGACCACCAGAGGCTGGGTGACTGGGTCCAACCTCACTAAGAGAGGTTGGTTATTAAAAAACTTTAGAATGTTCAAAAATGGGATGACTATGAAACCAAAATCTTTGCACCTCCATGATAGAAGGACATTTATAAGTAAGGTGGTCTCCCTCACAAAGCTTACAAGGAAACTTGGGCTTGTGTTTTGAACAGGTAGTCTTTTCAACAGTGTCAACATGACTTGCAGTGGTTGACAGATTGTCTTCAGCATGAACCACGGAGGTTGAGATACTGCCCTTAGCATGACCTACAGAGGTTGAGAGAATGCCCCCAACATGACTTGCAGAGGCTGAGAGATTGTTCCAACATGACCTGTAGAGGTTGGATGGGAACCACTAGCATTAACAATAGAGGCTGAATGGTTAGGATCATCATGCTTTGCAATAACTAAGTGTGTGCCCCCAGCATGAACTTTAGAGGCTGGGTGGATGGATCCAACATGACATGCAAAGGTTGGATGGGGAGGGTCAACTTGAACATCAGAGGTTGAACAGGTGCACTCAACATGAACTGCAGAGGATGAGTGACTGGATCCAACATGACCTAGAAAGGTTGGAAGGATCCCACCAACATGATCAATAAAGGCTAGATGGTGAAGATCAACTTGACTTGCATAGATTGAGTGCTTAGTTCCAACATGACCTGCAGAAGTTGGATAGGTGCCCCCAGCATGAACTGCAGAGGTTGGGTGGTGAGGTTCTAATTGACCTGTAGAGGTTGAACGGGTGCCCCCTTGCTTATGTTCCCTCTTCATATTCCTCCTTATTTTACTCCTTTTAGACTGTCGGTTACTAGTATCAATACTTTCACCCCACAAGGTAGAAGGAGGAGGAGAATCAACTACAGGTGAAGGGGAAGTAGTGTTTTAATGCCCTTGATATAAGGAGCTTACTTGAGAAGCATCATGAGCATTTAGGATGGTTGGAGTGGAAAACAACCACACCAGTAGCCCTAGGGTGAATCTAGGAAGATTCAAGGTGGCCATCAAAGGAAGGCCAACATTCCCTGTGAGAGGAATAGTACAAGGAGTTCCCAACATGTAGATCTCTTGGTTGGTGTTCAAAGGGGTGTTATCCATAGTTTCAAACAAGGAGACAAAGTTTGAGCTTGATAGAAAGCCAAAAGTACAAAGCATACACCTGAAGGAAAACTAAGCTCAGGAAAACCACACAACACTCACTAAAAAATTCCTAAATCCAAACAGACAAACATGTATAATATATTCTTTCCAGAAGAAAGATTATAGATAGTTACTTGGCATCCCTGTAGATGTTCTTAGGCACAAGTGGAGGAATCACCCACTACCCTCCCACACCTTCTATCGGGGTTACCTTCCAAGCCCGTCTAAGGTCAACCAAAAATAGCCTTCCGGTGTACCTGTGTATGAACCCTACATGTCAAAGAGACTAAAGGATACCTTAACTATATTGATAGTCTGGGGGGATAGTCACAAGCCTGGTTCGTACGCATGGGCAGGGTAGAAAAGTCCGAAACCCTACCTAAGGCAGAATTCCCAGATGCGCAAAAACCTTGGTCTACGCTTTGACAAGGAATCAGAGGGTTATTTGCTCAGTCCAAGTCTCCACGTGGCCTCATGGTTAACTCCCATTTGAGAGGAGCTTCCCAGATACAATCAACATAGAATAGGATTTACCTAGTGATTGGCTAACTACGTCTGAAATTTAATACTTGTGCAGAGTTAAAACTCCCTAATACACAAGTCTAGCCTAAGGTAGTTGGTGTAGGAGCCTATAAAATAAAACTTACTAATAATTTTAAATTATATCATTCATTTTAAGGGTTGTTTTTAATCAGAGGGTAAATGGCGTGAAACTTATGTGGTGTTTTGACTCAAAGTTGAAACAAAATGACTAAACAAAGAGAATTGAAATGCAAAAAATCAATAACTATTCTCTTCCTTTTCAAATAGAAACTTGAAAGACACAAAAGAACAATTTATTTTTATTTTTTTCAAAAACAATGATATGCCATGCAATCTAGACTAAAAACCTAATCTACATAGCCATAACTATTGGTTTGATTTTTCATTTTATTTATTTAGTTTAAACTAATGATATGCAGTGTATTAAAGACAAAATCCTAATCTACTTGCATATTAAATGGGTATATGTTCTTTTTATGTTTCTTTTTTGACTGCAAAAGAAAAACTACCTACAAAGCAAAGTATGCATATAACAAGAACAAAGCAAAAGGAACTCTGCTATACAATCACCAAACAGACTCTAGAATGCCCTAAAGTTAGTATAAACCCTACCTGGAAGGAAGGCTTGCATAAGAGACAAGTCAAATACTTTGGCATGGTGAAGTTAGCCAACAAAAGAAGAAGGAAACAAAGACCAATAAGCTTCTAAGTCCAGATAAAGATCAATAACAGAGGCTGACCAGAAACATAAGCCAAAAATCATGCCAAGCAAAGGGGGTGGGGGATGAGCAAAGAGAAAAGCCTAATGCTATAAAAAGGATTACCACATAGATAAAGAACAACAAAAAATGATCACACTAACTCCCTGGAGTCATAACTCCCTGGAGTCATGCACCTGTAGAGGACCCCAAAAGACCTACCAAACAGCCCACAACAATAGAAAAACCCACAAAAATGAGTAAAAAACAATGTTTTAGGGGAACACATGGGTTGTAATACTGACAGGTCACATATCATACGTGGGTTGACAGTAAAGTAATTCACGTATAAATACCAGATACGCGACTGTTCAATCTGCAACTCACGTATGGGTGGGAAAAAACCCCAAAAAGGTCAAAAACGGCCTTAGGAAGCTAGGGGAGGTGTTCTATCAGACTAATAAGGTGTTCTTAAGTGGAAACAAGGACCTAAAACCTTGCAAAAGACTGAAAAAAAAAAAAAAAACCCAAACATACAAGGCTTTCCCTAGCGGAGTCACCAGTTCTATTGTAAAGGAAAGTTTCCTATGGCTAGGGTTTAAGAGGCCATCAACGTACTGGGGTTGAAAGGTGGATGCAAATGGTTTTTCAAGTATATATAATCAAGTTTCAGAGATTAGAATGGTTCATACCTTGACAAATGAAGGTTGATCCAAGAAACCCTTCAATCCTCTTCTTGCTCCTCTTGCTCCAAGAGACCTGCAAAATGAATTATACCTTCCTCAAACCAATATGACCACATATAAGGAAATGATAATAAAATAGACATGAAACAATGATCTGAATAACATCATCATATGATCATAAACAAATATTCAATCATACATTGAATAATGATTTGGGAAGAAGAAGGACATCACATATTTATTAATCTTGAAAACAAGTACAAATATACCTTTTCTTCAAGTTGGACACTTCACTAAACCTTGATCTGGTTTTGCTGCTTCTCTTCTCCAAGGAACTCAGGCTCCAAGGTTTGCAACACAAGGGGATGATCACTAGGGAAAAGGTGTGGGAAAAAAGAGTCCCAATTCCTCCAGCATGACAATGCAAAAGTTCAAGTCCCTCCTCATGGACCTCCCTACCTCTATTTATATGCTTTATGAAGAGTTAGGGTCAAAGACAAAGTAGTTACAACTGAAGGAGTCAGTTGCATAACTACCCAAACTACCTAAATTTCAAAATATGCATTTTTTTGACATTTTCGGGAGATATGCGTGGGTTGCGGAGACAACAGTCATGTATGCAGTAGGTATACATGGGTTTCAATGCCAAAATTCATGTATTTAAGGTGTACGCAAGTATTATATATAGCAAGTCACGTACATACGCAGGTTTCTTTAAGGAAACTCACGTATGAATCAAAAAATCTCATTTTAAGTGTAGTTCTGGGAATTTTTAGACATTGGTGTCTTCTAGAAAGTTTTATCTAATTGAAATATCTTTCCAATAGTGTAGAGATGAGGTCAAATAGAGTTACGAAACTCAAGATATGGGTCCTCCAATTTATGTGTTTTTTCAGTGACTTTCATGAAGTGTCGACATGCGACGAAATCATGGGAAATTGGTCACATGCAGAGATGTGTCATTTTGAGCTATAACACCCATGTCCTAGGGAGACCATTCAAGGTGGTCATTGAAAATTTTGGATTCTCCACTTATTCATCCACTGCTTCAAGTTGTTCTTTGATCTAGGAGACCCTTGTGAAGTATGACTATATGGTCTCCACATTCTGGATCTTCACATTCTTCAACTGGTTCCTCAAAGTAATCTTCCGGCTTATGTTCTTTCCTTTAAACAGTTTGGTCAGGGCATCAAACATAGCTTTAGGTGTCTTTAGGGAGGACACCTATGGTATGAGGTGATCCTTGATTGAATCAGCAATAATCCTCTTAGCCATGACCAATTTATTCTCGTGTAAGGCTTTAGCCTCATCTCCCTCTGGAATTGGAACCTCTTCCGTGATGTAAGAGTCCAACTCATTTTCTTCCAGGATCATGGAGATCCTTTACTTCCAGTCTTGGAATTTATCAACTCCCTCAAGATTTTCATCAAGCTTGGTATGATGAGACATATTAATTGAGAACCTCAAATGGAAATACAAAAAGATTTAGATCTTACCAGGTTAAGATGTCAGATTTGGAGCTAAATTTCTATAGAGCTAGTTTAGGAGCAAATTAGGGTTTGAATTTCCCAGAGTTCTATCAAACCAAAAGCTTTGATCTTGATCTCTAAACTTTGTTTTTGGGGAGGAGATCAATTTAGGCTTGGGCTCACTCAAAAATTCCGCTTCTATGGAAAGCCCTAATTTTCGGCAATAGTGTCGGGTCAAAAAATGAAAATGCCTAGAATCAGATTCTGCTTCGACAGAAAAATGTGCCTTGGGGATGAGATTCAGCCCAACCTTCTTTTGCTGAAAATATGTGGAGACAGATCCAAAAAGTAGGAATCCCTAGTTTTCGCAGCTGCACAGTGTCTTCTTCTCAGGTTAGCACTGATACATGTTAGATTTTTATCATTCAAGCTAGCATTATGTTAGGATCTTTAACTGAGAGAAAAACAAGCACAATAATGAAACATAAGAGACAATGAACACAAAGTTTTTCCTCGGGGAAACCATAAAGGAGAAAACTATGCAACTTCCTTAGAGATAGAATTGGCACCAAAAGCAAAACCCCAAAAACAATAAGATGATCTCCTGATAGCAATAGTCTCTCTCTCTCTTGTCCTAGCAACTTCTTCTCTCTCAGTTATGCACTACAACTGAGTGTGAGTGAATGTGTGATAAATAGAGAGGCTCACTCTCTATTTATACTAAATCCCCACTTGACAATAACTCACCAAGGCCAAATTCTCTAGGAGAGTCTAATAACCCTAGGGCCCCACAACTGCGGGAACTTTAACCCTTGATCAATAGGAGGGTTACCCACATTGACTTTACATGACTTGTTTACATTATTGAATCTCCCGATAGGAACATCGGGGCATGACATGACTCAAATACATTACAAACACTTCCTGGAATAAACAATGGGCTGCAATACATAATATATACAAGTGAATACATTCTAAAGTTACAATTACATCAACAGGTTGTCTCATGTATGTGCATCCATTCATTTTGTCTTGGGTGTTCTCTGGTGGGTTCTATTCAGAAAACCAATGTTCAATCCATCCGCAATGTTAAAATTTAGTGAATCATAACAATTTGTTGTCAAAATTGCAATTTTCCATTTCCCAATGACATAATTAATGTCACTCAGGTCTCTAAATCCATACAATGTTATAATTTACTAAATTTTAACATTGCAGTTGGATACAGAGACCCCCTCTAAAGGGATATCCAAATCCATCAACAATGTTAAAAATTAGTGAATTGTACAATTTCATTATCAAAATTGTAATTTTCCATTGTCAGGTGACACAACTAAAAATGATTAACATCATTGGATAATTCATTTTCTTATTCATTGTTAACTAATCATATTTGTATTCCCATGACTAAATTAGTCATTTACATTAGTCATTTTTATTTTACTCACCTGTTATCTAGTCATATATTTTATCCTGTGACTAAATTAGTTGTTTTTAGTTATCTCACTTAAAATTATTCAATTTTCATCCTTTATTACTCTAAAAAGATGTAGTGAATAAATATTTTAGTCACCTAGTCACTTATCTCTCATTTTGTACTAGTGATCAAACTTAGGACTATGATCTTATAAAAACAAATCTCAAGCAATTCAAGAAATTTGACAATAGCCAACTTCAAAAAATGACGATCTATTTGCAACTAAGTGGTTAAAACTTGGAAAAACGAATCAAGTAACTCACTAAGAAACACAACAAAAGTTGAGCAAGAAATCAACATGAGTTGAGATACATAGATTGTACATACACTCAATCTAATCATAAGACAAGTAGTAAGATCTAAATTAAATCTTTCACAAACATTCACTCCAACTGACTAAAAAATTCTTGCAAATCATCCAAACAGGCACCAAAATACTAATAACAAACCAGCAAAGTTATTAACAAGAGTTTTGAAATCCTAAGAAATTGGAAACAAACTGGAAAAAACTAAGCCTAACTTTCAATTCCAAGTTACAGGAAATATGCAACTGTGCAGTATAAAAACCATGTATGATACAAGACTGTACAATAGTAAAATCATTTATTATCAGGAAATATGTGGGTGCAAATAGCTTGAACTCTCATTTTCTTCCAATTTTTTTTTAAAAAAAATATCAAAAACCTAAGAAATTTAGTTGGACTCGACTAGATATTGCTTCTACAAGTAAAAAACAAGACCAAAAATTAACATACTAGAAGAAAGGACTACAAGAAAAATCGAAAGCAAAGGTAACTCCTCAGTGAGTCACCATTTCTTTTGTTAGGGAATTTATCCTATGACTGGGGTATGCGGCCACCAACATACTAGGATTATGGGAAGATTGTAACAAGAGTTATCTTAACCTAAATCAAACTTATATATTATTAAAGAGTAGAGTATGGTTCAAATAAGAAACAACACATACCTTATTTTGAAGGTTGTTCCTATCTTTCACTTCCTCCAAAGAAATCCTCTGATTTGTTGTTCCAACACCTGCAAAAACAAAAGTACCCTTCTTAAAGAAATTTATGATGTTAGAAAATCAGTGATATGAACATACAATAATATTTAAACTTAAAACTAAAGCATGACTATGACCATTAATATTAGGAAGGAAATAACTCTATTTATTCATAAAATTTGAAGGCAAGTACATTCACCTCAATCTATTTTGATCCTTCTTAAAACCTAGTTCTGAGCCCTATTGCTTCTCTCCTCTAGAATAAATCCTCTAGCATAACTCTATCTAAAGGATGGTCCCCTTTTCCTCTATCCTCTCTCCTCTTTTTATTTTCAATTGGGAGGAGGAGTTATGAGGTTAGGGTAGTTAAGGAAGGTGGGGTGGTTTCCATATAAACCCCAACCACCTCCTAATCAATCAAGTTTTTATTTTTTAACAAGTTTTCAAGACATACACGAGTGTAACAAGAGCAACATGTGTATGGTACAGGAGTTTCCTTAAGGTAACTCACGCATGCATCTTTTAAGCTAAACACACGGGTTAACTATGGGGAACTTTTGTATAACACACGAGTTGTCAATTGGAAAGTCACGTATATTCTCCAAAAATCATAATAAAAAGGTGTTATCACTAGAGGAAACACCATGTAATTTATACCATAATCTCCTATAACCATAAGGCTCTTCAATCCAACTTGTCCTTTTTTGTGACGACACATTGAGTATCAGCACTTGGACGAAGAAGTTCCATTCTGAGGTATAATTAGGGAAAGAAAGGGGTCTTTGTGAAATGCACATCCTAATAATATGAATATGTTGTCCTATCTTTAAATTTCAATAGTTAGAATTTTTTTATGTTTCTTCCACATGTGCCTAGAAAGTGTTGTCATGAGTCATCCATCCTCACACCTTCATATTGTGATTTATTTTATTTACATTTTTTCTTTGATATTCCATTTATTTTCATTTCCTTGATCCATTTCATTAGCTTAGTCATTTTTCTTTAGATATGGAATAGACAACCTGGGACAAGGGAACCTAGTCTTTGTGATGGGAGTATCTCCCATGATATGTTCAATTTGCATCTTTTCATATAATTTAATCATCAAGTCCCTTTTTGTATATTACAACACTCTTGTAGCTTTGTTTGAGGAAATCATGCATTGGAATAGTATTCAAACCACATATTATTACTAAAGACAGATCATTCACAAAGTGGAAATATGAAGAGGATGGGTGAATTGGATAGCAAGATAAAGAATGGCTAGAAAAGATATGATGATATGGATGAAAAACACTTGACTTATTTCACCAAGTTACAAATCAACCTCGTACTAATACATTATTAGGCTGAAAAACCATACATTAAGCGTAGACTAAGAGACAAGAAATAGTTGAAGCACGAGTTAATATTAAGTATTTCTATAACACCTCATGAAAACATAGCATCATACTAGAAAACATGCTGAGAGTAAATAAAGGTTAGAATGTGTCACATCACTATAAGATCAAGCATTTTATCTAACTAGGCATATATCATATGTACCATATCACAAGTTTGGAGGATCTTGGACTCGTGATCAGTGATGAAACCACATATCTTACATCAAAATCTATGATAAAATTCACCTACGATTCACATATTCTTTGTGTTAGAGATTATGAGAAATCCATATTTGCAACATGTCCCCTACAAAAAATATTAAGGTGTAGATCAAATCATATCAAGGTGTCAAGACACAAGTGCCTTTCCTTTATCGAGATAAATCAAAGAATAAAGGAACCAGTTGAAAATTTTATTTAGTGAAATAAAATAAAGTGCATGGAATGAAGTAACATCATAGAATATGAAATGCGAGTAAATAAAACGCACAAAGGAGTATTTGAATTAGAATGCAATTCCTGTATAACATCAATATGTGTATAGAAGTAAGTAGATTAAATGCAGATGTAGATGCAAATGTAAATGTAACTTAGTCAATCAAATCAAATTTAATCAATACAGATGTGCATGCCAAGGAGCTTATTCATTTGAACGTAATCTAAGCATGATATGAAGAGATCACTAGGTGAAAGCATAAATTTAATGTAACCAGGTGCTCATCTCATCACAAACATGGAACCTTCCCTTGTGTTTAGTCACCAACCAAAATAGGGATACATCACAAACAAATGAACACATGTTGGAATCAACATCAAATATAAGTTGAAGGATAGAGTGCACTCATGAGTAAGATCCAATGTATAAAAATCATTCCAAGAAATGTATATACCACTAGAAGAACCATCTATCTAGACTTGGATAGGAATTATGTAAGTATGACCAAGGTTAAATAACTCATAGTTCACACCCTTGAACAACAAGGATTTATTGCAAGAATACTCAAGGAAATTTATTACATTAGCCAAGAATAATATGTGACATAAATTTTCGAACTTAGAGAAAAAATTTAGCCCCAATTTTAGGATTTATAAAAACCATTTGAATTACAATTGTTGTTGATAATGTAACTTCAGAAGATATTATTCATTGTATTACTTGTATCATTATTATTATATTTTGTTGCACAATTATTGTAACTCCTCTCGGAGATGTTTTCCCTTTGATCATACATGTCATTAATGTAATTAGTCATGTAAGAGTCAAGGTAAAACCTCTGTTGTAATTCAGGGAAATATTCCCCAAGAGAATAATGTAAAATGTATTTTTGATTATCCCTATAAGAATTCATCCTAGTAAGGTCCAGAAGTTGACCATGTTGGACCAAAAGGTCACGCAAATAAAAAACATAAATAGGGAGGTTCCCTCCCTCATTTGGATACACATAAAACACAAGAAAGTTTTCTTCAAGAGGAAGAAAGACAAGTTCATTGGGGAAGAAGAAGAATGCGATGAAAAAGTCATATTATCTTTGGGTTTTCTATCTTTTTCTAAAATTGTGCTAAGTGATGAATTTATATAGAAGAAGTTGTTGGGTTTTCTCCCTTGTGGTTTCACAGGATAAAATTCTGTGCGTCTCTCTTTTGTGTTGTGCTTGTATGTATTTCAGTGATCCTAGTACATTAAATTAAATATCTAACATTTTTGAATTAAAGTGAAAACTCTAACATGGTATTAGAGCGTCAGTGAAAGAAGGAACTGTGCAACTGTGGAAACTAGGGATTCCAATTTCTAACACTTTTCTCCACAAAATTTCTAGAAAAGAGGGTTAAATTAACTTGCCTCAAGGAGGTGCATATTTTGGTGGAGAAATATTCTAGTTTGAATAATTTGGAAAAGGACCACAGTAGGAAACTCACCACAAGGAGGAACATCTTTCTATCCTTACATAATTTTAAAATTCCAAGTTTGAAAAATTAGGGTTTCTCTATTGAAACCTAGGTCAGTCAATTCAAGGAGCAGTTTGGGAATATCAAATTCCTATGATCTATTTCTTTAATATGATTCAACATATTGGTAAGATTTATTATTCCAATTTGTTGAATCATACCAAGCTTCAGGACAAGCTTGAAAGAGCTGACGACTTTTGATCATGGAATTATATAATGTCTTTGATTCTCGAAGAGAATGACTTGGAAAAGTATGTCACTGAAGAGATTCCAGAACCAAAAGGAGATGAATAAAATGATACTCACAAGAAGAACATGATAAGAGCCAAAACAGTCATTGCAGACTCAATCAAAGATCATCTAATTCCTCATGTCTCATCATTAAGGACCCCCAAGCATATGTTTGATGCGTTGATCAAAATATTTGAAGGAAAGAACATCAACCAGAAGATGACCTTGAGGAATCAAATCAAGAATGTGAATACCCAACACTCATAAACCATATAGTCCTAATTCAAAAGGGTTTCTCAAATTAAGGATAAACTAGAGGCCATTGAAGAAAATTTTGAAGGAGAGATTGTAATGACCACCTTGAATGGTCTCCCAATATCATAAGACTCATTCATTCAAGGGATATGTGCCAGGAAGTGTTGGAAAGGGGTTGGGGTAAATTGTGCAGCATCGAGGATGTTGCACAAGCTCAAAATACACCGCGCAAGACGAAGATAGTGCAATAGGTGGAATATAGACTACTTTTGATTATTTTGTGTAACTTTTTGTACTTGTTGACCATTTTTTGTGGATATTGGTCATTAGTCAATTAAATAAGTTACGAGTTAGTTAGAAGTGGAACATGAATGTAAAGGCGCAAGCCTATATGTAGAAGAAGAATTGTTAATGTAAAAGGAGTGAGTCAATAGATAGATGAATTAAGGAGGGATCAAGTTTGTAGAGATCAAGTTGATTGTTGACATTTGAATCAGTGTGGAGATGAATTGTTATTTGTTTTGATATATGGTTGATTGTGTAGAATTAATATGATAAGACAGATGTCGACCTGAATCATTGTTATATTCTTTTCTCTTTTTCTATCTTTTATGTTCCTGCAAATTCGATGATGAATGCTAAGTGAATCTGAAATATGGATCTATGATGTGATGTTCACTGTTTATAAATGTTGTCATCTTATAGATCTAATTTTGCACTACTAGATGTGTTACATTTATGAATGAATGATGCACAATGATGAATGGTTCTATTTATTTGACTTGGTCATTAAGATGATGAATCATCAATGCCCCAATCCTCTTCTATATTGTGGAAACTTGGTTTCATCATCCCTCCCTTGAACATCCTTGGTGAGACTTCATCCGCTCTGCGGGTGTTACTGGACAGGGTAAAACCTGTTTGGGCTGATGCTCAGGGAGATTGCTGTGAGTCAAGTGTTGACAGAGTGGGACTGCTGTCGATTGGTTTTTGTTGGTTGAGGTTTGAGCCAACAAATGGTTCCATTGCTGAGACCTTGTTGCGACTGAGAGGAGGGTATTTGGAATCCAACGCGATCAGAAACTCAAGAGTGGGTGTGGCATCCAATGTGACCATAGATTCAAGATTGGTTTGATCACAAGCTGCGAGAGTTTTCTGAAGCATAAAATCTGAACCGTGGATTGACGACTGAAAAGTGGTTGGAAAATTACATACACGGTGGTCCTCACGAGTATTTTTTCTATGAGTTTCCCATCATACTGTACGAGTGGTTGGCGCAGTTCACATACAGGAAGACAAATTTCCAAGGAGGAGAACCAACATCCTGGACCCTTGAATTGATCCAGAAGCTGCAAGAAACTCACAATAGGGCGTCACGAGATGTTGAGGTATGGCTGGATAGTATCTTAAAAGGATATATTACTAAGTTCTCCATCGACACTACCAAGTCTTACAGCGAAGCAGAAAGGGAACCATTCAATGGAACCAGAGGCATGTTCCTATTATCACTCCAATTGTCAATTAAAATGTTTGTCTACGAAAAGGTTATACTGAAGATGCACCTAGAGTAGTAGAACTCTGGTGTGCAGAGGCGGTGGATAATGCGACTAAAGAGGGGGGACAAATGGGAAGATAAGGGGTAGATGGGTGCAAGTTTCGACAAGACTATGAGGGAATCCGATGAAGAAATTGGTTGTACAAAGGGAGGAGCAAGGTTTGAACAAGAGAAGAGGCAGAGGACGGGGGAAGGTCCTGCTATGATCGAAACATAAAACTATGAAGGAAAACCACATGGGATGAAGTGACCCTACAGTGACTAATAGGACGACCAGACCTAGAATACACGTAGGATGGCAGTAAGATCAAACCCTAGCAACACCGTGCCCATGCCTCCACACACTACTTAAAAATCAAGGAGAAACACAAATTCCACGTCAACTTGCCCAACGTGTCAACAAAAATCTAGTAGTAGGTCACCATCTGCAGGAAGAAGGCCCACGATGGTGGGAAATCACACAAAGTTACCTTTGTTTCATGGGAACAAGAATGACGATCCCAAGTAGTATTGGTTTCTCTGTGAGGCAATATGGATTGTTACACAAGCCACAGATGATGATGTCAATAAGGGACAAATAGCGACTACTTTGTGGGGTTGTGCACTAGATTGGTAGGTGAAATTTATACAAGTTCATATGGGGACCCCTGCAAAAACATTGGATGAAGTTCGGAAGGGACTGATCGAAGAATTGCAGAAGCCTAAATTGGAGGCGTAATACATTACCGAGTTGAAAGAGATCGAGTAGTTTCCAAATGAGACTGTTTGGTATTTTGATCAAAGATTTAAGACATTAATGGCGTGGGTTAGCTTTGATATGAGCAATGTTCAGCATACAGAGTGGTTTATCGCAGCCTTGGTACCTCATATCTAGAAACCATTGATGCAGCAAAAGATTGTGACACAGAGTGAGGATCTGTAGATTGTGATGAATTTATAAGATTCACATGTTGGAGAGAATGTAGTTGGTATGAATCAAATCCAGGCACAACTGGAAAATTTAACGCTTCAATTACAAGACATCAAGAAGGAGATAGAGGATTGCAACGATATTTGGTGTACTCGGTGTCATGTTGATGGGCACACCAAAGATAACTACCCCATTTCTGAAATTATTTGATCTCAGAAGCGTCAAACCCATTAATTTGTGGCAGCGTACCATGGTGTCGCATATGTCAAGTCTATGGGCACCGACTAGAAGAGTGTAGCTACATGCAGAAGATAATGTCAAAACCAGCCAACCTATATTGTTCATTTTGTAGATTGTTGGGGCATGAAGACAAATACTGTCATGCATATGATCTGCTGCAGGAAAGAAAATATGATTCATATCTCGTAAAGGGAGAAGATCATCACGCAGTACAGTAACTGTAGTTGTAGCCTCAGGTGGTAAACTCTTGACCCCAATCACAGTATACACCACCACCGCATATGCAATTTATACCATTGCAACTATAGCCACACTTTGCACCACAGCCACAGTACAATCAAATGGAAATTCCTCAACCGTAATCACAGAATGTTTAAGCTGCATAGTATGTTTAGCAGTAGTCGAATCCCCCGCCGCAGTATTGACAATAGGGAGGATTTCAGGGAGGATTCTGAGGAATAGGAGGAGGATTTGGAAGAGGAGGAGGACAAGGTCGTGGATCATTCCAATGTTATAACTATGGGGTATTTGGACACTACCAAAGGGGTATCCCACACTTGCAGTTCTCATGTACATATTACATGGTGATTGATCATATTCTCGAAAATATCCCACAACTAATCGCAAGATGGTAGGCTGGGAACATTCCTCAGTTATGGAGCCCAAATCTAGTATAGACTCAAAATCAGCTACAAAACCAGTTGTAGAACCAGACCCAGAATCAATTTCCACTCCACAACCAGACTATAAATCAAAAAATGAACCCACCGTTGAACCAGAATCTACCACTGACTCAGAATCCACCAATGAACCGGAATCAAGGGTTGACAGTTGGGATGATCTTAGCAGAGCCTAGAACAATGGATGTTGGTGTTGTTTTTGTCACTCACATAGGAGCCACAATAGGAGAAGATGGGCCCCACCCATAGATTTGACTAGATGGAAGGAAGAAGGCACCGTTCGATATCGCAACTGAAAGGGAGACATTTTTTGGAGCCCAGGATGCGATCGAAAGAAATCTTAGTAAGACACATGTCGATGGAATTCCTTCCACTTTTGATTCTTCATTAGAGGAAGGACCATCACGGTAGCATGGTACCTTGTAGCACTTCTTTGATAGTTGCTTATAATAGGCACAAGATCCGGATGCTTTAGCCAAGATTGAAAATTTGTTGCATCGCCCGGGTAAGGAACAGAAAGAGTCCACAGTGAACTCTTTACACAAGAAAAAGACAGGCAAGGAGATGCGTACGCTTATTTAGATTAGAGACTATGAAGTCAACTCGGTCATTTTGGATTTGGGATCTGATGTGAACATCTTAACAAAGTAGACCTGGAAGAAGATGGGGAGGTCGACATTAGGTTGGTCCCCAGTGTGATTTTTATTGGCTAATAAAGCTAAAGTGCAACCAATCGGATGAGTATCTAACCTGGTTGTGGACGTGGAAGGTATGAAAACTTATGTCGACTTTGATGTGATTGAATTTGTTAATGGTGAAGACTCCTATCTTGCACTTGGATGGGCCAACAATAGTATGGAAGTTATTAAATTTTATAAGTAGATGATGACTTTTGAAAACCAAGAAATTAAGGTCATCACACCTATGGATCCCAATGAAGGCATGTGATACATTGAACCAATAAAGGATGAAGTTGTCGGGGGGTGGGATACTATATCCACCCCACTGCTGATGGAGAACTCGATTGGCATAATTCCGGTTCTATGTCTTATGATTCTGAGGATGCGCTAGAAAATTGGAAAAACCGCATGCATGAGGTGTCATTTAGGAAATGTGGTTTGATCACTCAGTCGCTATGCCATGTCGCGACTGAGATTGTAGAATTAGCAGTTTATGAAGGGTTTCCTGAAATTTCTGCGTTCTTAATGGAATTTGAAGAAAAGGTCTCAGAACCGCAGCGATTGTTGGAAATAGAGGAAGCAATGAAGGATAATCTAGCATGCTGGTGGGTGACTTATAGAAATACAATTACTGGATGGGCATAGTGTTGATGGTTGCTGACTGTTCTCTTTGGAAACACAGAGGTGTATCCCGTTGGGAAGTATGATGGACAGAATGACCCTAGTGACTATTTGATGGAATGCTAAGTAGTGTGGACATTGTGAACAAAGGATGAATGGGTCTATTCCTTTATTCACACCCTAGATGAGATTCCAAGATATTGGTACATATCAGCGGAGCTGCGCACGGAAATAACCACTTGGGATGAGCTGACGATTTGTTTTGCGTAGAATTTTAATTTCATAGACGCTAATCCTGATATCAACAACGCAATTCAAATCGTTTAGGATGTGGTTCTAAAATTTGTACCAATCGCATATCCTATGGATCCGCATGCACATTGCCACATGCAGTCGATGATGGAATGCTATAATGTATATGGCGAGCCTGGAGATGATGATCATCTATGAAATATCAATATTCCAGAGACGGAAGGGAGTAGGGATGTTGTAGCACCAGATGTACCAACTGATTCCATGAGTCAGCCGCTGAATATCAGATAGGTTAACATTGGGGCGGAAGAGAACCCAAAGTTTGCAAGTGTTGGGGACTATTGGGATGAGGAGACCATGGTATAGATCATGGAACTACTACATGAATTTCAAGATCTCTTTCCAATAAAGTTTTCAGAAATAAAGGGGATACTAGGTGATCTAGGAGAAATGGATATTCCATTAAAGCCAGACATGAAACTAGTAAGGCAAAGGCCGTATCGCCTGAATCCACAATACAAATAAAGAATCAAGGCTGAACTTGACCAGATGTTGGATGCTGGAATCATTGAGCCAGTGAAAGAATCAAAGTGGATCAGTCCCATGGGATACTATTGGGTCACCTTATGTGCAAGCAAAGATTATTGGTTTCTCCTGCAAAGATAGCGCTCATTTTGAGCTTCCCATCACTAACAAATGTGAAGATGTTTTGGGCGACACTGGGGCACACTAGGTACTATCGCAAATTCATTAGAGGATATGCTGCAATTACTGCCCCTATGGAGAAATTACTGAAGAAAGATGTTGTCTATATATGGAGTCTAGAATTTCAAGGCATCTTCGACACACTAAAGTCCAAGATGGATTCGACGCCAATACTGGTGTTCCCTGATTGGAACAAAGAGTTCCACGTACATGTTAATGCCTCTTCTATTGCACTAGGCGTAGTGCTTGCACAAAAAGGTGAAGGAGATCTAGATCACCCAATTTCTTTCGCTAGTCGAAAGTTGTCCTTTGCTAAGAGGAACTACTTGAACATAGAGCGCGAAGGTTTGGAAATGGTATATGTGCTGCAGAAATTCAGACATTACCTTTTAGGTGGTCACTTCAAGATGTGTACTGATTATTCTGCATTGAAGTATCTAGTTAATAAACCTATGTTGGGGGGGGAGATATGCCACTGGTTACTTCTCTTTCAAGAGTTTGATTTTGAAATAATTGTGAAGCTAGGTCGCTTGAATGTTGGCCCTGATCATTTATCCAGAATTGAGATAGGCAAAGAGCCTACTAATATTCCATAGTTATGATTGCTTGATGCACAGTTATTCCAAGTTGACATGGAAGATGACCGGTATGCACCAATAATCTAGTTTTTGGCGATGGGAGTCACACCAGAAGAACTTTCCAAAAGTCAAAATAAGTATTTGGTGGTTAAAGCTTCTGATTATTAGTTGATTTTCGAACACCTACATAAGATGGAACCAGATGAAATATTGTGGCGATGTGTCCTACCACATGAAAAAGGGAAAATATTAGTAGAAGCTCATGCAGAAATCACTGGGGGATACTATGGTGGGTGCCCAATGGTAAGGAAGGTGCTTCACGTAGGTATTTGGTGTCCTACATTACACAATGATGTGACAATTTATGAGCAAACTTGCGACATCTGTCAACGCATTGGGAAAACATTGTGATGAGATGAAATGTTGCTAGTACCACAGGTAACTTTGTAACCTTTTGATAAATGGGTTGTGGATTTTGTGGGTCCAATCAACTGACATGGGAAAATAACTAGTGCATGTTACATAATCACTGCAACCAACTTCTTGAAAAGATGGGCGGAGGTTGCACCAGTTGTGGATTGCACTACTATGACAGCAACAAGATTTATATTTGATAACATTGTGACACATTTCGGATGCCCAAGGATATTGATGAGTGACCAAGGAAGCCATTTTATCAATTGCATAGTAAGAGCACCAATGGAGGAGCTGCAGATACAGCATAAGAAAAGTACACCATATCATCCACAGGAAAATAGGACTGTCGAAGCATTCAACAAAATCTTGGAGCACACACTTACAAAGCTATGTAACGCTAACCAAGATGACTGGGATTTAAATATTCCAGCAGTTCTGTGGGCATATCGCATCACCTACAAAATATTGGTGGGTAAAACACCATTCAAATTGGTATATTGGAAAGAAGCAGTCATGCCTATGGAATACATTGTTCCCAGTTTGCGCATTGCAGTAGTGACATGCATGGATGATGATGAAACATTAGAAGAGAGCACAACACAGTTGATACAGCTTGAAGAAGATCATTTTATTGTAGGATTCCATCAGCGCACCGAGAAGGATCGACAGAAGGCTTGGCATGATCGCCATATCAAAAGCAAACAGTTTCAGCAAGGAGATTTGGTGTTGTTATATGACAGAAATTTCTTGAAGCATCCAGGTAAGTTGCATATGCACTGGATAGGTCCATATCTTGTTAATTATATTACCTATGGGGGTGCAGTTCAATTGCAACAGTTAGATGGAGCGGTTCTACCAAAGCTTGTGAATGGCAGCCACTTGAAGCCCTATTAGACAAGGGCAGAATTGCCCAATGCTTAAGGCAATGTGCAATGAAAAAAAATAGGATAGATAGAAAGTGGAAGAGCACGTTGGAAGGAAGTGGTAGCGCAATAATAGGATTCATTAGTGCAGTTAGATAAACAGGCCGTGACAGCCGCAGGGCTGCAATTTAGTCAAACCAGCAATAAATACAGGCAATTAAAAATTAGTTAGTCGACGTCACTCGTTGAAGCAACTAGCATTTATGGCTGATCCAACAGTTAGATTGACATAATTTCCAGCAGATATAGGTATTTAATGACAGATTTGATCATGATGGTTGTGATTGATTTGGTAATGATGAAGGATGGATCGACGGAATACTATAAGAGGACGCTCGACATGGGTTGAGAGAATCACTATGCTAAGAAAGTTGTTGAGATTATAGAACTGATTTTTAGAGTGAATTGTGTGAGTTGCAGAGTGAAGTGGAGGGTTCGTAATAGCTAGATCAATGAGGTGTATTGGTGCGGCATGCTGAGAAACCTTAACACTGTGGGGATTTTGAGTGAGCAGGAGTCACCAGTTCAACCAACCATCATTTTTGAAGAATTCATGAGAATGATGGTAGGATCATCATCGATTCTGTGGGGGAAGTAAAAGGGACAAAAGCCAAGCTCCACACCGTCGTAGAAGAGGCAGACGAGAGCTTCCATCAAGGCGCAAGGGGAAGGAAATACGCAAACGGGGTCATCCATCTCTGGGGATATGGAATTTGTGGTGCCAAAGGGCATTTTCATTAGAGATAACCTAGGATATATTGATCCCATACGACCTGGTGCCAAGCCTCGATGCTTGACCAAAAATCAAAAGTATCAGCCGAAAGTGTCACCACTGTCAAAAGGGATGATGTGCACAATTGACATTGTCCATGCGTTAATGAGGATGAAGTACGAGGATCATGATCTGTTGTTGTGGAAGGATGTAGAAAATGAGCCCTACAATTCATTGCCTTCAGTTACAGGAGCGCCCATAGTCTATATTCTGCAACCATGGGTGCAAGGGCTAGATAACTCTGGGTTGTTGGGGCTCATCAACATGCCACATTTTGGGCAGCTGAATGAAGAAAATGCATGCGTTAAACAACTATTTGCATGTTTTCATGGAGGAACGCTATGGTTGGACACACCAATTATGATTATGGTAGAATTAATCTCAGAGATCACAAGGTTACCAAAGGATGGGCCATGCCCCTTGCAATATTTCAAAGGAAGGGATAATGACAAGCGGCTTAATGCACGGTTGAAGGAGAGGTATGATTTGCAGCACAATGGAAGAGCACATTGCATTGACAACATTAACGATAGGTCGATGCATATTGGCACACAAATTTTGGAAAGTAATATTGTCAGAAAGAATCTCCCTATTTAGTGCACTCCGGGGGTGATTGCATGTGCACAAAAATGCACTAAGGGAGTCCAAATGAACTGGCCCCTCTTTTTGTTGAATCAATTGAAAGAGGATGCACTCACAATTTAGGCTAGGGAGTGACCTTTCACTTATAGTTGGATATTGATTTTAATTGCATTGGTGGCTTGGATGGAGCTAGAGAACTACCAAAAAATGACTTTTGAAGCTATTAAGGTGTGCAAAGGCAGACGGTACCAAAATGTATGGTGGGTAGAGGGGCCCATTTGGTAAGCATATTGCATGATCCACTATTGGGTCTATTGGGAGGCATTACACGCAACAGTGGTCAAAGTCCCACAATTATTAGAAGCAGTAGCAGTGAAATATCAATTGATTATGTGGTTCACCATGGGGCCACATACTATTCAGATCCAGGCTCGATGTGAAACTGATAAGCAATGGATTCCAATGGGCTATAAGTTGACAGATGCAGAACTGGATGCAACAGTTCAGGATTGGCCTACACACTAGAGCATGTTACCACCTAAGTTGTACTTAGTGGTTTTTTATCAAGTGAGCTTGGTGAGCCGGACAAAGATTTTTTGTTCGGATTTCATAAGACCTTCAGAAGCACTTCTGGGAAGTGCTTGTTGTACTATATCACATGTTCATACCCCATGAGGGAATTGTAATAAATGCTCGAGCATGATAGTGTTTGTAAAATACTTAGTCTCTTAGACTTTATTTGTCAATCCAGTCATCCCAGGGTGTTTTTTCCCTTGGTTATTATTGGTTGTTGAATAAACGACTGATAATTTATGATTTTTTCACTCAATACCTCCAAAGTTGGGGTGGTCGACTTGGAATTTAGGCCTATTGAGGTTATTAGAGTCTATGTGTGAATGTATAAATATGCTAGGCATCATGGGTGAGTCATATGAACATGCCTAAGTCCCCTTAAGTTTTTCAATTTTTTTAATTTTTTAATTTTTTTCAGTGTTTTTTATTAAAATTTAATTTTTCCAAAACTTAGGCTATTTTGTAATAGTTTAATTAGAAAAATTAGTTTTGTAATAAAAGTGCGCCAAATAATCAGTTTTAGTCATGTGCTCATTTTCAATCTAAGAGCACCATGTAAACCCATGGACCCATTTTTTTCAGGTTTTGAGTGATTTTCCATCACTCAAGTCAAAAAACCCCAAAAGTCAATTATTGATTATTTTAATTAATAAATTGATGAATAATGGAGCAAATCTAAAATCCTAAATCATTGGATTCCCAACCGATTTGATTAAAATCAATCAGATCTTAACCAAATTGACTGGATCTGACAAATCCTTGACTGAAGGAGATGATCTGGACAGATCCATAGTTGATCTTCAACATCCTTAATGGGGAATTGCGCCCTCTCTCTCTCCTCCACACGTGTGGGCTCTCCTGGAAGCTCTGTGGATTGATGTGTCAGTCTGTGGGTTGATGTGTTAGCTCAATCACCCCCTGATTGACAAGTAGGCTCATTTAAGTTTAGATCAGCATTGATTAACTCTCCTTCAACTGCAGTGGTCTGTCTCCTCAGGATTTGTGCCCCCCTGAGCTGGATCTCCAGTGTTTTGTATAAATAAACCTCAGGCTGCCTCTTCCAAGCTAGTTAGAATTGGATTGAGGAGTTGTTGCCACTTTAATATTGCTATATTTTTATTGTGAATAAGGAATCTTTGGAGGCTATACCGTGTAGTGCATGTGTTTGTGTGGATTCCCAGCATCATGCTGCTAATGTGGTAACTGCAATTTCTTTCCAATTTATGTGCTACTTTTGTTTTCTAGCTTCAAGGATTCAGTTGAATCAATTAAGGGTGTAAACTAGGAAAGTTAGATTACTTTCTCTTGTTTATCCATATTATGTATGCTCAATAATTTCAGTTATATGCTTAAATAGGATTATTTTTGCATGATCTTTCATTTTTGTTGCTTTATACATCTATATCCAGATCTCACGAGGTGTTGTGTAGGCTTATGTTATCTAGTTGCAGGTTCCTGATTGGACGAAGGTGTGGATTAAGATTGATGCCATTCCTTATCCAATAATCTTAAGACTCTGTCCCTCAGCGCTCCACAAAAGGGCCTCCTTTCAGCTTGTTCCATTCAAGCAATGAGCCGACCTTCTCTCCTCTTCTTCTCTTTTCTTTAAAAAATCAATTTTCTTACCTAGTTACTATGTTCAAAAGATTTGTTATTATTTGGATCTGTTATATCAAAGTAAAATTTACATATATCTGCTATTTCAAAGCTCATAGTCTAGATCTCAATTCTGAAAAGTATCATTAAGCGTTCTAGATCTAGCATAAGGAAATCGTCAGTTTTGCATGGCAAGTTAAAGAAAATCAGTAGGTTGCATGCTCTAGATTTCCTTTTCTATTTTAAAAAATATTAAATCCAGAAATAAGTGCATATTTAATTGTCTGCACAAACAACAAGCCAATATCCCAAGGAAATCTTGCTTTCCTTGGTTCCTTTTTCACCTGTTTAGCTAGTTTTAACTTAATTTTTTTTAAGGTAGGCTGATCCAAAGGTACTCTTAAATTTATTTTGGGAATATGTTATTCTAACATGATTTTTGGTTTTTAGCAGTTTTAGCAGAAAATAAAAGAAGCTTCTGTTCAAAAGTGGCTTCGAGAGCATTCGACTCCCCCCAGGGGTCTCCCCTTTCACTAAAATTTAAAAAATTTGGAGAGTTGTAAGATCTTGGTTTCCTCTAGTATAAGGACCAAGAGTTTTCTGATATTTAAGTTTGCTAATATTGTAACCAATAATAATAAAATAAAATATTTTTTGAGTAAGCCCTTTCGAGCCCGCTCCCCATCCCCCCAAGGGGGATCTACGTCTGTTTCACATTTTTGCTTTTTTCCCTTTTTTCTGCTCTAGTTTAGTACTGACATGCAGGATTGTATACTTTTATATAATTTTGCATTATTCCATACTTTAATTTCAAAAGTAATCATACTACTTACCCCACAACTTCCCGATTGACCCGCAAGGGGAAATAGATGCGTGGTAGGACTAATTGGAAAACCGGCATTGTGTATCTTTGATTCCTTTTTCATCATATGTTTTGTTAGCCATAATAAAATTAACCCCTCATTTATTCACCAATTGAGATCCACTTGGATCTAAAGAGGTTCTTGGAGGGTTTTCTTTTTAACAAGAACACCTATCTTAAAATTTAATAAAAATAACGAAGACTCCAGCGTGTATGCTCTGTACTTGGTTGCGGTTCATTCGATCAGTCAAGCTGCATCAAAATCAATTGAGTGACTAGAATAATTAGGATTCACTCTCCCCAAATTGACAAACCATCAGGCAAAAATCCAATGCCTCGAACGAACTGTAAACGGCGGAAAAATACCCAAAGGAGTGGGAAAAAATGGAAAGTGACCTTGAGGCGCCGATATCTGTAACACCCTAATGGGTGCATTATGAACAATAGTCTCCTAGAATCTGTTCCATCCCACAAACACCTTGCGGGTAGCCGTGAAAGTTCACTTTTGGACATACTCCAAGTACCCCTCAAGTATATCTGGAGTCCCCTTTTTGCTTAATTTAATTCATTCACATTCCACATTAATTTAAAATCTACCAAGAGACATTTGCAAAACATTCTTTCAAGTGCATGCAAGAACATTATTTTCTCTATTGACTCCATTTAAGGAATTGGTGATTTATTTGATCATTTATTTTGATTATATACATATTGAGTGTCATTACTGTGCTTATCTGCTTTAAATCTTGCATCTTGTTATCTTTTGTTTCCACTGGTTAATTTTGAACAACTCCTAAACAACTTAATTAATATAACACCATCACATTAATTAATTAGCCTTATTAATTTAATAGGGTCTACCCTCCTTGGATTCATTAGGAGTTATCCTGAACGGAGGAGTCAAGAACAAGGTGACTGACTCGAGACTTTCCCCCAAGGACACACATAGTGGCTTGAATATTTCTACCATGTAACCCAGGTGTGTGAAAGGTGGAAACAGAGAGAACCAATAAGCATGGAAGAAGTATCAACAGGGCCACCAGAATATGCCCTTGAAGATCCTGTACGCAAGGAGCAGAGTCATGATGATTCTATAGAGAGTCATCGGCATACATTGATCTAGAATCACAGTGCATCCTATAAGAGAGAAGGACCAAGTGGCTAATGGAGAAAGATGCAGGTAGTAGCACCAGATCAGTGATGGAGGCATAATTACAGTGACTCATTAAGGATGTCACAAACTCATCTGATACAACAGCAAAAGTGATGCAACAGAATTCCCAGAAGGTTTTTCATAGGTACACACCAATTTAGATTCAATATATAACGTTCTTTCATGAAGACAACTAGAAAGTGCAACTATGTAGGAGTTCATGTTGGTTAGCACTGAACTGCAGGCCGGGGACATTCAGGTTCCCTTGGCTACAATCGACCCTGGAAAAGAAGAGGTGAAATCCACACTGCAACAACTACAGAGCATCGTGGTGCATATCAATAAGTTGTCCACCCAAACCTTAGTACACATGTAGCAGGTCGCCAACTAGGAGTTGGATGATAGAAAAAAGCAGCTCAACAATCGGTACTTGTGGACGCAAACTGAAGAAGAGGCAATGAAGAAGGAAGTAGAAGAATTATGATGGGTAAGGGAGAAGCTAACAACAAAAAAAACGTAGGATATCACAACATTGAAGACAGCACAAGAAGAGCTAAAGACAAAGGCTACATAAGAAATAACCGAGCTGAAGAAAGAAACTGAGCGCCTTTTTGTTGATAAGGCACAACTCTTCACTAGTGAGGGGCAGGTAGAAGAGGCATTACGAATGCCTACCATTACATACATGAAAGCACGATAGAGTTAGATGTAGTCTCCAAATCCAAGCAACTTGGAGAAGTCATCGCGCAGCTCCACTTGGATAACACCCTACTAAATGATTTGGTTTACCTAGACACACCGCCAGAGCAGTTGCGAAATAAAAGATTTCCATTGAGGAAATTGCAACAAAGTTTGATGAAATGGAGCAGGATGCAAAGAAGATCACAGAAGAAATGAAACAATTTTTGGGTAGTGTCGTTCATGATGAACAGCTTGAGAAACTTACTGCATAGTTGCAGGAAGCCGAGAACCAATTGGAAATGTTGAAGATAGCACTAAGGACAATGCCTCCACTTGTATCAATCACGTGGTTTGCACAGCCGAAGGAGCCACACCAATGAGTGGGAAAAGCATAGGAGCGACAATGGAAACATAGTTACCAACTCGATGAGTTCCAAGGAATTGGATCCCAACTATCGATAAAAGTAGTCCCAGCATTGCAAGATGTGCAGGAAGGTAAGAAGGAAGTCAATGCAAAGATGGTGGAGCACCCGTTGAAATAGGATCACCTTAGGTGTCAGGATGTTGCTGATAAATTCAAAGTGCAGGTCGCCGAAATTTCTTAGCAATACGAATACTTCAAGATTAAAATCAACCAGTACTCCATGTCCACCAGATGTGGCTCAAGGACGAGCCATAAGACTATGTTGGGGGCATGTTGGAAAGGGGTTGGGGTAAGTTGTGCAGCATCAAGGATGTTGTGCAAGCTCAAAATACTCTGCGTAAGACAAATATAGCATGATAGGCAGAAGATAGACTAATTTTGATTATTTTGTGTCACTTTTTGTACTTATTGACCATTTTTGTGGATATTGGTCATTAGTCAGTTAAATCAGTTAGTATTTAGTTATAAGTGGACCATGAATGTAAATGCACAAGCCTATACATAGAAGAATAATTGTGAATGTAAAAGGAGTGACTCAATAGATAGATGAACTAAGGAGAGATCAAGTCTGTAGAGATCAAGTTAATCATTGACATCTGAATTATCAGTCTGGAGATGAATTGTTATCTATTTTGATATATGGCTGATTGTGTAGAAGTAATATGATAAGATGGATGTTGACCCGAATTGTTGTTATCTTCTTTTGTATTTTTCTTTCTTTTTTGTTCCTTCAAACTCGATGATGAATGCTAAGTGAATATGAAATATGGATCTATGATGTAATTTTTACTGTTTATAAATGTTGTCATCTTTTAGATCTGTTTTCACACTGGTAGATCTATTAAAATTATGAATGAATGATGCATAATGATGAATGGTTCTGTTGATATGATATGGTCATTAAGTGGATGAATCATCAATTCCCTAATCCTCTTCTATACTATAGAAACTTGGTTCCATCATCCCTCCCTTCAACATCTTGGGTGAGACTTCATCTGCTCTGCAGGTGTTGTTGGACAGGGTAAAACCTGTCTGGTCTGATGTTGAGTGAGATCACAATGATTTGAGTGTCAATAGAGTGGGACCCCTATCGAATGGGTTTTGTTGGTTGAGGTTTGAGCCAAAGGGAAGAATATAATCAAGTTCAACATATTATGGGAAGAATTCACTCAAGAACAAGCTCGATTAGTGTCAAGAAAAGAGAATATGGGAGATGATGATGACCAAGGCCTAGTTTCTCATACTAATAAGGGTCGAAGAAAAAGGGGGGATCAACCTCATAGAAGGCCCAAAATATTCCAGAAGAACTACAGATAAAAAGGTACCATTCAAATTTTAGATGCTTCACATGTGATTAAAAAGGCCATTTTGCAAAATATTGTCCTAGAAACAAAGGATCCACAAGGACAAACAAGAAAAAGAGGCATCATTCTCACACTGCTGAAAATGATAAACCAACAAACAAAATAACATGAGAAGATTATTCAAGTGATGATGAATATTATTTGATCTCATCTCTTATGAGTACCATCACCCATGGAAGAAATGATTGGCGTGTACATAGTGGAGCTTCCAACCACATGACAGGGTACAAAGAATATTTTATCAACCTATTAGAACATGAGTCACCTCACAAGGTAAAAATTGGAGATGACTACTAGTATCCCATAAAAGGAAGTGGAGAAGCCTCCTACAAATTAGATTCAGAAAAATCAATGAAGATGAATGATGTCCTCTATGTACTGCGTTTGAAGAAAAATATCCTCTCCATTTGAGCCTTAGATGCTAAAGTATTTTGTGTTACATTTATTGATGGCCAAGTACTCATGTGGCTAAGAGAAAAGACAATAGATGATGTAACCACAATCAGGGAGCAGGAGGTAGATTTGTACAAGTTGAAGGGAAAACCAGAATAAGCCTTGTTTCATGAATCTATGGAACCAAGTGAATTATGGCGGAAAAGGATTTCACATGTACAATATAGAGCACTACCAATTGAAACAAAAGAAATATAAGGTATACCTGAGATGTAAGCAAAACATAAAGGCATTTGTAAAGGATGTATGCAATGGAAGAATGTAAAGAAGCCATTTCCTAGCAATGAAATCAAGGAAAAAGAAATTTTGGAGATAATCCACTCAGACTTATGTGGCCCCATGCACAACAGAATTTCGACCCAAAATCCGACACCTGACATGTCTGAAATTTGACACTTCTCTGTCGAATTTTTGACACATACACTTTTTTTTTCCGTCGGTGGCATAACGTTGGATCTTAGACATTCTACTAATGTGGGTTGAAGATCCGATAGGCCATTATGTCGCATATTCGATCATTTTTCCTTCGAAAGTGCCAACCAAAATTACATAAAACGTTGGAAATATGATGTCCTCTGATCCTTGAAGTGTTGGCCTTTCGATGAACATAAGTGTTGGAGGAATGGAAACATCGTTGGTACTTTTATCCAAATTGTTTTGGAAATCTGACACCATCCAAGACTGGAAGAGTCGGTCTTCCGATGCAATTTGACACTTTAACCATCAGAGCCATGACATGGCCGTTATATGGGTTTATCAAAGTGTCAGTTGCACGTCGAAAAAGCGACGCCTATTGATGGATTTTAAAAAAAAATCCAAATATTTCACTTACCCCCACATGGTTTCAGCCTAGAATTTGACCACTGAAGGAAACTTGTTTGGACCAGACATTGGTGAGTTGACAAGCAGCTCAGATGATTGAGTAGAGGTTAATATGTGGAGTGTGTCAAAGGGCTCAAATAGAGAGTCTTTACATTCAAAATTGTCAGAAATTTTGGGAGCTGAGTTTGAGAATACAAGTGAGAACAAACCTGAGTTTGAGATTACAGGCAAGAAGAATCAGCAAGTTTCTGAATAGTCAGTGATGGATTTGAGAGAAAACACTAAAGAGCTGCCAATTTTGTCAAATTTCTCTGAGAAACATGGTTCATTATTTGCAGTTAATTCCTCCCCAGTCATGGATTGCAGGCCTATAGAAAACAAGTATGTTCAGTATGTTCCCATGATTAGGGCCTATTCCAGTAATGGTACCTGGCCATTATTCTGATATTTTTCCCTGTATAAAATACAGCTATTAGAATTGACCCTGAATAAACTATCTTAAATGTTGTTTCATATAAAACCCCAAAAAATTAAAAACAAAACTAAGTTTAAACTTGCAATACCTTACTCTCTTGCAGAAGGTGTTGATGTCCTTGTCCAAGGTATCGAGAAGAATAATAGCATGTATAACCATGTTATCCACTCTATTGACATTGAATTTCATGTTGGCTCTCTTGTAGTTGTGCCCAAGACCCAATTGAGCCTTCTCCAAGTCTATGTGATTTCAACTCAATGGAAGACAAGCTTTCTAAATATACTTTGTTGTTACAGAAGGGTACCTAAACCAAACAAGAATTTAGAAAAGTCACTTCCTATCTGATTCAGAAAAGACTTGTACTAACAACCACTTAATGCTAGATTAGCTCAGAGTCATAGCTAAGGGATGTAGACACTGGTTATGCTCATCTTGTTGTATTGCTGGTTTAGATAGTAGGACTCTTTTGATGATTCTGTATTGATGACAAATTGAGTATCCTAAATAATACGTAAGGAAGAATTTTAATAGTTTTCTTAAATTTATTTGTTTTTGAATGATGGACAACAAAACAGTATCCAACACACTTGAGTCCTCGCAGGACTAGTCAAATGTATATTTTTATTTATTCCTTGGGAATATCAAATATAGTGATTTTAAAACACATCTCAGAGAACAAAGAAATCATGGATATGATATAAATCTAAGTTAATAAAAAAATCCTTTTACCTTTTAGTATAAATATGATTCATGAGTCCTAACTAAAGAATTAAAATACACTTATGGGAAATTTACCTCAACTTGACAGTTGTTAGAATTGACCCTAACTGAACTATCTTAAATGTTGTTTCATATAAAACCCAAAAAAGTAAAAGCAATACTAAGTTTAAACTTTCAGTACCTTACTCTCATGCAGAAGGTGTTCATGATATCCTTGTCCAAGGTTTTGAGAATACTAATAGCATGTATAACCATGTTATCCACTCTATTGACATTGAATTTCACGTTGGATCTGTTGTAGCTATGCCCAAGACCCAATTGAGCCTTCTCCAAGTCTATTTGATTCAAGATATGTGATTCAATTATAGAGCTCTATTTACTCATTTTTGCATGATTCCTCAATGTCAAAACTAAATATCCATTCAGTTGATGCTATGACCCATTTTTGTCCAAACCAAGCCAGGATTACTACATATCAGCACTATGTACATCCATCAATTACAGTTACCTAGGATATGTATGAACAGAATTATTCAAGCACATGCAAAAATATTATAAATGAACAAATAGAAGAAAACAATGTGGTTTAGACATTCCTTAATTTCTATACTCGGATTTATAATACGATCACACTTTGTCTCTTAGGAGAAAAGTCACTAACGAAACAATGGACATACCTGAGAGAGAGAGAGATAGGTAGTTTTACGGCAGAGTGAGAAAAATACAGACCACAAGGTCACAGATCAATACTGTCAACCTCAAAACATATATAAAAAACAAAAAAATCTATTTGCATTTGCAGCAGCTATCAATCCAACAACTCTCCACCCACAAAACTCAAAATCCCTAATCGAGGTTCTACACCCAGGTTGATGAGATTCAAACCAAATTCAGTTAATTTTTTTAGGCCTTTCTGGCCACAAACAACTGCACCTAGCTAGACTAAATTTTTAACAGCTACACTTATTGCCTCATGGCTTGGGGCTTGAGGTTCAAACTCCACTCAGCGACATCCATCCACAGTATCTATATTGACTAAAGAAACACCTTATCCTACTGGCCTGCAAGCAACAAATACAACAGAGACAACAATTTACCTTCCCAATGCTAAATCACTATGTATCCTTGCTCAACTGCCTTTCAAAGACAGTGATTCCCTCTGTCGTTAATTAGACAGCAAAATAGTGACAAGTGGATCCCTAGGAGAGGTTGGAAATGCAGGAAAAACATTGATCTCCCTTATAACCCAATTTATCCAAATTTATCATGCATTTCCCTTTGTAATTTATTATATAGGCTTTCCATTTTTATGCTTTGTGTTGCTGTTGTGTTTTCTACAAGTTGGGAGCATGAGTTTATAGCATCCAATCCTTTTGCAGCTAGTGAATCCCTTTATTTTTCTGGAGAGATGGAAACAGAGCTTTTATGAAAGATTTATTTATAAGAAGACCAATGATCAGTGGGTCAATGCCTTTGATGCAGTGAATGGAGTCTATGAAGGCTTTGGATGCTAAAACAAATAAATATTGAAGTCAAGATATCTCACGGTCTAATAATAAAGTATTTGCCAGAAGAAGAGAAACTCTATAAGGCTTCACAGTTGCTTTTTACTACAAGCAACCATAATGTTCTATTATAACTAGCATTGGTGGCTAACTACTAAGCACAATGGTTACCATCTAACTACTTTGTATTAGCTATTGTGCACAAGGCAAGGAATTCCTTATTGTCTATGACTTCGTACAAAGAGGTAATCTTAAAGAGGGCCTTCATATTGAAGAGCATAAACCAATGATTCCATATAAAGACTAGTTTACAATGGTTGTGGAGTTGCAGGAGCATTAGATTGGCCCACTTTTGACAAGCAAAATGAAGCCCACGAAAAAGTTGATCACAAAAATAAATTGTATGTTTTTTCAAAGTTTTTGCTTAAAAATCCTACTTTTGCTTTGTTAATGCATTCTAATGATATAGGATTTCCTATGGATTCACAGGGGAAATTTATCAAATATATTATTATTTCTTCTTTGGATTTATGGTAAAATGATGGGTGAATTATAGGGTTTCATGCACATGCAAGATTGATGCTAGCATTGTTGGAAGAACACAAACACAAGGAGGATCTAGGGTTTTCTTGGTTGCTCCATTGGTAAAGTTTGGTGAAATTATGCTTCTATGGGTTGAATGGTGGTTTTAATGCTGCGTTTTCTCTGAATTAGGGCTTTTTACCAGCTTTTGTCAACTTTTACATGTTATAAAACATCCTCTTGAAGGAATTTTCTCTTGATTTTCCTTATATCTCTGATTTTTTCCCTAATTAGCATCCTCCAACAAACCCTAGAGGTAAATATAGTATTATTTCATGTGTAAATATACACATTTGCATGATTAGTGTAGTGTTAGATTAGATCTGTGTTTTCATAAACTAGAAAAATTTAGAAATTTATAAAATTTAATAATCCAAAAATAAGAACAATTTTCAAATTATAAGCCACCCTCAAATTTTGGTCTGCCTATTTATCCCTAGATCCTCCAGTGCGTCACCTATCTTCTTGTCTACATCCACGAACTTGAGAAGCAACCTAAAAAAACCAGCCAAAAGTCAGATCTAGGGTTTCATACTTGACATGTTTCAGGGGTTGGGATTATTTGGCCTTGATAAAAGGTTACTTTATGCCTTTCAATGACCCCATTTAATTGTTTAGTAGGGAAATTTAGGGACTCTTTCATTACTGATCAATGTTAGTATCATTTCTAGCCCTAAAACCTATCAAAAAGACCTGCAAAATCAACCAAGTTAGGGTCATATTTGAGTTATGGGGAAATCTCAACAATATAATTGAATTCTGCCTTCTAAAAGAATTCTTTTTAGGATAAGGAGTACTTGTATAAACCCTTAAAAGGATGGTTAAATCAGTTGGTAATTCATGTTTATATACCAAAGTGTACAATGGGGTGAAAAGTTACAATGGAAACTGAAAATACCAATGTGTACCATTACCAACTCACAACCTACAGGGATAAGCACAAATATAAACATAGGTTTACCACTGCACAATCAACCATTAAACTTGAACAATATATGAGATTAATAAACAAATTACAAAACTACTGGAGAAAGATAAACTGGGGCAGATAACAATATACTCATGCAGAATAATAGGGAAACAACGCTTTAGATACCATTTTCCTCACAAGTCTATCTATCTTTTTCTATCTTTTGACCTTTCATATTCCCATCAAGCTCAAATTCCTATCAAATTTCTTGTAATGAAATGCCTACATTTAATTTTGTTGTCCTAGCTATATTGTATTGGTAAAGTATTACCAAGGGGCCAATTATCACGATAAATCAAAATATTTAAGGTAATTGTTTAGATCAGATATAACAAAGTTTTCCTCTATGTATGGTAATCATCATCATCAACTAAATGTATGTGTGTGCACGTGCATAAATACCCAATACATAGCTCAATCAAACAAAAGAAAACATATTTATACCTTGATTTCTGGATCTTGACACTGTCTTCTTATGCTTTACCTTTCAAAACATCATTCAACATACTTCATTTTTTGTCCTATTGCAATAGTTTCATGTTAGGACCCATCAAATATATTTATGTTTGTTTATGTAAATAACAAAAACAATCTATATATATACAATTCTATTACAATGTAAATTGCAATACTATTCAACTATTCAAGTAAATTAATTGTTAAGAATATATCACCTGATAAAACATGGATAACCAAAAATACTATGTATACAAGGCCATCGATCTAATCAAAACTCCATTTCTTTCCTCTTAACTATGGAAATGTTTCTCAACGCTATCTGTAACAAGTTCCAATGGAGGAGTCAAATAGCAATAGTGAAAATTACATAGTAAAAATATAGAAATATATGTTTTTTAATGTATTCTTCCTTACCATTCATTGAGCTCCTATCTATTTCGAGAATAATTTAATATTCTCTACTAAACAGGACCAACCACGTGAAGGTGGAAGCTCTTATGGCCCCTCCCCCCCCTCACATCACTCTCAAATCCCCAAACCCAATGCCTATACTTGCAAATAACAATTTATTTCACTATTATACAATGCAAATAACAATGCATATACAATGCAAATTATTTCACTCAATAGTTTAAAAATGATTTCATTAAATCATTATTTAAGACATTAATTAAACCATTCAATCATTCAACGGCTGAAAAAACCATCCATTAACTCATTCATTAAAACATTAATTTAGTCAATGGCAGAAAAAAAAATCAATAAACAATTCAGTAAAGCATTCATTCATAAAACAGAGGAAAAAAGCATTAATTTTTTTTTATAAATAAGAATTACTCAAAAATTGTTTAGTCACTTCCTTTTTACTTTTCTTCTTTTTAAATATTTAGTTAGATTCACATCTTTGGGAATCTGATCATCGATATCCCTACTAGTCTGTTCACAAGGTTGAACTTCAGGCGAGGGGCGATGAATTTCTACAATAATGTCAAAATATTTAATTAATATATTTATATTTTGATAAATACAAGTAATTCATTTAAAAAACATTATGAATTTGTGTTTTTTCCTACCATGTGCACATCAACATGTTCAACATTATCTCATACTAGCCCAACCTGTTCCATGTTATGATCTGCAGCTACATGCTCTGTAGTTGAATTGTGTAGAATTAGAATTAATGTTTATCATCTGCAATGGTCTATAAAAAATAGTAGCACATTAATAAATTCATTACCAAGATGAGAAGCATGATCTTCATTTGGTTGGTCATGTACTACATCCTCGACATGAATGGGATCATTACTTTCCTGCACAAAAAGGAATAAATAATTTACATTGGTTTATTTATAAGGAACAAATTGCATGAGCATTAAAAAATTATCATTAAACTATACACTTTTCACCTACCTGGGCACCATATGGATCAGCAGAAGATCATGCAATATTCACAGACAAGCTTCTCCAGTGTTCAACAACGGCGTCAAAGCCATGTTTGAAGCCAAGCTTCATGTAATATGCACTGGGCAATTCTTTGAACTGGTCGGCCTTCATATTTGCATGATGTCATTAATTTTAAAGCCTTTTGTCAGAACAAAAGAAAAAATAATAATTTGTATGATATTTGGATGTGGATTCAGGTTTTGCAATACTTACATATCGGGCCGCCAAGTTGGAGTAACCACCAGGCCCAAGCTTGTATTGGCTAATTTTTTCAATTCTTGCCTTTGTGGCCTTAGATGTGTCTAAGAGCCTAATTAAGTTTTTAAATACATTAGTCTATGTATGAAAATTGATATAAAAACTAGTAATAATAAGGGTTACCACGACATTTTGGAATGTATTGCATACCTCCTTGTTCCACCTGGTGGTATCTTTCCTGATTTTCTTAGGCCCTTCTCTTTTTTATCTTCCACCAGGTATTTCCACTCCATAGATGGAATCATTGGAGGGAGCTCATACCTAGGGTTATTTTATAGGTGAACCCTATATTGGTCTCATACAATCTTTAGATGTTTTACAGCCTTCTGTGGTACCTTCGATGTATCAAAGGTATCTTTTCCGAACAGACTAACCAAGCGATTAGTCAGATCATCCTTTAAATATTTTTGCTGCTTGTTCCACATTGTGTGGATGGTGGGCCCGAAGATATCCTAGGCCAAGTCATTCATGTGTTAATATCCAGGAAATGCTTCCACATCTCTATCTAGCCCTGCATCCACCCCTTCTTCTGCAGCATCTGTTGTGGGTGGGGCAACATCGGCTGCACCCTCCGCTGCCCTCGGCGGTGTTGCAGAGCATGTTGTTGATTGTTCAGTGGACAATATGGGAGTAGTATGTGGTGTACGTGGAGTGGTTTGGTCACTCAGACCAACATTGCCTTAACCACCACTGATAATATACATAGCGCACTGTAAATTAAACCCATTATATTATAAGTTCAACAGCATATAAAATCAAATATTATAAAGTTTTTATAAATGAATTTACATTTTTAGTCGATAAATTACATCCACTTGTTTACGTTGCTGTAACAACAATTGAATCCTTTGTTCGAGCCCTTCTATTAGTGGAACTGCCAATGTTAGACAAATCAATTCCTCATTTTATTTTTCCCTTGTCCTTTGTATCACCCTCAATGGGTCTACAGACTCTCTAATTTCACTATCTTTCATCAACCGAGAGGTCTCATTCTGTAAAGAGTTTTGAGATGCCGTTTGATAAATGGAATCCCTTGTCTGCAATTGAAATATATACAAAATTGTTTAGTATTTGAAAATATAGTGTGCGCAAATGATTATATTAGGGATTACATCTAGGATTACCTAACGCCTAGCCGAGGGCGTGGTCTAATCAATAGATGGGGATTTACCTCGATCAGCCACCTGCAAAAAAATTAGAGAACATTATCACAATGAACGCAATATGTATAAGCTAACAAATACAAAACAAAAACAAAAATAAACACTATGCTACATGTTTTATATGTATACATTTTTTAAGCATTTAGAATGTGGAATTACATTTAGGTTAAATGGTTGCCTCAAGCCTCCAGTCGTCTGATCAACAACTGGGGAGTTTCCCTGGTCAATCTACAAAAAAGGTAGACAACATTACCATCATGAACACAACCATAAAAACGAAAGAATAAATAACAAAATAAACATAATGCGTCATGATAGACATGTTTATGATTTTAAAATATTTGAAATGGATAATTACATTCATGTTTGGATATTGCCCTAATGCTGTAGTCGGCTGATCAATAACTGGTTGGATTCCCTGATCAACAATCTGCATGGAAAATGGATAATATTATATAAATGAACATAATATACCAATGAAAATACATAACAACGTATTTGTATTTCCATCCTAAATTTAATATTACATTGTCAATATTGATGTATACCTGCTTCCTTGACTCGGGTTGACAAACATCTATGGAGATGGAGGTGCTCCTGAGAGAACCCTGCATCAAAAACATACTAAAAGTTACATAAGGAAACATGAAAAGTAGATAATTTCAATTATATGCTAACAAAAATTACTATAGACATTAAAATAATTAATAAAAGGGTGGTTAAATTTTTTGTTGTACCACAGTCATACTAACATTGTTTGTATCTACATGATTCAAATTGTAATCAATAATCAGTTCTTCACCAGCAACTATTGATTTAATTGCACATACAAAGAAACGGTTTCCTTCACGTGACTCGAATATGCAGTTGGGTTGCTTTAATGTAGACCCTGGTTGTGTACTGTTTATAAAATCCGCAATATTACCAGTTGTTTTTGGCCTTCCGTCCATGTACATCGTTGCTCCTTTATTTTAAACTTTGTCTTTCAGTTGTATATAATTCATTGACAACCCATATCTACACATACTTCGTGTATATTGGACCAGGTGCATCCAATCACTGTAGTTGTAACATTGTCCAACATACTCCATCAATTCTATACATCTACCATAATCCAACCTTTATGTTGTCCATGCAAAACAAGCCCAATCCATGCAATGAGGATGGTACAATTCTATATATCCTCTCATTCACATAAAAATTAGTGTTTACTTTAGGAAGATCGCTAGGCACCCATTGTTTCACTAGGTGTTGGTGCCTTAAGGGCACGTCGATGTCTCCCACTGTCTCATCATCATATATAGGAACATAACCCCCCTCCTTGGAGAAACAAATTCATGCTTTTATCGAATTTTCTTCTGATCTTCTGACATCTAGTTGATCTAGCCCGTGTAGACCTACTGGATGTCTCACTTTCCTCTAGCCTTCCCAAACTCCTTTCGCTAGAGGAAGACAGGTCTGACAAATACCTATTTGGTTCTACCTGCACCATGGCCAAAACAAATTAGGTATAAGCAGAGAAAAATACCACCAAAAAAACGTGGAAAGACTTATAAGAAAAAAAAATTGGAAAGACTTGTAAGCCAATAACTTGTTAAAGAAAAATCTTGTCAAGAATGAGTTTGGTTAATAGGTGTGGGCATTTGGTAGCCCTAAAAATTATAATGTATGCCCCTCTTTTGGTTACATACAAGTCTCCATTCTAACTTATTTCTTGCATTTTCTTTTGCAAACATGAATTGGGTAGGCTTCATAAGCTTCAAATGTATGCTTGTGGCCATTGTACTTTAGCCTTTCAACATTGTCAAGCTTGAGACGATATGTTATGCATATGCATCACATATAAAACTGCAATTTATGCCAATATATGTCTATACAAAACCTGGAGGTTCTTTTTTAATGGAATATCTCCTTCAAAGAACATATCTCCTTTAAGTGGTTTTTAGTTTTCCCATGAATGATTTTGTGATGTTGTAGATGATTGTCCATTTTACCTAATATGTTTTATGATCTTTTCCATGTTTTCTAGGGTGCACATACTTGTTGTTGATGGTTTCTTTTGCTTGAAAGTTGAACTGCCTAAAAGTGCATAGATCTCATCTAGGACCCTTTAAGAGTCATAATAACAACTATTGTTATAGGATTCCAAATGAAACACCCAAACCATACTTATCGGTTAATATTTGTTTAGGGGTGTTTTTCTGATCTCTCCCATAATTTATGATATTAATGGATTGTATTCAAAAATTTATGTATGCCCTAGGAAATCTTATGTATGCCCCTCTTTTAGTTACATACAATTATCTGATTCTCACTTATTGCTTGCATTTCCTTTTCCTAACATTGCCTTTTCCTTTTACTGGCCTAACCCCTTTTCAACAATAATAGTTACAGATTTAATCAAGTGTTTTTCTACCGAGGTGGCTGAGTCAACTGAGTTGACCCCCAACTGAGCTAACTCGGCCTTTGAAAAGATTGGAGTGACAAGTTTGGTACCGAACCGAGCAAATCAGGGTATGACTAAATGGATCGGTAACAAAATGGTCGATTCATCCCAATCCGTACTAAATTGACCAAGTGAATGTGGGAATGCACAGGCCACACACATGACACATTAACCTAGAAATATAAACATCTAGACTCTAAAACTACTTCATTGTCAAGTAAATTAGGTTTGTAGGATTCCTATACATCATAACACTATTTGGAGTAAAACACAACTTACTTTGTAGGCCCTAGATGCCACCCATGTGCACAATAGTCAATCTATAAAGAAGCCCCCGAATACAAAATCGTTCTTCACAAAATAGGGCATGAACCATGTGAACAACCTTCCAAGTGGACTAGCTCAATGAGTAACCTCCAAGCATGTAATATCTCTCATGAAATGGTGTATAAAATAGTGTAATCATGCTTCAAATGATCTCCTTCTCCTTTGGTAGGGTTGAACACTGCCATTATGCATGTGTCTCCAAGGGTGAATGTTCCTCAAATAATGAGAGAAGACCTTCCTCTAACAATAAACTAGTACACCAAAGTGAATTGGCCCTTCCAGAACAAACTTGGTATTTTCAATGTCACACTAGGAGCAATGTTGGGAAGTCCTATGGGCATAAACAACTCTAGAATCAAGTATGAGCATAAAAGGGACAAATCTGAGCACTTTACAGTAATGGACAAATAATGATGTTGAGTTCTTGGAGATCCTATAGAGTGGATGTTTTAACCTCTATGCAAACCCATGTATGAGTTTGATCCAACATTTACATCCACTCTATAGGATCTCCAGAGAACTAACATCATTATTTTTCCATTAGTATAAAGGATATGTACTAGAAGATTTTCCTGTACATGTTGATTTTACTATTTAGTTGAACCTAAATGAGAAACAAAGAGGAGCACTAAGCAAGCTACAACACTTTTCATGTGCATCAATGTGCACACGCATCAAAGATTTGTAGCTTGCTTAGTCTCCTCTCTGTTTCGTTCAAATTCTCCGTGAAATCAACAAGTCCTCACAAATATTCTAGTACAATTCCTTTACAGTAATGGACAAAGAGTGGACATTTCCAGATCGGCTACTTGGCATGTTCAGGAATGAAAAGAATGTTTTAAATAGATTTATATCAGTCTGTAATATTTGCTGATTCTAAAGTTGATGATGAAGAACAAACTTGGTATTTTCAATGTCACACTAGGAGAAATGTTGGGCAGTCCTGTGGGCATAAACAACTCTAGAATCAAGTATGAGCATCAAAGGGACAAATCTGAGCACTTTGGGAGTATTTTGAATGTCACAACAAATAGTAAAGCATCTCAAATCAGCTATAATTAGGCCAACTTTAAGATCTGGGCACATTGCAGCAATAAAAGATAATCATCAATGGAAATAGGAGGCGGTCTTTGCAATTTTGGTTGTGAAAATGAGAAATATGTGGGTGAAAGCAACCCTAAAATCTCATTCATATGCCTTATAGAAGAATCCACATGAATTATGGGCGCAAACAAACCTGTTTGGAAGTAAAAAAGGGTATGAAGCAACCCTATTTCACCATCTTGGGCACCCTTGTGCACTTATCCATCACCGAACAGGCATACCTCTAAATCTGGGCCAAATTGGAGGGTTAAAAGGCAGTTCTGGGCATGAATAGCCCTATGAAAAGTGACGAACAATGGAAAAAATGGCTTTCAGAAAGCCATTGAATATGCTAATTCTTGGATTACCAACATAAGGGTTGTTCCAACCTCCTAAACAACAATTTATAGTAGTATCATGAATCTTGGGTGCTTTTTCTCCACAAAAAGGGGGTAACCAAACCCAAATAAAACCAATACCATTTAATTTCAGACCCTATAAACCAAGTTGGATTGTGCTTTAGGTGATTCTCAGTAGTCTCTTGAAGGAGATCAATAGCAAATAATAGTCTTTGGTGTCTTTCCTTGCAACCGTAGGTCACAAAACAACCCTAAAAATATTTGGACCTCTGAACAAGATAAGTAACAACCCTATTTGGCCCTAAAATACCAATTTTGTTCTGCATTAAGGACCCCTATCAATGCAATGATTCTTCCCAATGTTTGACAGTTTCCATGTGATTTCCATTACATGATTTCCATATATAAACCACTATTGTGGTTTCATCATTGCTCCCATTAAAGAACAAAAAAGTAGACATGAATTCTCTCCCTACATTAAGTCCACGTGCACATAATGACTATCTTTGGTACTTCCTAACTTTTTAGTATTCCTTTTGACAACAAAAGTGAAACATGAAACAATATCCTTTCAGCATCTTGCACAGCTGATGGCTTTGATTGAACTATATAAGTACTCTGTTCCCAAATTAAAGATTTTGAGACCTACGAACGAAGGGGAGTGAGATGAATGGTTGAAGGAGCCTTGTTCTGCCTACCCAAAGGTCCTTTTATAATGAAGATTTTCCCTAACTTATCATTGATTTGTAGTCTTCTATTTTTCACCCATATTGCTCTATGAAACAAATTTTTATGCCGATCTAGTATATATATTCATGATGATGCTTGTTTTCACATATTAATTTTCAACCCTAAGGAAATGCTAACTTGTTTTCCCATACTAATTTTCAACCCTAAGGAAACCCTAAGGAAATCCCAACCAACTATCTAAACCACAAAGGTCATCTTATCCTGTTAATTGTAAGAAGGGCAAAAAAAAATCAGACATGGCGAAAATTGGCATAAAA